>OY757311.1:143559685-144144685 GCA_963583905.1 Stenurella melanura
TGATGGTTGGATATGGTGATAGGCTGAGAACTCATCAGGAAGCATGTGATGTTTTCAATGGCAAGTATCCCGAAAAGCAAATTTCTAGATCCACTGTAAGTAGATTGGTGGCTAGATATGATGAATCTGGCAGTGTAGATGGCCTCCCTCGAGCTGGTCGCCCTAGCACAAGCAACAAAATCAAATTAAATATTCTTCTAGAAAGTGAGGAAAACCACCATCTTTCGACGAGGCAGCTGGCTTTAAATCATAACGTGAGTCAAAGTTCTGATGTACGTCTATTGAAAAAAGAAAAATACCCATCCATACAAGGTGCAATTAATGAATTGAATGAAGACGATCCAGATCGGCGCTTATAATTTTGTGAACAGTTGATGACCTTGTGCGATTGGTGATCGTTTATTGAGACCTTTTTTTTTTTAAGAAAATCTTACGGCCGCAAGATATTTATCGTTTTTGCGAGTTGAGTTAGTGCCAGCCTTAACAGTTATGTTTCCGAACAATGAAGATGAAGATATTCCTGCTGAAAACGTCTGGTTTCAGCAAGACGGGGCCCCACCTCATTTTGGGATAGCAGTGCGACAGTTTTTAGATAACACTTTTACTGGAACGTGGATAGGTCGTCGAGGTCCGATTGAGTGGTCCCCGCGTTGACCGGATTTAACCCCCTTAGACTTTTTTCTTTGGGGTTACTTAAAGTCAAGGGTGTATTTTAATATACCGGATACCATAGAAGAATTGAAAGACAGAATTGGCTTTGGAGATGAGACGAATTGCCCATGAGATGGTTCAGAACAGCGTGCAAAGTGTCTACATCCATCTTGGTCAATGCCAAATGGTTGGAAAGTCGCAATTTGAGCAATGGAGATGATTTTTTTCTCACAATTACTTATGTAAGGTATCAATAAAAATATTTCTTTCCAAAAGAATGGCTTAGGTAATATCAATTTTTTTCATATCACCAGAAAGCTAAAGGAATATACCACCAAAAAAAGTAAACAAAAATGTGTTTCCATTAAAACAAAATTGATGATGACGTCATAACTCAAAAACCAATGACGTCATAAATTTTGGTATAGTGGCAAAATGTAGCATTTACAAAACTAAAATCGAGGATTTTTTTGACAAATGATGCATACCAAAGATATGAATGTTGTGCGTGTCTTTAGGTTCACATTGTATATTAGCACAGTAAAAACATAAATAGCTTTTTTTACTGTCCAGGATCTAAAAAAATAGTAATGAAATTAACATAGTGCCGCACATCTTGTGCTGTGTGATAAGCACATATTCATTTTTGTGTTATTTCCTTACATTGAAGTAAGACCATTAATTGTTGAATGAAGCCTTCTGCAAACTGTAGAGTAGATCTCGACGGTGCGGTGGTCCCGTTATAATGTTACCAAGCCTGTCTGTGTCTTATAAAGTGTGCAAAATTCTGAAAAAAGTTTTTCATTCTATAATTTGGCGAATGCGCTAGGGTAAAGATTCAAATTCCGTACGTATTGCGTAAAAATGGATAGTTAAGCAGCTGTCACTATATTGATGTCAAAAGTTGAAAACACCGAATATTTTCTTTTACTTGGTAGAAACAAAATAATTCAGCCGCCTTTAAAAAATCGACCACTAAACATTTTTGAACAAAGTTGAACCCCAAGAAAATGGTCACAAAATTGGGAAATAAAATTCCACCACGTGCCGCTTGGCTAATTGAGCTTTATTAGTCTTTTAAAGCCGTTTTTGTTTTCAAAAAGGTTACATATTTATTTTTGTAACATTTTTTTGGCGTAATTATTTGTAACAATGTTTGTCGTAATTAGGTCTAATTTACGCGCTAGAGTCAATGGTGTACAATTTTTCTTCAGTCTATATACCTAACATAAATTGTTTGCACCTAAAATATTTCTGGATTTCCTTAGGAATCTTCAGTTTTTAATAATAAATTGAGAGCATGACACACGACATAGTTTCACTCTTAACGTTTATTTTTTAACAGTACGAAATATTTATGAAATATGCTTTAAAAACAATACACTGATCGACCGAATTCAAATATTCATGTGTTTAAACCCCATGAAAAGCTGGTAAAAAGTATGCGTAAACCAGGAAAATTACAATTAGAGCTGCCAATAACTGCGTCAGTTACAAACATACATGTCGTTGATAAAATTGTCAATAATTAAGTACATACAGAGTTTCATGTATTAATGATAAATGTAAACGTTAATTTAACGAATTATAAATTCATTGTAACGCCTGCACCATTTCACTTTACAACAGGTTGTGGAGCTCTTCATCAACACAATTTATCTCGCTTTTAAGCATTTTAAATAGTAATTCCATTAAAAGAAACTCATAAAATATACGATGGCATTTGCTAAGACTCAGCACCGTAACCCCTAGAAACAATTATACTTTTAATTAGTACCCGGGGCAGAAATATCATTCTCACTCATCGCGAATGCTAAATAAACAACTTGAATAGCCATATTTTACTTTATCGAGATTATATACAGAAAATTCACAAGCTTCGGCGTCGTCACGAAATGAACTTTGAAAACATTAATTGAAAACAATGAATATCATTGGCGTGCGTACAAAAAAATATCGTCGTTCTATACTATATCAAAAACGCCCGCTAATATAAATTAGCATGATTTATTTACGATAAAACTGAGAATGTGCAACAATTATATAAAAAGTGCAATAAATCGGCGAAGAATGTGATGATAATTTAAAATTGGTGTTTGTTATTTTCATCAATTATACGATTATTACTTTCCTATACGTTACGGCCTAAGAAGAAATTTAGAAATTTTAAGTTTTATCGCTGTAAAACACGTTCTACCCATAGACATAACTCATGTTCTATTTTGTAAAATGTTTTCCTCAAATATCACTCGTGCTTTTATGAAATGAAATATCATGAATAAGTACTTAGGATTTAATTTTTGATAATAAACACTCCCTTTTTTTAAATTTTAATCGTATCTAATAGTACAAAACAAAACAAAAATAGAGTGGAAATGTAAAATAACTTAACCTAACCGAACCTAAATAAAAAGTTCAAGGAGAAATTATTAAACTCTTTGACAATAATACAGTAAATAGAATTTCTGGCTGTTAGGCAGACATGTCTAAGCCACTTTACGGAGTTCTATAACCAGTACAAGTATTGTATAGAGGAAAAATTTAGGAAATTAGATCTAGAGTTAATATAAGTAGATAAAAGCTCAATATTTTATTGGAATCTATTTTATAATTATAATTTTATCTGGAAAACGCAAAGCAACACTAGTAATATCAAATTGTTCAAGTAAATTTTCAAGATTAAAACTTTCAGAACCCGACGGGGAACATTTTCCAATTTATCATTGTATTATTGCCAGATAAGTGACGCATACTCAAACTTAGGTCGCGAGGAAGTAAAATAAAGCAACTTAAAGGTTCTAAAATCATTGATCTTATAGCTGTTAGGCATGATGAAACGTAACGTTTTGTATCCAGCAGGAATTATAGCATCGGTATGATTAACGAAGATTTCGCCTAGATGGTCTGTTTAGTTGATTAATTAGTTAAATTGTTCTGGAGATTTTCAAAGTCATAGAATCATAAATTCCGTGAATATTTCCGGCATCGGTATATGTTGAACAATACACAAAATATCACTGATTTCATAATAAAAATATTAAAGAGAAGAGGTCCTAGTATTGATCTCTGGAGTACTCCGGACGCAGCTCGATATTCAACAGATATATAGCCATTATAAGATAGAACTGCATTGGATGAATAATTCAAGAAATTGAAGTAAACCGTCAGTTATTTCAGATTTGTCAAGTTTGCTATGGTTCAGTGTGTCAAACCGCTTGAGAATTTCAGCATTTCGGCAATATACTAGGTCTATAGTTAGTAATAATAATAAGCTGCCAATTTACACACCCTTTATAAAACTAGACAGCCTCACTCTCAAATCTATTTTACCAATAGTTTTGAGCACAAGCAATATGACACAATCTAGTAATTAAAAAGTCCACATGTACAGTGTGGGTTTGACATGATCTCACAGTATTCGTAGATCCGAGCAAGTATAATTTACCTTTTAAATTTTAAGTATAGTAATTAAATGACCTGTTCCAATAATATGCAAACATAATGATAAATGCTCTTTACATTAATTGACTATTAATTTATTAAAATGCCATTCGTAAGTGTGTCTTTACAATCGATTATATAGTATTCATTTATAATAAATTGTACACCTACATAGAAAATGTTGACACCAAGTTGTCTACCGTAGCTTTAAGAAACATTTGTTATTGTAATAGGACATCAAGGCGGGATAATATGCATATTAAATGAAATTTAAACAGTTTTGAAAATGCGTTTTTGATGTTTTCAGGTGTATCTGTGGAAAGATACATATTACTCATTAAATGTCCTTATTAACTGATGTATCTTCAAACGTTATTATACCTATTTGACAATAATAAAGGCCTTTATTTAACATGGCGGGATGTCAGCGTAAAGCTGCTATTAACTCCAACCATGATTTAATCAAATAGGTATGTTCGAAGAAAGTAAACATTTATAATAATTATTATAGAAATATTGTGTACAGAAATCCGTTTCATCACACACTGTACACAAATATCGAATATAAAAACAATTTTGTGTATGTAGACCGTTTCTTATAAATACGATAACTTCTTTTAGACTTAGAATTCTAGTATCAAAGGTATGCATGTAAAACAGCATAGTAGATTATTCCCTATCGAAATAGAATCATATCAGTTTACAGGGCGATCGCCAGAGACGTGTAAACTATCAGGTTTCATGTAACTATAATGTATTATAATTTTAGAGTAAATTATTACTAAACTTCGATTTAGCACCTAGAAATATGAAGATGCGCAAGATACAAAAACTGTATATACACTGTCTTTGACATTTGAAGGAACTTAAGTAAATTAGGAAATATATCAGCTTTCCATTAAAATTTTATATAGGTAGGTGTTTTTAGTAAGACTATTGAAAGTAATAGTCAGGCGGTGCCGAATGCCAATACCTATTAAACACGAGAAGTTCTATTACACTTTTTTTGCCAAATTTGAAACATTGGTTGGAAGCTTGGTTGAAGACCCTCTAAAAATTGGTTCATATCCGTCATACATAAAATTTCCCATAGAAATTATAATACTGACGTTTAAGTGAAAAACATAAATAGCAGCCCTGAGGGCTGCTATTTATGTTTTTGAAAAATAGTTTTCTGATTTGTTTTTTTTTTTGTATAAACCGTCGCTTTATTAAAAAGCCACTGCCTAAGGAACCACTACTTCCACATCCAGATTTTCCATCCGTCTCTTTAAAGGAAAATATTTTTACTATTTGCACTCTAGTATGTGGAAATATTTAGTCATAGAATTTTAATAATATTTGATGCAGATGTCATAAAAAAATTTGAAATGTTGGTTTCTAGCATATACGCCAAAAATGAAGTTTCGGGACTCTTATTAGCTTCCTCCACCTATTTTCCTCAGTAACCCCCCCCTCCCCCCCTCTTTAACGGAATCATCTCAATGTATAATCTAGTTATGCCGTTAGAATACATATATGCGTACCAAATTTCAAGCGAATATATCAATTATATTTCATCAAACCCTTTAATAATGTTGTGGGGGTAGTGGAAGGGTTGAAAAATGTTATAAAAAACCCTGAGGCCTTGGCTTCTAGTATATACACTAAATTCCAAGTTTCTGTAGTTTTACCAGCTGCGTTACTGATTTTCCCCTATTTACTTCTATTTACCCCTATTTAACCCCCAACCCTTCAACGGGGTAATCTCAAAATATAATCTAGTTCTAGATATCGTTATAATATATACGTGTAACAAATTTCAAGTGAATATCTCAATTTTATTTTATCAACCCCTTTTATAATTGAGTGGGGGGTGGTGCGGGGGATGGAAATATTATATAAAAATCTGAGGCCTTGGCCTCTAGTGTATACACCAAATCCCAAATTTTTATACTCCTGCCAGCTTACTTTACATATTTCTCCTATTTACCCCTAACCCTTCACCAGATAAGTTCAAAAAGCAATCCAGTTCCAGATCTAGTTATAGTACATAGTGTATAAAATTTCAAGTCAATATCTTAAACCCTCCCAGAGATATCGTGCACACAAAAAAAGTTACAGACCGACAGACAGATTTTTTTTCGCTTAAATTTAAAATTTCGACGTTTCGTGACATTCTAAACCTACTTCAACAAAAAAAAATTGAAATTGATTTTTACGATTACTATACTTCCACTCCACTAATGTGGATGTGGAAGTAAATGTTTATTATTAAGATTTTAGTATGCATTTCGTATAAATTTCATTGAAAATTGTATAACGGCGACAAACAAATCAATAACTATAAATTATGGTTCGATAGAATACTGCTGTGAATTTAAAACGTATAAATCTAATATGGTTAAAATAAATCCAATGCATATAACCTAAGGCAGCATAATGTACGAGACGAAATACATAAATCTCTGCGCGAAACAAATTAGATTGCATCAAACCAAAATAAATCAATATAAACCCGCGAAAAGTATGCTATAATTTTAAGAAGTCGAGTGTATACGTGAAGTTTGTTTTAAATCATGAGGTAAGTTTTTTTTCATGTCGATGTCAAATCGAATTACTCAGAAACACATTTATTTCCTGTGTCAATTAAATTCTGGTCCACAATCTAATTCAGTCTCCTAATCGATAATAACTACTATACTTTTATCAGAACCGGATCGACGGAATGGGCTACATTGAAATCCTTCAATAGAACATAATATTGTCTTAAAAATAGGTTTTATAAGTAATGTATAAAATATTTGCATATTCAATTTATGTCAAATCACCTGCTGGATCCAAGGGTTGCTGCAATTGTTTCAAAATCAAAGTAAAATAAGACCAGGTATTTATGCTCTGCGGTGCCAGGAACACAAAAAAAAATAGTTTCTATAAAATACCTGTTTGTATGTGGACACGATCGTGCCGAAACTAGCGAACTTATTTTAATGAAACTTGGTATAAAGGTTAATATTGGTACCGTAGATGAGTTGAAAACGTTTTGGTGCAGATCGTATTACATTTAGCACCCTATTGACGTATAGACTTTCTTATTTTCAACATAATTTCCATTTTTATTATACTATTGGAAAGTAAATGTTATCCTGATGTCAACTATATATCACACTTGACACTTTCCGTTCGATTTTCTACAAAGAAAAATTATTCGAGTCCTGGACGGTCGGTCGTTGAGTCTAACACCTGCGAAGCGGAGGCCTGCTTCACATATCTCAGCCATAACCAGCCCGGTTATTAATTAAATTTTCACTTTCAGTTTGGTGGGGATGTCTCAACCGCTTCCAGTAGCTGCCTATTTCTTGTAATTGAAATTAGATATACATATAATACACGCGAATAATACGCCTTAAGGTGTAAATTTAATTTTTTGAACACAAAAAATATATGAATTTTATCATTTTGTCATTTTCTGACCGATTTATTACGAAATTGGATACGGCACACTTCATATTCACCAACGGGCGGCGTCTCATATAAATTTCCGGCAAAAATTACAGACCTGCAAAAAAAACACGTTTTTGTGTTTTTTTAACCCAAATAAGTGATTCCGGAGGGTTTTGATGTGCTGACCACGATATAATTGGCCGTTTTGCGCCACACGTCACAATTTTGAGAGAACCTAACCTAGATTTGCTAAAAAGGTATATATAATATTTAATAAAAAGTAGCATTGCTCTATACCCCACAAAAGGACTTACAGGTATTGGATCTATTTCAAAAACACTGTATAAATAAGCTTCTAAAAGGTATCTACATAAATTTAACACATTTTCCTTTAAGTACTGTAGTAGTATAGCTATGGGCATTCGGGGACAAAATCCCATGTTATTTCTTATGGAGGTTCATTTTGCAAATTTTTAACCAATTTTACCCCCACCGCTTTTAGGTTCCGCCCTCGGGGAATGTCCTACTGGTCGAGAAGATACTATTGGTCGAGGTGTCTGGGCACTTGCTATTGGTCGAGGAGTGTGTGATACTATTGGTTGAGATTCTATTGGCTGCGGGGACGTAAGATCCTATTGGTTGAGATCCTATTGGCTGTGGGGTCTAGGATTAATAGCGGATGGTGTTTCTATTGGCTGAGATGCCTAGGGATGGCGTTTCAAAGGTGGCGGTCTGGTTTTAGGCTCTTACAATTGGTTGGGCGTAAAATTGGTCAAAAATTTGCAAAATGAACCTCCATAAGAAATAACGTGGGATTTTGTCCCCGAATGCCCATAACTATACTACTTACTATAATCTCTGTTTTAAACTTTCCCCTGAAACATTGAAAGAACTGTCATTAGAATATATTGTAAAGTGAGTATTAGTGAAGGCATCTCTTTCATTTACATATATCAAAAACAGCTCACGGCCCAATACAGAACCATGTGGAACTCCTACTTCATATTTTTTCCCAGATATTTTGACAATCTATTCATAAAGAAATATTTAAGTATTATAGTAAAACCTAAAGGCGATGGTCTATGATTTTCTAAAGGATTTTAGTCGCCCTTCTTAAAAAATAGATACAACTTTTTCAATCATTAAGATATCATAAAATGTTACGTATTCAAAAGACAGGATTACGAAATATATTATAGTTGATTGAATAATTAAATTAACAACTTTTTTTAAATTTAACAGAACATCGTGTGTTCCAGATGATTTCTTTTCCGTTCCTTACCCAAATTGATATTAGTCCGAGGCTGCCTTACCTATATAAATAATCAATTACAATTAAAATGTAATGTGCTATTATAATGCAAAGGAGAAAAAACTTCCATGAAATAACCTAGACAAAAACTGAAATGTTTAAATTGAATGTAGGTACCTAAACAACAATTTATTTAAAATTTTTTGTTCTTTAATGTATTAGACTTACTTATACACATTTTATTTACTTAATAGAATAAAAATAAATTGTTTCTTTTTTGTAAAGGTTTCAAGCTTGCGAACAGAGAGCGATGATCTATCTTATTAAAATTCCCGCAGATAAACGACAGACGACAAATGTAAAGCGAACATTCTTAAAGATAAAGGCGAAAAACGTGCAGCTTATTTTACACAAAAATGTAGCTACAGGAAGGGAGATAACATGTAGCAAGTGAGAATATATATGTCTATAATGCTGTAAAGTCTAGACCATATTTTCATTGAGTCTCTTAAAATACTGCAGGTATACATTGGGTTGATGATTCTACGGGTGGTTCCTTGTGAAACATTTTTCAATAATTTTAATATACAGGAAATTACGCTTTTTAATGTTTCAAAAAGTTTTATTAAAACTCGGCTTATTAGGCCTTTATCAAGAGTACAATATATTACCGAAACACGTGTAGAGTTTTAATGAAACTTTTTGAAACATTAAAAAGTGTAATTTCCTGTATATTAAAATTACTTCAGATAAGCTTATAGTATATATGATCTCAGTTGGGACAGCATAAAAACGAAAACTCGGAGTAAAGTCGGCATCTCCTTTATGGGACATAGGCGGCGGCGGTAGAAATGTAAAAATGCTTTAAATACTAAATAATTAATTTTTAATTGTTAAAGAAAGGGATTTTCTATAATACCCTTATTAAATAGAAGTGATTATTGAAAAAATATGATATCACATTTGATAAGTCACATAAATGATATATTAAGGCTGCGTCTACTGTCTAGTGACCTACCTCTCGTACTATCTTCTAGCGGCAAAGTTTTGTATTCTTAAGCGGGAGTTGCATAGATGGTATATAATCCTTCCGGAGGGACGTAAAGCAGCGACTGTCTTGTTTATTAAATGTTAGGCCATGATACTATGAACTTTGCCGTATCATGATGTTAGGCAGGTAGAAAATTTCTACTATTCTATAAAAGAAAGACTCGGCAAAATTTTAAAGGGGGAACTAGTTTCCTGGCATCGGCAATTGGTCTCAGTAGCGGAAATAGGTCGACGTTGAATAAACAAATTTCAAAAAAGCTTTGTCTATGAACTTCAAATAAACAATATTTCATTCGTCACTATTCGAGTTTTCAGAACTTGATTCGGTATTTACGTTAATTATAATTGGATTAATAGGTGGTAATATAGAATATTCGTTTTGTTTTTTTATCACATGAGATACACACTTCCTCCATATATCGCTTTTGCCTATGTCGTCTACTATTATCTGTATATTCTTTAAGACAGACTTAATTGTAGGGATTGATTATATTGTCGTAGTCTTGTTTTTACATCAGCCCACAGCATTTCAATGGGGTTGAAAACGTAATAACATGGAGGCAGAGGTAAAATAGTATGATCGTGTGCTACAAAAATTTTTTCAACGGCGTATTCATTTTTAAAATTTTGCTTTCCAATCAGTTCTAATAAAGACTTTTTTGTGTTTTTTTCTGGTATTTCCAAGCCTTTACCTTTCATAAATTCGTGATATCACCTTTTCTTGTGTTGGTGTTCGGAATTTTTGTGTGTTGCCGAGAATGGTATGACGCATTGTCCATAACAATTACAGAATTTGGTGGGATATTTGGCAACAGCTGTTCCTTTGCCACTTCTCAAATAATTCGGCTGTCATATCCTCGTGGTAGTCGGCAGAGGCTTGCTTGATATTTTTAGCAGACAACAACAACGCATTTGGAATAAAACCGTTTTTACTTCCAGCATGTAGAATTATAATTCTTTTTCCCCTAGAACATGGAGCACTAATTACACTTTTTGGTGTTATCTACCCAACCGTATTGAACTACATCATGGGTGTCAAACCATGTTTCGTCAAGATTAATTATGTCTCTGACATCTTTGAACACGTTATCAATTTTTTAAAGTTTTTGTCCAACTCTTTTGGCTAAATTTGGTTAATTCACAAATCTTCTTCACAGTTTGATTATATGAAGAATCAATATTTTCGTCTTTTAAACACGAATAAATTACAAAATAACCCTTTGAATTTGAACGTCTTACACGTCTTTATTTTCAAATTCCGCTTGTAAATAGTCATTTTTCAGGCAATAATTATGTATGCAATAATCATAAATAATTATTGGATAAATAATTATTGCCTGAGAAACGACTATTCGGTTCATTTTAAACTTTGAAAGAAGTAGCACTGAAGAGTGTATCCTAACACGAACAACGCTTTTTTTAATATATGAGAATGACCCTTGAGATATTCACCTATATCTTGGAAAAAATTTAAATGCGCCTAGCAAAAAACTTGGTGTCATTGGTACAAGCAGCTACAACAAGCGGCGACCGAGAACAAAAAATTCATTCCGGTAAATCCTCGGCGAATCGGCGCTTGCAAGTTCCGACCGGCTTTGTCTTTGTGCTGGAAAAATATAGGACAACCGCCGAGTCATACTCTACAGTTTGCAAACGTTTTCGTACAAATCGCTTAGATCATTCCAGAGAAATCGTTGAACAAATATGAAAGAAAAACATATGAGAATTAAGAACTTCCTCCTTTAAAAAAATTAAAGTTGGTTAATAAAAGAAACTTGGATGTCTGGGGCACGCGATGGGAGGAAGCAAATACTGCAAATACTGCAAGACAAGATTAAAGGAAAAAGGAGCATAGATAGGCATGAAATATTCTAGCTGAGAAAACTAGGTTTGGCTGCAGTTCTAACGATTTATTTCGAGCAGCTGTTGTTAACTAAGAATCCTGATGATTTCCAATCTCGGATAGGAGAGAAAAAGAAATGTTTAAAGGCATTAAAAACTGAAAAATTACTTCGATATCTTCAGCTTCAGGACACAATAACTTTAGTGTCTTCTAGCTTATCTAAATCTAAATAAGCTAAACAAGAAAAAACACTGCCCTTCGGAACCACAGCTCTAGGTATACCCGCAAACACGGCAGCGCCCGGCGAAAACAGGCCTATATACTAGTTGTATTATAACATAACTTATAACGGTGAATAAGCAGCAATAAATTCTTCAAAATGACATTGAATATATAATATTGTATATACAGTAATCTTGGATTTGTAAATATATTAAGAGATATAATTATTCAGAGTCTAAAGTATAGCAAGCCAAATAAGGTAGAATAATCTCAGCCGAATGTCACGACATAAGTCGTTACCTATTCTCTATTTAATATACTGGTAATTTATTCTCGTAACTAAAAAAGGTTTTACTTGATGTTTCACCTCTAAAAAGTAAAAATAAGAATTGAGCTCAATAAAAATAACATTTTAATGGTACTTTGAAACGTAATAAAGCAATATTGAGACGCAGGAGTATCTGAATTTTAAAGGTTATTATTGTTTATTATGTTTTGGTAGTGAATTCGTCCCGAAATGAAACCAGTTATAAATAAGTAGGGTATTTTCTTTCTTGTGTGTGCACCTGAGGGCTTGACTTAGGAAATAATTAAATTAAAACATATTTAATACGTTTTTGTAAAAGGTCCTTTGAAATACATATTTATAGCTCTTTTATTTAAATCGATTTGCTTTGTATTTCAAGCATTTCATAACAGGTCGTTTTGAAGTTATACACAATTGCCGTGAATTGATTTCATGGGGTGGAAGTAACGCAACTGGTATATTGCATTCTGGTATTTCTCATTTAATGATCTTATAAAGATTATGTATTAATATAATTAGGTGTGCACATTTGATAGCATGACATTCATCAGCGCGACACACGCAATTTCGTCGCCGTCAATTTAGCAAAATTGCCAAATAATATTCAATTTTTTACATTGCTACCACTTCAGTTCTTATCTATTTCATTGCCTTGTAAAGTGGGGGTACTGTTAATTTATTATTTTTGGACCTAAAACATAAAACACTTCATTTCCACGTATAAGGTACACTTGGTAAAACTTAGAACCTAATACCAACCGTTTTCGAGGAAATTGCCGTTAAACATTTGAATAATTTTTTGAAACACAAATTCAAATTTAATGAAACAAAGTTAGTCGCGTCATTTTGGCATTTTATCTCAAAAAAAAAGGTACAGGGTTAATTGACTTCATTTTTGTTGCAAAGAGTTCAGAAAGGCATTTAGAAAAAAACAGTACCTTTTATTTTTTGGCGGAAATGTTTGGTTTAAATTTTGGGCCAATAATTGGCCAATGTTAATGGCCAATTTAATTCAATTAATTGAGAAATTTGTTATCATACAGAATATACCATAGAATTAGACGAAAATGGTTACTCGGGGATTTTTGAGGTCGCTGAAATCTGAAGTCCAATTTGGGAAATTCAAAATGGCGGACCGGAAGTAAGAGTCAATTTATCAATAAAAACTCGTATTTTTTTCGTTTTTGGACTGAAAATGAGTACTCGGGGGATTTCTGAGGTCGCTGATCACGAATCAAAGGTCAATTTTACGAAATACAAAATGGTGGACCGGAATAACAGTCCATTTCTCCGGAAAATTCGCATTCTTTTCTTTCTTGGGCTGAAAGTGGGAACTCGGGAGTTCACGTTATCGCTGATAATGAATCTGATGTTCAGTTAGGGAGAATTCAAAATGGTGGACCGGAAGTAGTATATTTTTCAGGAAATACTTGTTTTTTTCCTACTTGCAGCCCAAAAAAGTAAAAAATACGAGGTTTTCCGGGGAGATTGACTGTTCCTCCGGTCCGCTATATTGAATTTCGTAAATTGGACCTCTGATCCGTAATCAGCGACCTCAAAAACCCCCGGGTATTCATTTTCAGCCCAAGAACGAAAATAATACGATTTTTTCCTGATAAATTGGCTCTACTTCCGGTCCGCCATTTTGAATTTATCAAATCAGGCCTCGCATTCGTAATCAGCGACCCCGAAAACCCCCGAGTACAGATTTTCAAGGCCAAGATATCCATTCTCATTTTTTATGGAAAATGGCCCGATTTCCGGTCCGCCATTTTGAATTTTCCAGATTGGACTTCAAATTGGTGATCAGTGACCCCAAAAACCCCCCAGTAATCATTTTCGTGTAATTTTATGGTATATTGTGTATGATAACAAATTTTTCAATTAATTTAATTAAATTAGCCATTAATATTGGCCAATTATCGGGAAAAAAATGAAACCAAACATTTCCGCCACAATGTAAAAGGTACTGTTTTTTCAAATACCTTTCTGAACTCTTTGCAATAAAAATTAAGTACCTCTATACCTTTTTTTTTTGCGGTTTTCAGATTTTTCATGCTAAAATGGCGCGACTAAATGTATTTATTGAAAAAAGTACAAAACGTGAGAGAAAACAAAATCGCAATAACAGCGTAAATTCTTTCTCGCTTTCTTATGAACTTATGGAGAATTTTCATGGTATTGAGATAAATACATAAATCAAAATATTGTGTAAAATAAGGATCTAATCTTATTAGAAGACCAAAAAATAACATAAAAGTTGACTTAATGACATTAGTATTTATTGTATAAACTTTCTCCTCATGCAAAAACTCCATTGCTACAACTTAGAGTAAATTTTCGATACTTCTATGCCTTTTTTAATTATTTTCATAAAATATTTTCTTACATTGAATAATACATTTTCCTGTCCTCTAATAAAATTGGCTGCTTTTTGTATTTTGTCCCACAGTTCTTCTCTTGAATTGATAGTATTTGCATAGACTAAGGACTTCATATGTCCCCACACTTAGTGGTCCAAAGGATTATAATCAGGACTCCTTGGTGGCCAAGCAAACTCCCTTCCTCGACCGATCCATCTGCATGGGAAAGTCTCATCAAGATAATTCCTGACTTTAATGGAGAAATGAGGAGGAGCTCCATCTTGCATAAACCACATTCTGTTCCGTATGTCTAGCACGAAAGCATGTAATATATCAGCAAGAGTATTTTGAAGAAAAAACAGGTAAGACTGTCCATTTACATTTGGAGGAAGGACAAATGGTCCCAATAACTGATCGGCGATAATACCACACCAAACGTTAATCTTAAATTCGTGCTGAAAGTGCCTTTTTAACGACATGAGGATTTTCTGCTTCCCAGTTAAAAACGCCTCTCCAGTTAAAAACGCCTCGGTGAGTGAAAGTTGCTTCGTCGGTAAATACAATGTTCTTAACAAAATTTCGATGCCTGTTGTGTTTATTTAGAACAACTTGACAAAACTGTAGCCTTTCTGGAAGATCTCTTCGAAGTAGGTTTTGTACAGGAGTGAAGTGATATGGGTAGAAGCGTTCTTTGCGTAAGACTCTTAGAACAGATTGTTTACTCACCCTTGTTGCCGGCGATAAACGACTTCAGCTGACTTGAGGATCTTCATCCACACGAACTAAAATTTCTAGTTCTTGATCTGGAGTAATTCGTTTAGGTCATCCTACATCATTTTTATTGCGAAATGAACCCGTTTCTCCCAAACGACGAATCAGATCTTTGAAAATCTTATGGTCTGGCTGTATTCTATTTGGATATTGAAATGAAAATCTTCTCGCTGCAGCACGTCCGCTGAAAATTTTTTGTACGTAAACACATATCATATCCCTCATTTCCCTATTTGAAAAATTATTATGTCGAGGCATCTTAAATAAAGAAGTTAAACAAATTAGCTCGAGGAACACCAGAACAAAATAAAATGATTAAATGACGTACATGACAGAACCAAAACGTAACCAAAGCACACTTTTCAATAAATACACTTTGTTTCATTAAATTTGAATTTGTCTTTCAAAAAATTATTCAAATGTTTAACGGCAAATTCTAAAACGGTTGGAGTTATCAAGTTTTACCAAGTGTACCTTTTATACGGGGAAATGACGCCCTCATCAGATTTTGTGGTCGGAAGTACCACAACGTTTCGTCCAATAAAATATGAAAAAAATTCATCATCAGATACAGGTCCTGCGGCGCCCTCTATGATCTAACGTGTTGTAATACATGAATTATTGTTTCTTAGAATAAAGAAAGTTCCTCTATGAAATTTGGCGATGATCAGTCAAGAGGCTGTGTTATTGCAAAAAAAAACGAGAAAGTAATTTTAAATTTGATACCCTGCAGTATGGCCTATTATTAATGGTCCGTCCTACATAAAACAATAATTTGTTTTGAAGTTGCAAGCATGATTCGCGCAAAGTACGAGATTAAACCAACCTACATTTGTGACAGGTTAAAATTCTGTGTAGTATGGAGATAACACTCTATAATACTCATTACTGCAATTCCGGTTTGATCCTCAAGAAAGCGACGCTAATTAACCCAAACGATGCAGCTCTGCAACAAGCCGTTACTTTTCAGGAAGCAAAAGCTACTTGAGAATTGTTTTCGAGAGTATAAAGCTGTTGCAGTTCTGTTAGATCGAAATGAGTTTTGTTTGATATGATTCTGCTAGGCTAGAAAATACCATTTCTAGTTCTATTTTATTATGCTCTTCACAAATACGAGTCTTTGATAAAGAGGGCACACCCCGCAAGTTGTTTTATTGAATAAGTGCCATGCGAATAACATTAGTTCATTTGTCAATTACTGTTTTTAAAATTTGTGGGTTAATTTTTTGTTATAAACAATTTACCAAGAGTGGAGGATGATTATTGGAGATTACAAAATTGCATAATAATAAAAAAGTTTCATTCAACAGATCCATAATATCATGTAGAAATGACTGCGAATGACTGACCTATTGGTACATAAAATTATTATTCGATTACAGTGCTGTTATTTTTAAGCTGCTACCAACGATGTCAAAGCGATTTGCATGCTTCATCTACTAACTTTACAATGTTCTCTGCGTCGTTCTGTCCGCGAGGATGTTCAGTATTTTTACACTCGATTGTCTCCAAAACTACTAATCTGAGAATAAAAGTTTAAATAAACAGCTTGTCTCATCCTATATCTTTATCTTTTCTCAATATACTTGTATCTATTTCGAAAGAATAAAAAGTTTTCTGCGTGCTAGATTTTACCCTGAAAATGTTCACATTATATTTACAGCCTTAGAAAACAATCCACGTTCTACACTTATTAAAAAAATGCAAAAAATTTACATCTTTGGAATGTGTCATTTTTCAAAATAATCCTCGAACAGGTCGATTTTAGTTTTGTAAATGCTACATTTTGTCACTATACCAAAATTTATGACGTCATTGGTTTTTGAGTTATGACACCATCATCATTTTTTTTAAATGGAAACAGACATTTTTGTTTACTGTTTTTGGTGGTATATTTCTTTAACTTTCTGGTGATATAAAAAAAATTATATTGCCTGAGCCATTCTTTTGGAAAATGACATTTTATGTAAAAATAGCTTACGTTTCGCAAATTCACGAGTAAGGTTCCACTTTCTTATGGACTGATAAATCTTGTTGCCTACATTTTTGTTTTAACTAGCATGAAAACATTTGACATGAAAACAAAACAAAGAAAATAATAAAAAAATAATCACCTTCACAACAAAGCGATACAGGCCTTTTTGTGTAAAGTATCGACAACTTTTTTATACCTGGCACGTGTGGAACCTCAGTTTTGTGACACTCATCAGGAAGCATGTGATGTTTTCAATGCCAAGTATCCCGAGAAGCAAATTTCTAGATCCCACTCTAAGTAGATTGGTGGCTAGATATGATAAATCTGGCAGTGTAGCTGACCTCCCTCGATCTGGTCGCCCTAGCACAAGCAACGAAACCAAATTAAATGTTCTTCTAGAAAGTGAGGAAAACCACCATCATTCGACAAGGCAGCTGGCTTTAAATCATAACGTGAGTCAAACTTCTGTTGTACGTCTATTGAAAAAAGAAAAATACCATCCATGCAAAGTGCAATTAACGAATTGAATGAGGACGATCCAGATCGGCGCTTACAGTTTTGTGAACAGTTGATGACCTTGTGCGATGAAAGCCCAAATTTTTTAAAGAACATTGTTTTTTCTGATGAAGCTATTTTCTTAGCGGACTGTACATCGGCATAACTGTAGGTATTGGTCACGCGAAAATCCTCATTGTACTCAAGAAGCCCATACAGTTTTTGCAAGTTGAGTTAGTGCCAGCCTTAGCAGTTATGTTTCCGAATAATGAAGATGAAGATATTCCTGCTGAAAACTTCTGGTTTTATCAAGACGGGGCCCCACCTCATTTTGGGATAGCAGTGCGTCAGGTTTTAGATGACACTTTTCACCGGATTTAACCCCCTTAGACTTTTGCTTTGGAGTTACTTAAAGTCTAGGATGTATTTTAACAGACCGGATACCATAGAAGAATTGAAAGACAGAATTGGTTTGGAGATGAGACGAATTGCCCATGAGATGATTCAGAATAGCGTGCAAAGTGTCTACACCCGTCTTGGTCAATGCCAAATGGTTGGAGGTTCACAATTCGAGCAATGGAGATGATTTGTTTCTCACAATTACTTATATAGGTATCAATCAGTAAAAATATTTTTTTCCAAAAGAATGGCTTAGGTAATATCATTTTTTTTCATATCATAGAAAGCTAAAGGAATATACCATCAAAAACAGTAAACAAAAATGTCAGTTTCCATAAAAAAAAATGATCAAAAACCAATGACGTCATAAATTTTGGTATAGTGACAAAATGTAGCATTTACAAAACTGAAATCGACCTGTTCGAGGTTTTTTTGACAAATGATACATACCAAAGATATGAATTTTGTGCGTTTCTTTAGGATCACACTGAAGTTCTCTCCATATATTTAAAGCACATAAAAAATGTCGGTGCTTTTGACTTTGCGGTAAGTATAAAAAACCCGGACATTTTTTATTTGCCTTAAATATATGAAGAGAACTAAACAATTTGATCCTCACATAACACATTCTGCTAACAAATATACTTTGTCCAATAATTTTCAGCACACACGTGACCTCAACTATCTGTATGAATAAAATTAATTGAACGTCTAAGTCTAATTTGTTGGCGCAACGTACAATAATAAATAAAAATAAAATATTTAGCAGTAATTAAAGAAGACATTGTCTTTTTCAGTCATAAATTTATAATAATAAATAAATAAATAATTTATAATGCGATTAATCTATCCTTAATAAACTGACGGAAACATATGGCGATTTTCAGTAGCAATTCAAATCTGTTCCAATCAAATGGTGCAATTTTTATATTAACGTGTTCCCCTTTCAAAAGGGATAAAACATTTTTAGGAAAAAAAGATGTACATGAAGTGCTGCAAACTTTGATACGATTTTGTAAACACAAAAAGACCGCATACTGGTGAGCGTTCCTCCAATCAAGATGGCATCATCCGGAGGTGATTCAAATTACAAATGTAGCTATGATACCAACAAAACGAAATTGTTATGTTTTCATTGATCTGATTTAACTCAAGTATCTGGCCTTAATATTCTATCTATATATGGTCATGCACGTTCTGATCCACTATACAAACATATGCACTAGAAATTAATAGAAATTCGAATATATTAAGACAGCATCACAATCTAAACTATCTGCCTTATTAATTATTGAGATTATTTGGCATCAAGAAGACCCCTGTATTACCAAAGTATAGGCTTTGTTTTCCTGTAGGGCATAATCCGGAGTTATATAGTTTAACTTGGGAGATTTCACAGGGTTTAACTTAGATTACTGTATTATACAATCGTCGGCGGTTAGGTCGTCCACATGTTTGTATCGTTTTAAATGTATTAAATTAAAATATGCTAATAAACGTATGTCTTACACATTACAGGTTCTCATTGTATATGCATTGTATAATAAAATTTCATTAAGTAAAAATTTTTTATTTTTTAATATTGAGTCAAGAATGTCTCATTTTTACTTGGTAAAGTTTATACGTGTATCTAATGCAAAGTTCAGAATTTACTTTCATAATGCAACTTTCTTAAATGTTTGTTGTTCAATTGTCTATGCTTAATTATGTTTTTCATATAATGTTATCAAAAACCAAAGATCTAATTATTTTCTGTCATCTGTAAGAAGTTGTCCTGAACCAAGATGCTAAAATATTCGTCAGCATTAGCCTACAATAATAATACTTAACCTTTAAGTCGTGCTGGATGTAATGATAGCAATTGTTTTTCTTTTCCAAATGGTAAATTCTAGGCAGTGTTTGACTACATGCATGTAACAGACTTTTCATGTCTGGTGTAACAATTTTTTAATGTTTTTCTAACTTCAGTGACTACTTTTGGTAATGAATTCCTACCATTTTATCTACCCTTTTATAATAATCATCTTAACAAAAACGTTGCTTATGTTGCTCTCAGCCTATATCCCCATTTAAAACTTATTTCTATATAATTGCTAGCAAAGTGGAAACCAAAAATTTTAGTTAGTATCCTTGATTTGTTACTAAATTGTGAAATACATACTTAAAATTAATTTTACTGAAAAAAAAAAAATCTAAACTTGAACCTCGCACAGTTCTGTTACTGCTGACTCTAATACCTTCTGGCTGAAGGATTTGTGAGAACAATCAGCGTCTTCTTTTTTAGTGTGGAACGATATCAGAATGCATGTATGTACCAGGTACCTGTTATGAATTATGATTATGCAAATATAAAATTACCATCTTCCCCGAGTAAACAACACATAGCCACTAATTTCAGCAGCTGGTTTAGTAAAACAACACGGTGGACTACCTAACGTCTAATTCAGTTCAAATTCATACACTTGCATGCTTTCGTGCATTAATAGAATATGTGTATTTACCGGCTGTGTGAAGGCAACAAAGGTTAACCTCATCTAATTGATATATGTGCTCTTAGAAGTAATATTGTATAGTGGATACCAGACCTGCTCACTTTATAAAATATTCGGTACTTATATGGAATTACTAGGTAATATTTTGTAGAAGAAAATCTTATGCCAAGTCAACCAGCGTAATTGTGGCTACAATATTGCGGGTAATATGGACACTGTAAATTTAAGAACATCCACTGAGTTGCCACTGATTCATGTTATTATACGGACTATAAAAATGCAGCATTCTCCGATAAGAGTAATCGGTTTTATACAATTTGTCATTATTGTCCGCTGTTACACTGCGGGGTCTCTTAAAGAGACTATGAAGACGGGATGGCCGGCGGTAATTGATTTTTGAGCACTTTCTTGCAGTATGTTATTGATATGTCGGTTTTAATGACCTTAAATTGTTTCTGTAAAGGTTGCACCTAAGAGCCTCACGAATGCTTGGAAAGGTGTTATAAACATTTGCAATAATCATTCAAAACTATCATTGAATCAACTTAGAATTCCAAAATCTATAAAATAAATAGCATCCCATGTAGCAGGCAATATTAGTACAATATTGGGTATTTATGGTATAAATAATGGCTAAATGTTGAATTGCAATATTTGCCCAATATCGAAATGTGAACATTTTTATTTATTGGCAAAATATTGTAATCAATCTTGACTGAATATTGTTCTACATTATTGCTCCAATATCTATTTCCAATATTTATTTTGACAACTAGGATAATGTTTACCTAATGTATTTAAATTGGTACAATATAGTCAATATTAGAAATCAATATAAAATACAGGGTCTTCGGCGCATGGACCGTCAAAATATTTTTATGGATTGGTGGAGTCATTTGGAGGTTTTAATCCCTAATGACTCAGGTCCTAACTGTTGTAGTACTAAGAAATATATTTTTTTTAGATTTCACTCAAAATTTCCCAAAATTCCCCACTTAAACTTTAGTATTCGTAGGTGTTTTTTAAAATTTTATTCTGTAATGTATTCTTGTTCAAAATAAATCGTTTTTAATACGAAAGTTAGTTACAAGGCTCCAAATTCCTAAATGTAAATGAAAGAAATAGAAATTCTGAACTTCTAAAATCATTAAAAAAAACTAACAGCAACCGAGAGCATTTTCTTCAATTCAATTTCAAAGTTCTACCGTTGATGCCCTTTCTAACGGTATGAAACAATGAAAAGTTGTAGGAGTTTTAGTGGGGAATTTTGGGAAATTTTGAGTAAAATGTAAAAATGAAAAAAATCTCAATAACTACAACAGTTAGGACCTGGGACATTTATTTTAAAACTTCCAAATGACCCCGCCGATCCACAAAAAAAAATTGATTGTCCATGCGCCGAACACCGTGTATATTACAATAAATTATAAATATGTTGCAAAAATAAAATATTTATTTATAGCATTAACAATACATTTAAAATTTGTAACAATTTTAAATTTACAAATAATGAGTCAGTCAAAAATAATATAAATCAAACAAGATAAAATAACAAGTATACTATATAATAAATATTAATATAATTTTAAGCAAAAGGGTAACTTACAATATGCTTTCTAAATACCAAAGTTATCAAAAAGATGAGTCGTAAAATAAATGTACTTGAATTTAATTGCAAACCACGAACTTCATAAGTAAACTGGATGTCACATCATAATGATTCTCTAGCAAATTTCTTGACACCCCATTGACACATCTTGGCACTCATTTATTCCATCATTATATTCGTCGGAAGACAAACTTAAATTGAATTCGTGGTTACCACCCTGAAAATACTTGCAGTTATTTTCATCGCTTGAATCCTTGTTCAGCTGCCTTTTTATAAACATGGATTTTTTAGACAGTACTGATGAACTCATTCTGAAGTAATCTGAAAGTTTGATTTTCATTAATTAATGGTACTCGGTACTCTTTATCATGTGTATACGTTAAAACATATATCTAATTAAATGAAAAACTTTAATAAAACCAATTTCCAGTTAAACAGGAAGTTAAATGTAGGTACACCAAATTACATACCATTAGATTCACAAAAAGGAGCTAGGTATATAAAAACTAGAAATAAAAAGCGGTCAAGTGCAAAACCTACGCGCATACTGGTAGAAGTTTTTCTTTTAAACATTTAAAAAAAAAATTAACACCCTCTGTATCTCAAAAATAAAACAGTTGCGAGCTTGTGTTGATACGTATAAACTTTTTTCTTAAAATTACCTAAGAATTACGGCCCGTAAGTATTAGCATGCGATTCTGTACACCCTGCATATTACAAACATTCTACAACATGTAAACTTGAATATTTTTCAAAATTGTTATTTATTATTTCGGAAAGTCTATTTTTGCACATTTCAATACTTCTTGCTTGAGGCAATAAAATAAGTATGTAGCAGTATGAAACAAAAGGTAAATAATGGTAATAATTAAATTATATCTATACTTAACTATAATATTGCAATATTGGTTCAGTATTGGTTGGTTATTGGTAGGTACCAGTATGTAGTACCTATATTTTCAAATTACCAAATAAAGATAACGACGGGTACCTAGTCAAGGTGTTATCTGGGCACAGCTCACGTACTTACACAATGTGAATGAATAATTTTATTGTTTCCCAATACATTATTATCGTACTTTTACAGATGGAAAATGTGCATGGCAGCAAATTCACATTTACAGAACACTGTCAAACAATCAACAGATAAAAAGTATAATATAGTATTATGTACTTACATTGTGCACAAGATAACACACACACAGGTCACAATAATTGTTGCTAATAATCGAACACAGCCCAATTTCTGTTCTTCTATGATCCAGCTAGGTACCTACTTGTAAATTTACCATAATGGCGTCTCCGTCTCCGTTATGCGGAGAGCAAGCGCACGCGTCATGCCAAACCGTTGCTGGTAACTCGGAGCCAATAAAATGTCTGCGCGGGAGTGATATCACTATCTAAATTCCTAGTATGAAGAATAAGTTTTGTTTAAGAATGTAAGTAATTATTTTACTAAAGATGTTAAAGTAAAACTAAATAAAAATAAACTATATAGATGAATCTATTCTTTAAATATAATGAAAACACCTTGAAATTAAATAAACGATAATAGAATAAAAAGTCTTTGTTTTAAAATCAGAAATCCAACATTATTTCATAAATCAGATAAAAAGAATCACCTGTTATATTATATAATAAATAATACAAATAAAATAAAAAGGGCTAAACAAGCCAAATTAATTAATAAATTACGAAACAACTTTGTTCAATAGATTACAGAGATCATATGTCTTTTTGTCTTCGAAAAATATAAGTAATATAAAAAATGTATGTTGTATGGACACCAATATTTTTCCAATGTTGGAGTAATATATTGAATTCAGTATTTGTTATTATGTGGCAAAATAATTATTGTTTATTACTGGTTTAAAATTATTAATGTGTTTACATATAGAATATTGTGCAGTAATATTAATTAATGTTGTTTCCAATATTGCATTCATATGTTCAGAAAATAGTAAATGATCATCAATATTTCTCTAATATTAGAGCAATACAATTAATTCAATATTTATTATATACCAAAAATAAATATTCCTTCAATATTGGCTAAAAACTGTTAAATTGGAACAATTAACAGACGAAATTATTTGGCCAAATTGCACCAACGATTAAGTTATTATCATTATATATATGCCTATCATCTGCTTACATGGAATATTGTGCAGTAATATTAATTAATGTTGTTTCCAATATTGCATCAATATATTCAAAAAATAGTAAATGATCATCAATATTTCTCTAATATTAGAGCAATATAATGAATTCAATATTTATTATACACCAAAAATAAATACTACTTCAATATTGGCTTAAAATTGCTAATATTGACCCAATATACAAATATTACACCAATATTTTACCAATGAACTACCAGTATATGTTGCTACATGGGATTCACCACATTAGGCTAGGCTGTCGAAAAAGCACAACTCTTAGACAAGATTTTTTTTTTGAAAATAAAGCATTTGTGGATCGCAGTAGCACATCCGCGCTAAGCTGATTGCAATCGTAATATACCAGGAGCCGTGTGATGTTCAGGTCCATGAAACCCCACTTCCTTTAAAAAAATTGGAATCATTGGTAACCTGCTTGAATGTTAAAAAGTAAAAAGTTTGAGTACCAAAGAACAGGAGAAACTTGGTTCAAAAATTTTCCAAGGTGGCCGCAATAGTTTGATTTGGTAAAAAATTCCTCAAATTTTGGAGTGATGAGGGACGATTCAAGTCGTGATTTTTTTACCCTGAAGATCACAAAATGTTATTCGCCGGAAATTATAAAAACATTTTATTGCAATCAGTGCTAATTAAAAGATTCGTAAAAACAAGTAAAATTATTCAAATAACGTAAAATATATGACAAATCGTTCTTTGGGCCCTTAACTAACTTACACTTTGAGTTGGGTTGACCCCTAATTTTTAACCGAAATTCGAGAATAATTATACGCCAGATTTGTAATGTTTTCAACTGCCTTGTATCTTACCAGTAATGTTGTTCGTAGGGAAAAAATTCATATCACTATGTTGGTGATCTAATTCGGAACAACTTTCAAAAGTACAGCACAGTAGGCTACAACCACCTTTAATTGAAATATGCATACACTCTCTCAATTCCTACGGGAAATGGTAACTTTATCTGACCCGAAACAATTCACATAAATCTTGAAATTATTGCCTTGGCCGTTTTCTAGAAAATTCATTTTTTTAATTTTTAATAATTCCTTTCTTGCATTGATAAGCTCATTTTGGTATTGGAAGTACTCTTCAGATTTCTACATTAACATAATAAAAATGTAATTTTTCATTTAAAAAAAAAATCTGTTTTCTAATTTAACATCAGTTTTGTGATAATTAAATATAAAGTATATAACCGATTGAGATTATTTCACATTAATACCATCTTACAATATATAAGTTTTAACATTATTATCTAATAGAAATTTGGAATTCCATATATGCTTGCTGTTGTACCCACAAACACTTCTAATGTATTTTTTAACGTTTATAATGGCTTCAAGTTTGTTTAAAATTAGTGTGACCGAATTTCATCGCCTGTTTGCTATAGACGCCGAAAATATCGTTCACAACAATCTTCCATGTGAAATATCCGTGAAGTAAATCTCGTGTTACATTACATTGTTTTGCCCATTGTAAGCCATCTCCCTCAAAATTGACCAACATACTTTTGTAAATGTGATTGACAATGACTATCATGAGATGGAATTCTGGAGGAGGAATTATGTCGATTATCTCTTTATCATTATTGACCGAAATGAGTGGTCCAGAAACGCAGTTTTGATACTTTTTGGCTTCGTTTCCTTTACTTCCATTAGCTTTCCAGCACTCTCCAATTGTTCTGAATTTTCCACGTTCATCAAGTGTATCTTTTTTGACAAACACCAAGTTCAAGGATAGCTGCTTGCTGAGGACATCAAACCACAGAGTAAAGTAAGTTTGACTTCAGTAGCTGCGGTTGTACCAATTTTTTTTATTTTTATTTATTCTATAATACGGCAACATTACCGTAAATTTCTGCTGGTATTTCAACTAATCCAATAAGAAATAATTTATTGACTCCAGATTCACGGAATTTGTTGGCTGCTACACCTTCTGCGTATTTTGTCTCAGAACATATTAATTACCTAGCTTCAGCTTCATATTGATCATCCAAAGATTAAATGGATAAACACACTTTTAAAAATCCTCCACCTCCACCTCCATCTATTCCGAATTTCAAGTGCACGTTCATTACTTTTTATTTTCACATATTCAGTTAGTTCAGCCACATTGTTGCAATAAATCAAGGTCTCAATACTAGTTTATTTTTCGGCCACGAAATCGCAGATTCTCTAGAAAACAGCCAAGGGAATAATTTCAAGGACATTGTCAATAACCAAATTAGGACAGACGTGAGCCGCGTCACTTCACTTTAAATCACATAAAGACCGGTCAAACTTTGAGCGAATAAAATAAAATTTATACGGTATTGTGGCTAATAATTCTGCTTCACGCAATATAAGTTTGAACCCAAACAAAATTAATAATTAATAATAAAGTGTGGTGAATAATATCTGAATAACTCGGTTACATCTTGAAATGTAATAGTGGCTAAAAGTGCATTGAAAAGCAAGGGTCCAGTGAAGTTTTACCTACGGTGAAGTGGATGGTACCCACTTAAAAACATCTGGGAGGATGAAACCGAGTGCAAGTAGTGTGGGAATACTACAGAAGAAAGACGGAAGCTGCCAATATAAACACAAAGGGACCATAAGATCTAGTCTATTAATTGCATTTGTTTATTAATTTTTAGTTTATTACACAACAGAGTAAAACATTTAAAAGTAAAATTAAAAAGATATTAAATATAGGTAATGAAATCGAAAAATATCCTGAATTGAAAAGTGGAATTGGAAAACGGAAATTAAAACTGATTGCTTCAAAAAAACAATATACAGTGTATACAAAATATTCCCTCGGACCTTTTCCTCATGACCCGCTATAAAAAGCTCTTATTTTTTTACTGCGAGATAGTGCCCAGCACATCCACCGTAAATGGATGTTTACCTGTGGAACGGTTAATAAATAAAAATAAAAAATAAAAGTTGCTAGATTCAGAAACAGAAGAAACAGAAGACTTAGAAGAAGAATAAATAAGGAGATGATGATAGATGGAAACTTAAGAGAAGCATGGAAACTGAAAAGAAGCATCTCACAAACACCTATACTTCCCATCCTATATTCCTACCAATGCGTCATGTGGCTCTCGCTGCTGACAACAAGAATGTCCAATGTCCAACCCGGTGTATGCAGCCGGTCCGGCGGTATATAAAACATCCGAGGTTTAGTTCCGGCACGTGGTTTGGCCGTCCGGCGGACGACCAAGCTGCGTGTTGAAACGAACCTCTACACTGGATGCCTCCTCACCTTACCCTGGCAAATAAAAAATCAAATCAGCGGCCAAGGGAATAATTTTAAGGGTTACGTGAATTGTTTCAGGACATATAAAGCTACAGTTTTGTGGAATTATGTTAGGAAAGAACACTCCGATTATATGGAAATTTGGACTGTAAATTAGTGTTAGCTAGAGGAAGAGTTTTTAAACAAAACCGATCGGTAAATAAAGGAGTTATTAATTGTTTAAGTTTAAAAAAAATGCGTTTTTTATGTTTTGTAATTAATCAAAAAATGTCTCAAACTAATATTATTTACAATAAAACTGCGAAGAGTATCCCATAGAATCTGCACCAATTATATAAAAAGTTCATTAAATCAGCGAAAAGCATAATATTTACTCTAGTTATTTATTGTATTGTTATTACAAATTAAATTTGTCGATTACATTTTTTATATAACACTTGCGACGTATTAAACTCTAAGGTCAAGGTCTGCCATTGGCTGTCTGCTGGTGATATATTGAACTTTTTGCAGAGATAAATTGTAAAAAAATTGAAAAGGTCAGCGACCATCGGCCAAGGTGAATTCTCTTGTTTATAATGAAAAATATTAACAAATCGTTTTGTTCTAAAGCCAAGTAGTCGGAAAATTATACATATATTATTATCATGAATATATATGTAGGTATTAGCGTGTTAAATGTCTGGTCACGAATTTTATAATTATAGTGAGAAAAAACACGCTTCGATTTTTTCGACCGTAAATATTTCTTTGGACAAAGAAATTCCTAATTTAATATATTCATGGAATAATACAGTTTTTATTATCTCCATGTTGGACTTCCAATACAATACAACAGCCGTCTACTTTCACTGAGGAATCCCGAACTCTTATCGCGGCATCACGTTTGCGGTTGCGGAAATTAATATCAGATGACCACACAATAAAAGTCAAGTGCTATTATTATTCGAGTTATAATACTTATTTTTTGCATATTACTTTACTTTTCCTATCTCACCTCAAATACTTCAAAGCGTTTTTGCAGTATATGAAATAAATGAAATATGTTCCACTGTGTTCTATAAACTCAAACAATGCCAGTATAAGTATATAAGATATTAATACTTTTTTAACCTATTTAAAAAAAAGGGGAAGTTCTTAATTCAACTCCTATATGTACTTAATAAAGATAAATGCGCCAGTGAATGTATAGCTGAAAGAGCAGAAGTGTGGTATGTTATATATTAAACAATTCCTTTAAATACGGAATTTTTCCAGACCAATTAAAATTAGCCAGTATTAAACCACTTTATAAAAAAGGAAATCCTGAATTATTAGAAAATTATAGGCTAATTAGCTTACTACCTAGTTTCTCAAAAAACATTGAAATGGGAATGAGCATTCAACTTACTGATTTCCTGAATGTTTGCGAATTATTCAATAATACACAAAACGGCTTTCTGCAGGGAAGGTCGATTCAAACCGCAATATATCAGTTTACACAAAAAAATTTGGAGTTCATGGAAAATGAAAATGATTAATTTTTACAAATAATAGGGTATTGTTGCTAGGCTGTCTAGTTTTTTTCTGAAAAACTGGACAAACATTACATTTGATCGAATTTGCATTAAAATTCAATTTTTCAAACATTTTTTTTTAATTCCTTTTTTTCCTGTCAGAGTACTAAGTTAAAAACTTGTGAGAACAAATAATATATATTTTAAGACAACTCAAACCAAATTTTGACAATCCTTTTCTTGTTCTAGGTGAGTACCATGTCTAAGGTTAATCGTTTAGTTTGGTAAGTACGTAATCACATAACGAAACTACGTAGAAAATTCTCAGTAATCCCATTGAATTTATAATTCATGAAAAATATTATTTCTACATGGAGAAACTGCCAGTTGATTTTTTATTTGCCCTCTCGTTGAAGTTCAAAGGGGCTACAAAAATAGAGAATGCTAAAATATTAAAATACTGATTTTTTCGCCAATTAATTTTGAACTAACCCACTTTTTTTCAATTGTTTATTCCATTTCTTAAATCTAAAACAGTATTGTCAACACTTAAATTACTGAAGTTTCTCCTGACTATTCATGAACAGCTTGTTATATCTGTCTAAAAGTGACACCTAATTAATAAATTGTGCATCAGCGTGTCAGCGATCACCAAGCAGTTGATATGAGAAAGCTTTGCTGGGGCTGTCAGACGTGTCATGCAGAAAATGAAGGCCAATGCATGAATTACAAAACATCTAGTAAGACGTTATGAATAGAAATATATCAATATGTTGGGTTGTAAAAGTAACTGAGTTACCACCACTAATTTAACCTTAGAACATATTTATTTTTATTTTCTAAACGACGAAAAATACGTTCTTGTTAATTCCGATTTATTTATTTAAAAGCTCGTTAATGCTTAGGTTATGTTTGTACCAATACTGGTGCTATTACAGGCCATTCATGGAGTCATCACTAACCATTAGAAAATAACAATGTATGAGTTATCGTTTGTTTTAAAATATGTTAGGTCGATTTTTTTTTTCTAGTTAGTAAATAAAAACAAATACGTTTAGTTTAGGCTACTTGTGTGATGGCCGGTTTATCAATGCGGGGTGAAAGTTATCATATAGCTAAAGCATAGACATATGCATGGACTTAACCATACGATTTCCTCGCGAGGATATCCTATGGTTAAGCCTATGCATATGTCTATGCTTCAACCATAGGACAACTTAACCTCGCATTGATAAACCGGCCCTAATACTGTTACTTTCACCATCAAATATCACAATATTAATATTGTCCTACCTTAAGACGCAGATACCTTGCACAGTAGATTACAGTACATATGCTAGTTCTTGTGACCATTGTCGTATTAATTAGTGGCGTTTGAAAAATGATAACATTTTATAAGAAAACTAGTTTTCTGCGATACGTGAAAGGTGTATGGTTCTGCATAGTGAACATGGGAGCGAAGAAGATGAAATTCAATGTGTTTTTAGTATTGCCATTTAAAAAAAAATTCTATCAAGATTTCAATATATTTTTTTGAAACTGTGAAGCTTGCATTAACTTCAGTTCATGTTCTACAAGTTCTACAACCTTAGATTAGTCTGTTCTGGAATAATTTCGCTACAATTACAGTGTTACCATCAGTATTACCAATTTTAAAAATTACCGTTTATTTTCGACCGTATTGAGGTGTTTACCAGTACCAATGTTACTAACTCTTTTGTAAGCATAAAGATGTGTAACGATACGTCACGAATTTTGACAGTATATCTGTCATAATAATGATACCAAGCATTATACAGGGTGATTCATAAGTAATGGTACAACACTTAACTGTAGATAGTAGGATTCAAAATATTAAGATTTAGTCAATAACGCCTTAATGAAATGTTGATAGGTAACAAGGGTGCTAGAGTTAACATTAATTTTTTTATTTTCGTTTGTAATTTAATGATTTTTTAACATATTCTTATGAGCATTGGTGGGAGGGGGTTATTTGTGGTGGAAAATTATAACAAACCTTTAACTTCCGTCTAATTCCTAGAGGGCGTTACGTACGCTATGTTTAATGTGTTAAAAGGGCCGTAACTTTTTCACCCGCACCTTTACTGCAGATTTCTCATAAACCTTGTATTCCTTTATCATTTCTTAATAAAAAAAGGTATATTTGTTTAAAGTACAACGGATTTTAAGAAAAGTGCAAATGAAAAGTTGCATGCAAATTCGTTATACAATTTGATAAATTATTTTGGCGGCAAAACTCGGCACTCTTTAGTTGTAAATATTTTTCTGTGTAGCTAATACCGCTTATGTGGTAATTTGTTATATGGCGCTTGACAACTCAACTCAACAAAATTCAGACATTGAAACAAAACAAATAATGATGCACTTTTAACTAGTAGGCATAAATAATTTAATTCACAATGGCAAACAATTTATCACAAATAATAAGAACTAGAACAGTAATAAGAACAATTTTAAAATATATAATACCCACCACAATGGATGTTCAGTATGACTGCCATTAACTTCAATTCATTTTTTTAAACATTTATTTAGAGACTGTCTAACTTCAAATAACGATTCTCTACTATACCTAATAGTTTCCACAGCTTCACAAATTTTTCCCATTAATTCTTCCTTATGTTATCATTGTATACTAAATACTTACAGTAGCTCCAAAAGTAAGAATCCAAAGGATTGAGGTCAGAACTACGCGGTGGCCAAGGAAATTCACTTCCTCGACCGATCTAGTGATGTGGACAGTGCATATTAAAATGATTACGTTCTTCTACTGAATAATGTGCTGGGGCCCATCCTGCATATGCCACATAATGGAACATCATCTAACATTTCAGGAAGAATGTTTTCTAAAAAGTCCAGATGGAGATTCATTATTTAAATTTGGTGGCAACTCAATTGGCTCTAGTATGCAGTTTTTAATGATAGCACATCACACATTTGTTTTAAATTCGCGCTGGAAGTGCTTTTCTTTGAATAAATGGGGATTCTCTAGTTTCCACGAATGACTATTTCTCCAGTTAAATACCCCACGTCTGGTAAAAGTGGCCTCATTCGTAAACAATATTCGTTTCATAAACATAAGGTTATTTTGTTTGTTACGCAAAAATAATGAAAACTGCGACCTTTGTAGAAGATCATGAGGTAACAAATTTGGCACTGGAGTAAAGTGATATGGTTTAAGTTTTTCTTTCTTTAATAATCTATGAATTGATAACTGACTTATCCCAGTTGCTGTCGATAACCGCCGCGTACTTGCGGATTTTCTGCCACACGAACTAAAACGTCTTCTTGGTCCACAGATATTATTTTTGGAGGACCAGCAGTATCAGGTTTTGGGCGGAGTACCTTCGAGCTGCAGCGCGATCACAAAAATTTACTTGCGAGTATACACAGACCATGTCTCTCATTTCAGAAGTCGAAAAAAATGGCGAGGCAGTATTTATAAACCGATATTATAAATAAAGAAAAACACAACACTTAATTAAATAAAACTCTCCACAACAACTAATTATTGTTTGAAAGATTGATTTTATTTGGCAAGTACTTTTTGTTCTTATGTCTATTTGATAAATATACTTCTTTATTTACTGTGATAATGCTATGTCACAACGCCTACTTTTCAAAATTATTATTTGAAAAGCTATTCAATAGTTTGCATGCAACTTTTCATTTGCACTTTTCTCAAAATCTGTTGTACTTAGAGGCTTAAAACAAGTATACCTTTTTTATTAAAATGTGATAAAGAAATACAAGGCTTTTGCGAAATAGGAGGTAAAGGTGCGGGTGAAAAACTAAAGCCCTTTTAACATATTAGACATAGCGTACGTGGCGCCCTCTAGGAGTTAGACGAAAGTTGAAGGTGTGTTATGATTTCCCATCATAAGTAACCCCCACTAATCAATTTTCATAATAAAATGTTAGAAAATCATTAAATTACAAAGGAAAATAAATAATTTAATTTTCAATCTAACACCCTGTATCTTTTTACCTATCAACATTTCATTATGGTTATTGGCTAAATCTTAAGTGTTGTCCCATTAATTATGAATCACCCTGTACATAGTGCAGGAAAACTTATTATCATCAATTACATAAAAATTCGTGGCTGATATTTTTAACTTTATATCCTATAATAACAATGTTAGGTTAATATTGGCAATAAATAACACGAATTATCAGAAGAATGTTGTATGCCGGTGATTTTAAGATGACACAAGGTAAAGTTTGCATTTAATATCAAAATCAAGGTTTGAATTAATTATGTGGCAACTTAATATATTTCATGTACTTAGTAATCCATTCCGATTAGAGGTGTTTTAAAACCTCATGAGCCGTGACCTTCATATGCGCAGAGACATAATCCGTCCTGTTGACTCAGTCATACTTCTTAAAAATATTATATTTATTGTTTACAATTTATCCCGAGCTCTTGTTTATGTATACAGCAAGGCAGCCTCCAGTGTCTTCAAAAACATACTTATAACTCAGATTAAACTTTACCTTTTGCGCATTTCGCGGCTCATGAGATTCTGAAACACCTCTACTACTAAATTAATCACCTCCGGTGATTTCGGAGATTTCATTAATTTGCTGGCTCGCTCAAATGACCACAACGTGCTCGCATAATTCCAATTGGCTATGGGAAAGCATCGGCCCAATTAAAATATCAATATTGCATTTTATGCACTCTGAAATGTCAGTGGTGCCTTGCTAAGTGCATATTGCATTAATATGGTAATTCTCGACGTTTCAACCGTTTCATAGAGTCTAGTATCAATTACCGAGGTATAAAGAGTATGCAGATCATTGGCAACTGTTTGAAAATCATGTCGCGACAAAGCTAGTGTCATATAGTATAGTACGGTTAATTCACAGACATAAGTGAAAGATTCACAATTAAAAATGTCACCAACAAATGCAATACAAATACGTAGACTATTATTCAGAAGTGGAAGTACATATGATGACTAACCGTCATATACCAGTGACAGATATTTAACTTTGTATTACAGCCGTATACACACAACTTCTGATAATTTCTCAAAAAAATCAATATAGGTTAAGTCCGGCGACCTCGGCGACTGTTGCATTCATCCATCGTTCCGGATAATATTCAGTCAGCCATTCTTGAACAATTTAAGTTATGGACAGGAGCGCCATCGTATTTTGAAATGAGTCGATGGCATTCATTCACACAGATTTCCATTCCAGTTCAATAAATGTGGTTTCTATATTATTATGACGTATCAATAATTGAAAATTTATAACAGGAGTGAACTGGAATGAAAAAGAACCGGCAGTGGGATTTTGAGTGGAATACATCGATTGAAGAAAATTGAACCGCATTAAAAATGGTTACTAAAAGTTATGAAATAAAACTTCGACTTGAGAATCTCCTTGTTTTCAAAATATTTTAAAGTCGGCTAATACGAGACCTTCCTTTGATCAAGTTTTAATCGATCAACATAAATTCTTTTATTTGGACAGAGATGTAAAAAGTAACATGCTGTATAGCTCGCCTTATCGCTATATTTTTTGTGTAGGTGTTTTCGAACGAAGTAATGAAATTGAGATGAGATCAACTATACACTAATCGGTATATTGTATAATCAGATTTTTTTCTCCTAGCACAGGTCATAAAACATTTAATAATATTAAAATACTATTTATTTTGGAAGGTCTTATTCTTTATCTATATCATTCTGGAGCATCGAGCAGTCCGTATTAGTTTCAATTTTAATGTAGATTTTTACGTGTTTTATGACGACAACTTAGATTACTCTGATTTTTATTTTAGTTGCCCCATTTAAGAGTCAGAGCATGAGACTATAAAGTGGTTGGGTGTAGGTTCATCCAACAGACTGGCATACTTATTATTTGTTCTCACTCACCTTCTTTACCTTACTCAATAAACGGCAACAAAAGGGTGCATTAAAAGTTACTCAACCAAAAGATAATTATAGGCGCCTAAATTTCAAAACTACACCACTATTATACTCGTATTTTCGGTGAAACTGAAAACTTTAACATCACTTTAGGTACACAACTAGATTGCCGTTGTCTCCATAATCAATTTAGAGCGATATTAAATTCAATAATTGACTTAGTTGTATTGAAACTTAAAGAAATTGCATTCACATGACATGCCTTGTCAACTCGTTGCTAGTCTAAGGCCAACTCCTTCCAAACCCTAAATCGCGTTACTAGCCAAAGTCCCATCTTTGCCCCTCTCGTATCGGGTACTGACCTGCACGTTGACAATAAATTCCGTTAGCTAACTTAACAACCGAATTAGTTAATATTATTAAATAGGGCGTTCTAGAAAACGTGAACGTTACATTTTATGTAGAAGATTCAAGTAGTTCCCTTAAACTATTTATAAACATGAGAAATAACAGTAGTCCAAGATTGGAACCATGAGGAACCTTGGACGATGGAAAACAATGTTTTGATGCATATTCAGTCACAGACACATACTGTTTTCTATTTTGTAGATATGAAGTGAGAAGTGCTATCAGATTTTCTAAATTCATGTTTAAGTTTAAAAAGAAGGAAATTATGTGACTCTGAAAAAAACGCTTTTTGAAAATTAGAGGCTACATCTACCTGACCACCATCGTGTATTACTTACGATGTATACCGAGTAATACTAATCAAGCTATTAGCAGTTGACCTATCTGTCATAAAACCGTCTTGGTGTATGGATATGGATATTCTATTGAATTATAAAATTATAGATATTCCTATAGATAAAGCTTCATAAAGCTTTGCTGGTGCTGATAGTATAGCAATATCATCTGTATTGTGTACTGAGCAAAGACTTCTTTCCGTATTTCCGGGAATGTATACTTACTCTTTAAACTTAGGTTGTAGCTTTGTTTGACTTTAATCTTTTTGCAGCATCACTTATTTCATCTCATGTAATAGACTGTATAACTGTTTAACTATGTGTGGATTAATTTTTGTTTGCGAGTCGTTTTCATGAAAATCAACATTATAGTGATTAGCATATATAAATTATAGTCTACCTGGACATGAAAGAGAATAATGAAAGTTCATTATAAACGCAAATCTTATAAAAACACATTCAATCAGCTTATTGGCAATTTCTTTCTAATTATATATTATAATAAATTGGGTACTTTTATGACTGACTTTTTTTATTGGATTTGCGTTTATAATGAACTTTTATCTCTCTCATTTCCAGATAAGCTATAAGAGGCGAAATTTTATAATTATTAATTATTTCTCATTGCGGAGTGGCGATTTTTAAAACAATTTTTAAGGATCCACACTGTATTTTACATCAGATTTTCAAAAAGTCCAATTTGTTGTCTTTTGGTAGTATTGTTTTTCATTATATCGCCCTAAATAACCGTACTATGTTATCGGAACACGTTACCATGCTTGCATGGAATAAACTGCAGACTTCCGCATCTGTTCAGGTGAGGAGCAACGTATGTTTGTGTATCGAAATGAAAAAATATTGGTTGAGGCGAGGTTATAAAAATTTATAGGATAGCACCTCGTTTGTTTATTTTATCGATGTTGATAATGCAAACACTTCGGAGGAATGTAAATTTAATTTTTTGTCGCGGTAAAGATAAACTAACTGCAATTTTAACATTATCAAGCCGGGAAATACCACCACACGGTTTTATATTTGTTCGTAAAAAAGTTCGCAGACTCGTAAATAATGATATAGTTTTAAATACTTCACGTGGAGAGGATTTAAAAGTTACTGGAAATACTGGAAAAGTTTTTAACAATGGATGTTACAAATTGGCTTGTTTTGTACATTTATATTCTGGCTGTGTCGTACCATATTAGATTTATAAAAATGTATTTTGCAGGAACGATTTAAATGGATTTATTTTATTACAGAAGTACAGAAACTCGGGAAATGTGATGTATCTCATTGACTTGAAATTTGAGAATTATACCAGTAGTTACTCTTTCTAGAAATAGACTAATGAATCAGACGTTTCGATTGACTTCAATGTTCGCACAGGAAAGGATGTTTTACTCAAAGCAGTCTATTTTTAACCACCCGACGAAGAAGGGTGTTATGCGTTTATGTCTCTACGTTTGTAACTCAAAAAGTGCAGAATGCAATTTAATGACATTGAATAGAAGCTTCTTATTCACAACGTCTTGACGTCAGACGTTTATGATTCATACGTTATTCTAAATGGCCGCGGTTTGCTGCATAACACGTCTGAGGGTATCATCTGTTGCGATTGCCTGTTAGGTGCCCAGACTTATCAGATCTTTCCTATCAGCTCCTTGGTAAGATGATTGAAGAAGATCCTCTTCGCTTCTTGTCATTTAGCTTTTCTTGAATCAATATTCTATATTGTCCGTTATCCGGGCAAAGAATATCAAGAATCGAGAGAATACGATGCTGGAGAGTTGCTTTGGAGATTCATTTTTGGATAATCGAGCTAATAAGTGCAATGAGCTATCTAGAAAATTATGGTAGCAAACGTTTCCAGATCCACGCCTTGAAAGTATCATCTATCTGCCTTTCTAATGGGCCATGTCTCAAGTCGCAAAGAAAAATGAAGAAAACTAGTGTTTTAGCAAGTATGATCTTAGTTATTTTCTTGATGTTTTTTTTCACACCAAATTTGGGTCAACTGACAAGTTGCCGATCTTCACTGAATCTCATTTTTGGATTTACCACTATTGTCTACGGGGACTCTAGGATACCATCTTTTCTGCTACCCCACAGTCACATATCCTTGACGTGTCTGTGCGGTTATCATTTGCTCGGATATTTTTTTTTGTTTTAATTTACACTTAAGCCATAATCAGAGGTTAGTATCTGAAGCTTGTCCAGTAGGCATATGAATGAACTCATCCTCGCTTGCAAAATTACCATTTTGTTGCAGCAAAATGGTAATTTTGCAGCACACGTCGCATCATGTGTCACTATAGATATTAAAAATGTTTGTTGATAGAACACAGCTTTGTCTGTTGGTAAAGGCATCACATTTACCAACTTTACAGTTATCCGAGTTAGTGTTGTCTACGTTCACCGGGATGATTGATATAAACCCCGGTAAGAAACAAGAAACAACCTTTTTTACTGGGGTCTGTAGCAATCATCTTTGTTTTTCATTTTCTATCGGACCCCGTCAACTTTTCCATTATTTTGTTTGTGTTATTGTTAATAACATTTCCATTCTTTTATGACGACTTATGAATATTAATGTCCACAGGTAATCTAGGGTTTAATTGGCGCTTGTAGTAATAAGTACAAATAAATTAAACATGTTAAAAAATTTAAAAACACGCTACGAAAAACCAATAATTTTTTTTTTAGAAGTAGGTTTAGAATGTCACGAGATATTTATATATAAATGTGAATGTAAACATTTTTTTTTCATTATCTATTCCCTTTAGACGGTCCACCACGTAAATTTTCTAGTTTAAGTCTAGCAATTTCTTGGGTGGCAGAAGCGTCAGCTATCTACCTTTGACTGTTCTCCGTCAAGTAGTTCTTTAGTTAATGCACCAACAGTCAGACAGACGGACAGACGGAATTGAAAACCTATATGTTCGTAATCTACATGATCTGAAACATGAAAATCTGAAGAGATCTCGAAGGGTGAATTTTTTCTCGAATACAGTGCTTCCCTTTGGTATGCGATTTCTGCACCCTCTGTATCTCGTAAAGTATTGATTCTAGAAAAAAAAAATGAACAGAAACTTATTTGTAGGAAATTTCACATAGTTTAGTATTGTATATAGAAACTGTTTCGCTAGAGGGTGTAGTTTTCGAGTTATTCAAGAACGTGAAAAGGGGACCTTTAAACTACCCCCAGCAGACCATCCACTGGTCATGACTTTTAGTATGTTATTCAGGGCAATCCCATCGACAACTATTCTAAAATTATTTCCCCTATTTTTTCTTCGTTGTCATACTGTAGTTATTATTTTTCATCTCAGTTTGTTCCATTCTATTTCATGGTGTCTACTTTAATAGAAATTAAATGTCTTATTTGATTGACCGATAGTAACCAGTTACTAAGACTAGCAAATCTAATTTACTCCAAATTAAACTTTTAATACGTTTACAAAATAGTTTCCCACCTGCGTTATTACTAATTTTGTTCTTGTGCTCCATTGCCCATCTTCAAGAAATGCCATTCACGGTAAATAAATATCTCATTTAAAATTGTAATGTTTAGCGGATTTGCAAAGCAAGTCGGCAAATAACATTGTGTAATGCGATAAAAATCTGAACGTTTTTGCGTAATTGAAAAAGCTCAGCGTACAAACATTCCAGATGGTGGAACGTTATTTCCTAGAAACAATTTCGTTTAACACCACGAAATATAACAATTAGGTTTAATGAGACGGCGCGGCTAGCCGTAATCTATTTTTAGTTTTGCGTACATGCATGTAGTAACAGTGTACACTCTTGACAATGTTCAAATCCATCACAAAAATATCGCAGTGGGTGTCGCAGCACGGCTTTTGACTTGTAATAAACAAAACCCTTTATTCCTGAACGCTTGAAGTGATTTTGTACACCTTTTGAGACAAGGAACACACACACACAGGGTATCCGAGTACACTGGGCTTAATTTAATTTTTCGAAAAAAATTACAGCACCAATAGTGGAAGCGCATAGGGATTTTCGTGGAAAATTAAAGATTAAAGCTAGAAAGGTATTTTTTATGTTTAATTACATCATAGTAGATAGCAATATGTTTCTTGCCACCCATCGTTCACCTCCCACCCCCCTTAAGAGTGGATAGTTCAAAATGGCTGTATTTCGGAAACGAATAAAAGATACACATTTCGATCTTCTGCCAAAATGTGCATCTTTTAGCATAAACAAAATAATTCGTTACAATTTCCTTGAAATATTGAACATTTATAGAGTTACGACGAAATTATTTTTATTCACAATCACACAGAGATAATCAAATTGTCTTACATGTCAAAAGTTGGAAAGTACGATTCAACTTCATTCGACAATAGGGTTATTTCATGTTAAAGAAAAACTTAAAAATATTTATCAATTTGAATAGTAGAATATACAAGAACAATCAATGTATTGGTAAATACTATTTCTTTATTATTTGTTAATTACTCATAAATCAATAAGTATGTCAATAATTTCAAATTTTATTATCTTCTAACGTCACGGTTTACAACTAAATCCAGGAATATTTGTTTTTGTTAAGATTCCTCACTGCCAATATAAAAGAGGTAGAAGAAGAGTCACACGTATGACGGTTTGCTTTGTGTTTATTATTGTAGTTTGTGTTAGTTCATCATTTTTTACTAATTATCATATTATGGAGCCTAATTTCGTTAAAGCAAATTTACCTAAAGTGAACTACATTATGATTCATGAATTCTTGCGAAATATATGGACTATTTCAGTGTCGAGTTTAAGAAAGTGAAAAATGTGAGGTTAGTCTTAACATTAGAAATAAAACATATCTATTAATGATGCTTGATAAACTCGTAATATGTATATACATATGTATATATTATATAAAACACTTTTTGTAGTCCATTTCTGTAGTAAAATTATAATATTTGAATATAATTAAAATGAGTATAAACATTTTCTTGGGGTAGAAACTTATATAATATTTTCAAATTATAAACCAAATTTAAAAATACGTAGCCGCAAAAACATTTTTTCCCCAAATATAGTGAGTCTTTAAGTGTTCCTGATTGTACATTTAACATAAACATAAATTGTGAAATGGTGAAAGTGGCCACTTTCTTACCAGTTTTCTGGTTGGAAAGTGTACATATGCCAACCTATGTCAGTTATCTCACGACAACAATGAAACTCTTTCCACCTCGGTATGTAATATACTATTTTTACATTACTTTTTCCAAACATAATTCCTCTAAATTGCAGCTTTTAGAAATAAAAGTTCTAAATATAGTCCATACTTTTAGTTTTTGAAAGATACGTCCTATTGTAAATCAATTTTAGGTCCAGAAATTAGGTAACATATTAGCTAGTGAACATGTTCAGTCTGTTTATTCACATCATTGGAACTAATGGAGTCAATGAACCTTTTTACCTCGGAATTCTCGGGAACTGAATGGATATTCATTATTCTCTTTGTAATGTCTTTTCAAGACTATGTACGTTAATATTAAAAAACTTCCAATGCCTGTTTTTTATTTGGTGGCGGTTTCCCACCTCTTCTAGGGGGGTGAATAGGAATTAAAAAATAACTGATAAATCTGATACAGAAAGGAACTAGATTTTTAAGACTTTGGAGGACAATAGCAACTTAACTATCAACTATACGGTTTTTCTTGTTTTAACTATTAAGCAATTTAAAAAAAATTTAGGCCCTACCAAAAACAATGATTTGCCCTATCTGGCTTAGTTTTCAAGGTATATGAAAAGGTAAAAAAAATCCGTTTTTGTTGCTATAATTGTCAATAACTTTCGAACCTGGTAAAAATGAGGGTTACATACATACTTCACAATGAGTATGATACTCCAAAACAACTACATTCTTTATGAAGACTAATGCCAGACACAAGTACTTTATGCGCTTGCACTATATACTCGAAATAGGAGAAACAATAATGACTCAATAATAATATAGGGAATAGAGACATTGCTGAGTAGAAAAAATAGGGGAAAGCTGGATTATTGCATGAACCGTTCTTCTGTGGTTCTAAACAACATCCCAAAAGTCCCCATCGACATGTGCTGCTAAAAATGTTACTCGGGGTCAAAGGTCACAAAGAACAGGTTTTCGCGAGAATCTCGTTAACGCCTAACGGTCACTTTTATCGAAAAAGTGGTAGCTATCAAATTTGTAGCTTAGGAACTTGCCTACCAAAAACATCCTGTTACCTTTTTTCCTAAGACTAACGGTTTTCGAGAAAATTCGATTCAAAAAGTTGTAACGTTTATGTTTCTCATGATACATGCACTCCTTTCCACACCACCTTTGATATTAAGTACAAGATGCGTTTTTTAAGTGGTGTTCCCAATAGGCATAATCCACGTCTATTTGTGATTGAAAAATGTTTAAGGTATTAAAGAAAACGAACAAATTATCTTTTTTTTTAAAATAAAAATGATTATTTGTAAACAAAATTATAAAAACAATAACAACAAAAATAATTTATTGAATTTTGTTTTTATTTTAAAAAAGATTTTTTATTATTACAAATTTTGTTGTTGTTTAAAAAATGTTTATTCAGTCAAGAAACACGATGGATCTACATCTTCGGTAAGCTCGTCATTAAACGCATCGGGTGAAACATTCAAACAATCCTGTCTATGGCAATTACCACAAACTGGTGAACTCAACTTTTCTGCAACCACAGTTCAAGTACATTCCTTGGTGCAATTACAAAAAATAGAGTTTACTAGAATATCAGTAGCCGGTGGAAGAAGAGTTTTAACTGGCTGCAAACTTTTATCCTGCAATATGCATCCCCAGTCTAGAGGGTTAAGCTCGTTGCCATGCCATACTTGCACTTGGTAGTAGACATGATATAAATGTTGCCGAGCAGCACTAGATGTTGGTGGAAGAGAAGACAATCCTACAGGTTTTTTAAGCTGTGTTAATTTCGCAAACGTTAAGGCCCGGTTGTACCAAAAGCACGTTCAAGGTAAGTTTAACTGAACGACAGTTCTACGATGAACTCAGTTCAGGAGCAATTATGTTGTACCATCAGTTTTAAACGTTCGTTCAGTTGAACTTGATTTCATCGCTCGTTGGCACTATTGGATCAGAGTATGGCACATAATTCTCTAACAGAAGAAGAAGATTCCACTGTTATTAACCATGCTTTATTTATACAACTTATTAGTTACCATAGAGAACTGAAAAACTTTCTTTTTCTATGTTATTTACTATTTGTTTATATCCAACTATAAGGTTATAAGTTTGTTTGACATGGCAGCGAAAAAAACTGTGAAATTTAATAGAACGACAAATAAAACTGGTAACAGAATAATTAACAGCATTTAAATTTTAAATAATCTAAATATGCTTTATATATAACAATAAGATCAATCCCATACGTTGTTTAAATACGAAGAAAATAACTAAAAACACATAGGTAATCCATGCACATCTCACCAAATCAAAGGAAATATTATTATACAAAACACGTAATTGTCTATATATGATGAAAACTAAACTTAAAAATGTTTATTTCCATAGCTGATAGCACAAGAAAGTTAAAAAAGCAAACGAAAACAGCGAATTTCACGATAATTAACTTGGAACATTGAGGTTATATGCCCTCCACTCTCGTTAGCTGTCAGATTTTCCACGCGCCCTATGCAAACATTCGGATATTTGAAATCTCGGCAAATAACAATTTAATTTAGATTAAGTTAGGTTATGTATGGGCTTGAACTACTTGAAGTTTCCTTGAACCAACCAAAAGGACCGTTCAACTAAATTGTTCTTGATCCACTATAGAACGCTTGAACCTTAATGGTACAACTTAAATTCATTACTTGATCTCTGTTCAGCAGTGAACCAAAGTTCAACAAGATGGTACATCCGGGCCTAAATATCTGTGATTATCAATAGACACTTCCTTTACTCTTTACTGGTGCTTTATACATAGCCACTAGAAAACGGATACCATTATTAAAAATCACATCGGGAGAGCATTCCTCTTTAGTAAAAATATTAACGTAAATAATTAATTCCATATTATTTTCAAATAATATAAAGGCATTAATTTTACCGATGTGGAAAGTAGCTGATGTAGTATCGTAACCGGTCATTGCATGTAAAAATAAAATATGATTTTTATACTTAGGATACAAGCTTAAGCTTCTTCGTCTAGCCCATTATGGAGTAAGTTCAACACTATTGTGTAGTATATATGTTAGTTTGTATTGTTATGAACTTGGAAACTTTCACGTAAATAAATTTTCCAATATTCTAAGTCGCCTTCAACGTTTAATTACAAATATTCGACACAAAGATACTGTTAAGGAGTACAATATTTTGAATTGAAACCGTTAGTCTTACGAAAAAAATCGGTAAAGGTATTTACACAGAACTTCCCTCGTTCATGGCAGTCTCTCTAAAAAAAATAATAATTACGAAATGACATTTAGAATAATAATCGGAGTAGAGTTATTGCTATTATTACAAAGAAAACTTGATAAGTTTTGGTCAAAAAAATATACAGATTGCTCATCCAACAGCAAAAGTTCAATACTAAATAGCAGGTGCCACATATGGCAGGCTTGCGCAAATACCTTTACAAATGTCCACCATGACTGAATTATTTCTTGGGATGACCACCCTGTACATTTTTCAATAAAAGTATAATAGGTGCATATGCCAGATGTTATTGCCATCTGTCACATTTTCAATCCAACATTCACGTAATGGAGTGGAAGTATAGTTAGTGGTGGTTAAAAAATTTAATTTTTTTAAAATTTTTCGAAAGATGGTAAAATAATTTTCAAATTTTTTTCTTCTGAAATAGGTTTAAAATGTCAAAGGTAGAAATTTTAAATTACAGCAAAAAGGAAAGTTTCCTTCTGTTCTATAGTAGTGCTAAAAAAATCGGTAAAGTTATTTACACAGAACTTCCCTCGTTATTTGTGCATGGCGGTCACTCTAAAAAATTATTAATTACGAAATGACATTGAGAATACAGATCGAAATATAGTTATTGCTATTATTACAAAAAAACCTGATAACTTTTGGTCAAAAAAATATACAGAGTGCTCATCCAACAGCAAAAGTTCAATACTAAATAACAGGAGCCAAATATGGAAGGCTTGCGCAAATACCTTTACAAATGTCCACCATGACTGAATTATTTCTTGGGATGCCATTATTCAATAAAAGTATATAATAGGTGCATATGCCAAATATTATTGCCATCTGTCACATTTTCAATTCCACATTCACGTAATGGAATGGAAGTATAGTGGTGGTTAAAAAATATAAAAAATTTTCAAAACTTTTTTTTTTTAATAGGTTTAGAATGTCACGAAACGCGAAAATTTTAAATTTGAGCAAAAAAAAATTTTTCGCTCTATTCCAGTGTTAATTTTTTTTCCAAAATGGTGAAAGGATGTGGCAATTTTTTTTTCCGAAATAGGTTTTACATGTCATGAAACGTGGAAATTTTAAATTTGAAAAAAAAATATTTCGTCTATTCTATAATAGTGATAAATAGATTACCTAAACATGTTTTCAATTTTTTTTTTTAATTTTTCAAAAACATTTTTAAATTTGTTTGCCATGGAAACGTGGAAATTTTAAATCTGAACAAAGAAAAAAAAATTCCATCTATTTTAGTGGTAACATTTTTTTCGAAACTTTTTAAAAATTTTCAATTTTTGTTTTAAATAGATTTAGAGCGCTATGAAACGTGGAAATTTAAAATTTTAAGAAAAAAATTCCATCTATTTTAGTGGTAAAAATTTTTTCAAAAATGGGGAAAAAATTTTCAGACATTTTTTTCTTTTAAATAGGTTTAGTATGCCATGAAACGTGGAAATTTTAAATTTGAACAAAGAAAAAAATTTTTTTGGTGGTAAAAATTTTTTCAAAAATGGTGAAAAAAATTTTCAAAATTTTTTTTTTTCAGAAATAGGTTTAGCGTGTCATGAAACGTGGAAATTTGAAATTTTAGCAAAAAAAAAAATTTTTTATCTTGGTAAAAATTTTTTCAAAAATGTTGGTGAAAAAATTTTCAAAAATTTTTTTTCCCGAAATAGAATTAGCGCGTCATGAAACGTGGAAATTTTAAATTTGAGCGAAAAAAATTTTTTTTCACTATTTATTCCGTTTAGACGGTCCACCCTGTATATTTTCCAGTGAAATTTCTACCATTTCTGCGCTGACAGTAGCGTCAACTACCTACCAAATTTGACTGCTCTCCGTCAAGTAGTTTTTTAGTAAATGCACCAACAGACAGACAGACAGATAGACCGACAGACAGACAGACAGACAGACTGACGGAATTGAAAAACCTATATTTTCGTAATCTCCGTGATCTGAAACGTCAGAATCCGAAAAAATCTCGGAGGGTGATTTTTTCTCGAATACAATACTTCCCTTCGGTATGCGAGGGAAGTAAAAAGTTTAAAAATTAAAAATGATGTATTTTTAAAATAGGTTTAGAATGCTATGAAACGTGAAAATTTTAAATTTGAGCAAATAAAAAAAAATTCGATCTATTTTAGTGGTAAAAACTTTTTGAAAAATTTTCAAAATTTTTTTTCTGAAATACCTTGGTTTAGAATGTCATTTAAATTTGAGCATTCTGGTGTTAATTTTTTTTCCAAACTGGTAACAAAATGTTGCAAATTTTTTTTTCCGAAATTGGTTTGGAATATCATGAAACGTGGAAATTTTAAATTTGAGCAAAAAAATTTTTTCGTCTGTTCTATAGTAGTGATACATAAATGGATTAAAAATGTTTTCAAATTTTTTAAAAAATTCTTCAAAAACATTTTTAAATTTGTTTGAATAGTTTTAGAATGTCATGGAAACGTGGATAATTAAAATCTGAACAAAGAAAGAAAAATTCTATCTTAGTGATAAAATTTCAAAAAACTTTTTCTTTTTAATCAGGCTTAGAATGCCATGAAACGTGAAAATTTTAAATTTGAAGAAAGAAAAAAAAAATTCATTTTAGTAGTAAAAATTTTTTCAAAAATATTGGTGAAAAAAATTTTCAAAATTTTTTTTTCTGAAATAGGTTTAGCGCGTCATGAAACGTGGAAATTTTAAATTTGAGCAAAAAAAAATTTTTTTCAACTTGGTAAAAATTTTTTCAAAAATGTTTGAAAAAAATTTTCAAAAAATTTTTTTTCCTGAATCAGGTTTAGCGCGTCATGAAACGAGGAAATTTTAAAATTGAGCAAAAAAAAATTTTTTTCACTATTTATTCCGTTTGGACGGTCCACCCTGTATATTTTTCAGTGAAAATTCTACCAGTTCTTCGCTGACAGTAGCGTTAACTACCTACCAAATTTGACTGCTCTCCGTCAAGTAGTTTTTTAGTAAATACACCAACAGACAGACAGACAGTGTTCTGAAACGTCAGAATCCGAAAAAATCTCGGAGGGTGATTTTTTCTCGAATACAATACTTCCCTTCGGTATGCGAGGGAAGTAAAAAGTAATACTATGTTTTTTGTAGGCAATTTCCCAAGCTACAAATTTGATAACCACCATTTTTTCGACAAAAGCGACTGCTAACGAGATTCTCGCGAAAAACCATTTCTTGTGAGCTTTGCCCCGAGGAACATTTTCAGCGGCACACATATCGATGGTGACTTTTGGGATATTGCGGAGAACCACAAAAGGAAGGTTCATACGAAAATCTAGCTTTCCGAAAATTTTTCCGAAGTTTGATTTTACTTCCCTCGCATACCGAAGGGAAGTATTGTATTCGAGAAAAAATCACCCTCCGAGATTTTTTCGGATTCTGACGTTTCAGAACACGTAGATTCCGAAAATATAGGTTTTTCAATTCCGTCAGTCTGTCTGTCTGTCTGTCTGTCGGTCTGTCTGTCTGTCTGTCTGTCTGTCTGTCTGTCTGTTGGTGTATTTACTAAAAAACTACTTGACGGAGAGCAGTCAAATTTGGTAGGTAGTTAACCCTACTGTCAGCGAAGAACTGGTAGAATTTTCACTGAAAAATATACAGGGTGGACCGTATAAACGGAATAAATAGTGAAAAAAATTTTTTTTTGCTCAAATTTAAAATTTCCACGTTTCATGACGCGCTAAACCTATTTCAGGAAAAAAAAATTTTTGAAAATTTTTTTCAAACATTTTTGAAAAAATTTTTACCAAGTTGAAAAAAATTTTTTTTTGCTCAAATTTAAAATTTCCACGTTTCATGACGCGCTAAACCTATTTCAGAAAAAAAAAAATTTGAAAATTTTTTTCAAATATTTTTGAAAAAATTTTTACCACGATGAAAAAAATTTGTTTTTGCTCAAATTTAAAATTTCTACGTTTCATGACACGCTTAAACCTATTTCAGGAAAAAAAATTTTGAAAATTTTTTTCACCAATATTTTTGAAAATATTTTTACTACTAAAATGAATTTTTTTTTTCTTTCTTCAAATTTAAAATTTCCACGTTTCATGGCATTCTAAGCCTGATTAAAAAAAAAGTTTTTTGTAATTTTATCACTAAGATAGAATTTTTCTTTCTTTGTTCAGATTTTAACTATCCACGTTTCCATGACATTCTAAAACTATTCAAACAAATTTAAAAATGTTTTTGAAGAATTTTTTTAAAAATTTGAAAACATTTTTAATCCATTTATGTATCACTACTATAGAACAGACGAAAAATTTTTTTTTGCTCAAATTTAAAATTTCCACGTTTCATGATATTCCAAACCAATTTCGGAAAATAAAATTTGCAACATTTTGTTACCAGTTTGGAAAAAAATTTAACACCAGAATGCTCAAATTTAAATGACATTCTAAACCTAGGTATTTCAGAAAAAATATTTTGAAAATTTTTTTCACCAACATTTTTCAAAAAGTTTTTACCACTAAAATAGATCGAATTTTTTTTTATTTGCTCAAATTTAAAATTTTCACGTTTCATAGCATTCTAAACCTATTTTAAAAATACATCATTTTTAATTTTTAAACTTTTTTTGGCACTACTATAGAACAGAAGGAAACTTTCCTTTTTGCTCTAATTTAAAATTTCTACCTTTGACATTTTAAACCTATTTCAGAAGAAAAAAATTTGAAAATTATTTTACCATCTTTTGAAAAATTTTAAAAAAATGAAATTTTTTAACCACCACTATACTTCCACTCCATTACGTGAATGTTGGATTGAAAATGTGACAGATGGCAATAACATCTGGCATATGCACCTATTGAAAAATGTACAGGGTGGTCATCCCAAGAAATAATTCAGTCATGGTGGACATTTGTAAAGGTATTTGCGCAAGCCTGCCATATGTGGCACCTGCTATTTAGTATTGAACTTTTGCTGTTGGATGAGCAATCTGTATATTTTTTTGACCAAAACTTATCAAGTTTTCTTTGTAATAATAGCAATAACTCTACTCCGATTATTATTCTCAATGTCATTTCGTAATTATTATTTTTTTAGAGAGACTGCCATGAACGAGGGAAGTTCTGTGTAAATACCTTTACCGATTTTTTTGTTTTGTTTTTATTCCCCGGATTATAAGTAAATAAGGGCTTGCAGGTTTATCTAATAATTGGCGGCCATTTTGAACTTTGAAAATTATAGAATTTTTTGGGGTCGTATAGGACTCCGTACTTCCATGTAAAATTGCAAGTTTGTATCTCGTCGGAAAATATCCAAACAATGTACCTGTCAATAAGGTAAAAATCGTTAGTAAACCTGACAGCATGCACCACACCCCGTGAGGTACATAAACAGAAATATTTAAGAAAAAAGACAGCTACGGACACGTGTTTCTGAGTTGTTGATCCTCATCAACGTAGCCTAAATGTTGTTTATAGAGCTGGTACAAAATAATCAAAGGTTGGAAAGCACAGTTCACAGTCCTCAATGCGTGCACTCATGTGCCACATTTAGGGCCCCAATGTGCTGCCTGCTGTACTTATCACCAAATAATCACTAAATAGAACATTACAGTAATTTTCACCTGGACCCCACACACCACACTAAACTCAACTTATGTCTTGATGTCAGCTGGAGGTAATTAAAACTTTATTGGTCACTCGATGATGTCATCATGGTCGACGAGTTCAGTATTTTGATGCTGGTGAAAACTGTTTCAGCACCAGTACAGCATCAACACATGCTAACCCCTTTCAAACAGGTGAAAATATAAAAAATATTTAACTATACAGTTAAGACACGTTGGGTTTAATCAATTATCGGAAGAGATCAATATTTACTAGGGTTCTTATAATTTGTCATATGTACAATCCTTGTTCCAAGCAAGGTTTTAAAACACCAGCATGGCCTAAATAAACCCCAACGAGGCCCCTCTTAATTGGAAACAGCAATTTACTTAAAACAAATTGGCACACCAAACATAGTTAATACCCGTGCAATGGCGAGGGCAACTTACGGTTTGCAGAAACCTTTTAAGTAAATTGTTACGGGAATTGTCTAGAAATTCCTGAGAATAAGTTTAAAACTAATATAAGAGCTTTATTCCATTCGGTAGCTTTTAAAACGCTTCTTTGAGTGTTTTTATTTCAATGAGAATGTCGTCCTCCTTATCTACCTTCCAAGTGTTAAGCTTTCTTTAATAAATGTTTCAGATCAAAGTTTCAAAAGTTATATTGCAAGTCAAGTGTAGGATTAGATATTGAAATCGTTTTCCAAGCGGATGAGCTGCCAATAGGCCCTCCACTCGTAATTTAAATTAGATTTTTTTTATGAATATCAATAAAACGACTTACTCGTTATACACTGAAAAAAGTTCACGAAAAAATACGTACATAAATTATATTTGTTGTATGGATCTACCTTTTTTTTATACCTCCTTAACTAACCCTCTACTAATACGATAATTTCCTCACCAGTAATTTACATACCCACTATCGGGTCATTGTAGTAGATAAAAAGATAATATTGTATGAGATAATAGGTCCCCGACTACAGTTACTATACTGTTCGCAAATACGAACACGCAGAGTACTTATATTGCATTTGATCGGCACACTTCTAAAACCGTAAGTGTCGCTCATAGAGAAAAATATTTCATCGAATTATGAACAACTTTCAAAATGTCCATCTGTCTGTAAGTCCGTCCGTCATGTTTTTGTAAGCACGATAACTTAAGAAATAAAAGTCCAATTGTATTGACATTTGGATTGTAGATTAGTGTCAGCCAGAGGATGATCCCTATTGATTGATTTTTGAACAACATCGATCAGTAAATAAAAATGTTATTAGTAATTTCAGTTAAAAAAATAAATTTTTCTTCGGTTTGGGATAACGTAGAAGTCAGGCGCGCTTATGCAGCACCAACGACATTTTGAATAAACTCGGTTAAAACTGTGATAAATCGAAAATACAAAATTCTGGGAATGTAGCCGGTCCGGACATATATAAAAATATCCAGATTGGATATCCGGCAGTGGCAGCAATGCCTACCGTACGCTGGCTGATCAATCAATCAATCGATCAAAAAATATTTTTCTTCATTTTCTAAGTAGGTATTGTAATTGAATAGAAATATTGTGAAATGTTATTTTCTATCATCAGCTATTGATATATTTTACTAATATAATAAATTTTATAATATAATATCCGTGGAAGTATGATTTTTATTCCAACCATTTATTATAGAGACTCAAATATTTTAAAACAACAAGAATTGATTGAGTAGTCAAAGCTTTCAGTACCCAAAAAGTACAGCAAAAATCAAACATTTTTCGACATCTGTTTATTCCCAATCACCGAGAAACCTAAAATTGGCTACAGATATTCCTTGGTACCTTATAATGAGAATGCAGCTTCTTACGTTTTAATTATGTCCACGAGAGGTATAGACTTGATTTTTTCTGGTGGGTGAGTCCATATCAACAGCCCACAAAAATCGGAAACTACTGACAAAATACTTGGCTGAACCATAGGAACTTAAGTGGAAAATGGGTCGTTTCACAGCCATTTTCCATCGAAGTAACCTATTGTTTTTATTAGCTTATTTGTTTCCAAGCCAAAATCAACTTTCAAAAACAAATCCGGAGAAAATCAATAAGAAAACTCTACGACGTTTTAAAAAAACTCAAGTGGCATCTTGAATGCAACACTGGTTTGCACAAACATTTTCCCTCACGGTTTTCATTCAGTCCATGACACGTTGTATTTAACATTTTAGATGCCTATTCCTATGCGTTAAAGAAATTTTCTAAGCAGAAAGAATAAAATTGGGAGTAGTAAATTACACCAAAAATTACCTCGATATCTTCATTAGTTTAAGAGGTATTTCAACAGTCAGTTCTCAGTGAGAATGTGATACTTCTGCACTCTTGCGATCTAGGTTTTATCCTTACTGCCATACTGGTGTTACTAGGTTTTATTACCGCATCGTTAGTTATTCTCATTCGAGTGTTTGTTTTTGTATTTACTGTGCGTTGTTGTTTATTAAAATTATTATCACTGTGAAGCATGGGTTGAAAACATTAAAGACCTCTATAGAATAGTTACTTCGATCTTCAGCCAGTCAGGAGATAATTTCGTTTGGTTTTGATTCAGGTTATGGCCGTATACTAACAAGGAGAGGTACGCGAAATACACGGGGGAAAACCTAGGGAAAGTATAAGTCTTTCCCTTGAACAACATTACTGGATTCTAGTCAGCAATTTTAGCTATACTTAAATGTGTACACGAGAGTGTAAATCGACAATACGTTATACAGCAGATCTCCATTGCATCAAACAGTCAGGCGGCACTTAGAGCACTAGCCTCTATCATCCCAACTGATATGGGACTGCTAGACAAGGAGGAGCTAATATCTTCGGCCCAGAAACCACGCTGGACATCAGCAAAAGCTTCTCCATACGTTGATTAAAGACTGGGTCAAGAGTAAACATAAAAACCACTGAAGGAACATTCCAGGTAATCGACATGGAAAAACACCCATCAAAGGTCCATGTGCAAAACAAACTGAAGAACTGCTCACAAGGAACAGGAGACAGTTAAGATTAATAACAAAACCCGTCAAGAAGAACCTGAACGAAATCGGAAAATTTGGCGATAATCTAGACTGCACACTATGCGGCAAGGAGCCGGAAACGGTTGATTACATTATATTCAACTGCGACACATTGGTCCGCAGAAGATATAGTATAGATATCTACCGGCAAACACGAACAGACATCAGTACTCGCCCAACCTTAGACCTGTATCACCTGATAAGGGGTACAGGGATACTGGAGTGAGTAGAGTGAAGCATGACAGGGAGCGCTCAATAAGCCCAGGAGGGTGCAGTGCGTTTTCTGCAGACGAGACCTGAAATAATAATTTCAAAAAATGAAGGAAAAATGCGGTTAAAAGCTACAAATATTTAATTTACATATTAAAATGTATGTTTAAGTTCCTTTCTAATAAAATACGTATACTAATATCAGTGTGAAACAAATTGACAATATTCAAATAATTTAGAAGCCTTTGTTTAAGATGCCAGAGCAAAAATTATGAGAATGTAACGAGACAAGCAATAAGAACAATGACGACGATGACTAAATCGAAATTGATTTAGAGAAACGTTTGATTGTACAACTCGATGAAGATGATCAACAGAATAATTAATACAAGTATTTCAGACTTCGTTTCTCGCCTTCGTAGAAGTTAGCATAATAAAAAATTCAAAACTTTACACCGAGCCGATATTTCGAGTTATTTTTAAATCTAGCGAGTAGAGTATTTTTAATAGGATTCTGGATTTCTTTCTATGTATAATTCATTTCTAGATAACGCAATTCTTATAATTTACGTTCAAACGCACCTAAAAACAATAATATGCTTAATTGTAATTAATTCAGTTTTAAGTCAATTTGTTTGCATCTGTAGGGGTCTATCCCCTTGCATAGAGAGTAAACGTTGATCTTGCAATAACGACAATAAAGCACTTTGTTCTGTATATAAGTCAATTTTACAACACTATTGTATGTTTATATAGTTATACTGATATTGATGCTATATTGAAAATGTGCTGGAAGAACATTACATATACATATGAGCTAGCGCACCATTATCTCACACCACGTATATTCACGCCATTACAGGATACGAGGCTCCTTGGCAGCAATAACAGCACGTGCCTACGAACCACTAACCCAAAGTGTAGACATGATATGAGAAAATTGAGTTATATCACGCTGGATAATGTTAAAATCCGATTGTCTAATACAAAGAGGCATAAATGTATATCACTCTGCCACGTTTACTTAATAACTCAGCCTTTATTTTTGCCTTGTTTTTTACATGTAGTATTAAATGAGAAATGTAATATATTATAACCTATAATAAATATTATTTTATTGATAAAATGAAAAATCTAACAAATTATCATCAACTTTTCATATCAATTTTTGAGGTAAAAGTTGTAGATAATAAAATAATTTTTCGATCTGTTCAAATCTGAGATCAAAAATATGAAATCTAGCCTCAAAATAAAAAAGAAACACTCAAAGAAACCCAAAGAAATTTACTTGTTTGAGCCCAAAAGTTTTTTTGAAAAATTATGCGGACTGAGTTGAAAATTTAGCCAATTATAGCAAATTGTTCTCAGAAAGATATGATATGGACCGATTTTGATAATATTCATTTTTGTGTAACATAATCTCAAAAGAATAAAAATTCGGAAAATTACTATAACTTTTAAGATCGGGCACCAATATAGACATATTTAGGCTTATATTGCAGGTTTGTATCTCCACTTTCATAACCCGTAGAGAAAAATATTTATTTTGGTTTTTAAGCTGTCTTTCAAAAATTTCCAAAATTTATAATCGCTATAAAACTCTTTTTTTTTCAAAATTTAGTTCTTTTTCTAACGGTTTCTTAAAATTCATTGAAGCAAACATGTTCCGACTAGTATCGATATTTTTGAGAAATAAGAAATAACCTGTTATGAAAAAAGTTAATAAATTCCTTAAACATTTGTTCACTAGAAGAATTTGTTTCCATCTATGTGTCTGTCTACGAAATAACATTAAAAGCCTTCACAATATTTTCTGTTCCACTGACAGCGGTCTGATGGACGTTCATTTTTTTAAACTGTATCCTTGTGTTTCGTCAATTTTTTTTCATGTTATTCTTTTTATTTATGAACTTCACAGCTTCGTTTTTATTTGTTTTAAATCAACTCCAGTTTCTTTGAGTGATTATTTCTAAGTATAATTTTAACATCTAGTTTATTTATTTATGTTATTGCATTTATTAAACCAATCACTGCATACATTTGTAATGACTTATTTTACTTTTTATAAGCAATCAGTAAGTGATTGCGTTAATTAAACATAATGGTCATCATTTTATTCGAATATTATACTATTAATTTCATGGTTGGCAGTTTCCACTTGAAATAAAATAAATGATTTTAACGTATCATTTGAATCAGTTCATTTATAAAAATGTAGTTCATACCTGGTGTAAAAATAATTTCACACCCACTGAGCAATTTGCACTAATTGCTGTAAATAACGTAAATTAGTATTTTATCCGGAGCGCGCATGGTTGTAATTGACAGAAAAATGAATGGTTATATGACACAACTATAATCCATTATTATTTTAATGAATTAATGAATCGGTCATTGTAAGTATTAATTAATTCTGGTGGTAGAGATGTTATTTAAATTTAAAACTGTTTTACAAAACAATTTTAATTTGGAAAATGTGAATTTAACAAAACTGTGCAGTACACAGGTCTTTAATTCGGTTGAAGTGGTTTACATTTAAAATAATCGTGTTTATATTCATACAAACTCATACAGCAGAACAAGCATGAAATGGAAGTTTAATAAATAATTTCAGTGTTTTATTTTTTATTACCATCTCATCTACAAAAAAATTAAAAGCTTTTTCTCCGCATTTAGTATTCTTCAAGAGTCCATTTTAAAGGTAGGGGGAGAGTTGACCAACGCTCCCGAAGAAAACGCAAGAAGAATTGGTTAAAACTCCGTTAAACTCGATAAAATGTAAGTCATCGGTGGGTCAAAAAATTCTGCGTAAAGTGAAGTGTCATAATAAAAGAGTACATATACCGAATTAATAATTGAAAATTACTGGTAAAGTGTTTGTTAATAGTTCCAAAAATAAAGTAAACATGTGATGTGCCCTAGTTTGGGCGTCGATGGAAACAGACCTATTTATACCTGGGACCCTTTTAAGTGGTTGGTTATTGGTAAAGAGGGCTGAATGCTAAATGTTGTTTAGTGTTAAGTGGGCGACATGTGCTTATAAAGCAATATGGACATATTAGCTGTGTTGTGACGTAAGAGTACTCCAACTCCAACTAGAACTATTTTTGGAGTGTGGGAATCCTACAGAACAGAGAGGGAAGCTGCCAACACATGCACACGGACGAAAAGGATAAGTTCTATTAGTAGTATTAGTTTAAAATTATCAAACACATCTAAGTATGATATAAAAAAGTACAGTAGAAAAGCACTATATAGGGTGTTCTACAAGCTTTATGACAAAATTTGACAGATAATAGCTGGGTTAATCTAAAAAAAATTATTAATGAACATGGGTCCAATTACCATAAACCCAAGTGGTATTATTAAATTTGATTCGATTTTTTTTTATTTTATCGCTAATCGCTAATGGTACCTAATGCAAATGCTGAAAATACCTATTATCCTATCCATCCATCCTTGGACTCCAAGAGTAGTATAGTATTTTCTGGTATTTTCAATACGCTTAATATATTTGCGAAAGATGCAAGATCTGTGAATTTTTTTCTTACAATTTCATTCTCTATCAAATTCAGTGGTTAGTGTTTTATTTTCTTTGCCTGCCTCTTAGACGAGGAATAACCTTAGACTGAATTTTCTCTAGATATGCGTATTGTTGTTATTATTACTATGTATTTTTTTTAAATTATTTCCTCTAATTAGACATTAACCCGTTGAATGTGCTTTATATGATTACTTCGTCGCCAATAGTAGGTACCTTGGTGTAAAAAACTTCAATTGCGAATACAAAAAAATTCGTTGCAACATAATCTACTAAAAATCGAATTTAGGTTGTCCTGGTCATGCATATACTCTTGTTTCTTTTTTCGGGACATATTTTGTCTTCTGGTACATTCTTAAAAATGTATATTAGTGTTTATAACAGATTCTGTAATACGCATATCTTTTAAAAAACGTATGCGCGCTTTATAAAATATCATAATTATGTAGTCCTTGTAAGTTGTCTCAAATTACACATTTATGCGATCAAAGTAAAGATTAAAGTTAAAGGAATAATTTTGCATTAATTAAATTTCTTTTGGTTATATAATACGCGGAATATTATGGTAGAATAGCCAACCAATAACACGTCTGATAGCGTTGAAAATACATTTATCGGCAATTACAATGATTGATAATTATTTTATGAATAACACATTTCGCATTCCTTCGATAAGAAAAGTGTATTCATCTCTGTTTTATTCGAGCGTTTCGAACTATGATATATTCCGAGGTGCCGTACTTGTGCAAATTTATCGTTTGTGTGTATTTCATGTTTCTTATTTTACCTTCATTTTAAAGAAAAAAGTTGAAGATTTATGTGCACTTTGTGCCCGTAAACTACTTATTCGAAATTATTCATGTGTTTGATATTAAGATTCTAGCTTGTACAATAACTCCAATGGACATTGATGCATTGATGTAGTGCTTTTCATTTATTAAGTTATTTTACTTCTTGAAAATGTAAGCGTGTGCGTCCTTTTTTGTAATACTGGGACCAAGGGGTAAATCAGTTCAACATTTGCAGACACCAGATTTTCCTTACATCCTTGCACAACTGCGAGCTGTGCGAAATTTTCTAATGATTTTCCTGACTTCCTCGTGGTTATACTATACAGGGTGTAATCAGTTTCATGTCATTAAAAAAACTGGTAATGGGGACCGACTAGACAAACAAAAAACCTTTATGACTTTTCCCTCTAGGGGGAACTTTGAAAAAAACTGACCTAGGTCAATCTTTTTAATATATATATTTTTTAATATTAATGTAGAAAATAATTGAGAACCACTGCTTTTCTTGGTCAATGAACTTGTAGTTCCCAATTATACAACTTTTAAATTGTCATAAAAAAGTGCAAAGGCCTTGGATAATCGACCGCCTTTGATGGACCGCCTCAACCGAACTGAGGCAATTATAAAGAGGTAAATAATTCGTTATCTTTTCCTGCACAACTGCAAGCAAATAATGCCCGTAGAAGTTTAAACAGAGCATTTCTTTACATGTGTGTTTTTTAATTTGGAACAAGATATTGGATTAATGTTTATAATTTAGAATATTTAAATGTGATTTATTAACGTTTGTAACATAAATGAGTGTCCTGGGTTGAAAGCTTACCACCAAAGTAAATTATTCGAATTATGCATCTACATCAATACACAGTACATCGAATTAAATACATACGTACTCCGTTCAACACTAAACAATAAACTATCAACTAACGTTGTCAATAAAGAAAAATAAAAGAAAAACTTAGTGCAAAATCCAAAACGGAATACAAAAAGAACGAACAAGTAAGTTGTGTCTGTACGTAATCAAGAATTTAACGGCTTGAACGGTAAAGTCAATAAAATAAATCTTTACTATAAATACACAGCGACCCGAAATTCAAAAATAACAAAATCAACGAACGGCGGGTTGGACGTGTGTACATAACGAAACACCCACAGAAACTAAAATATTGCACAAGAGAGAGTCAGAGTATAGTTTTCTTCAGATCAGATCTACTAAACACTCAGAAAACGTCGACGTCTTTCATCTTATTTACCGCGCCGCTAAAGACCGCCGACATTTTATAGCTATCTACACAAATATTGAGTATCATAGACAAAGACACGCGCGACGATCTAAACCTACCTCAGTATTCCAGTACTTCTCAATAGATTTTATTAATAATTTGCGAAATTTTTGTTTATTTTTTTTCTCCAAAACTATGAGCTTTAGACCCCATGTTATATAAGGTTTTTTTGTTTGTCTTGTCGTTCCCTACCACCAGTTTTTTTAATGACATTAAACTCATTACACCCTGTATATAATTTTAAATCAGTAATAATTACTGAAATAGAAATTATGTGTTTAGTAATGAGCTCAGACAGATCAAAAACAGTTATACCCCATGTCCCTCAATAATATTCTATATTTGATTTGGGAGATATATTGTAACAGAATTTACTCACATGGTAGCTCAGTTGCAACCCACCAACATGGCTTTGTACATAATAAAACAACCGTTACCAGTTTATGTATATTTAGTAACTCAGTTGTCCACGAAATAGAAAATGAATGACAACTTGCTGTCATGTATAAATGATTTGATCATCAAGTATTAAGTCCTAAAGTTAGAATAATTTTATTTTGTATTTATTTATTTTGATTTATTTATTTAAATACACTATCCTACAGATCATTCCAATGGTTGGAACAAATAAATAGTAAAATAGACAATATTAAATTGAAACGGATGACACATACAATATTATAATCTTATAGAAAACACTGGACAGGTGTACTTATCACTCGATACTATGCATTATGTGTGTGGTTGCCAAAAACTGAAGAAAAACTAACACACGAAAAATTGCAGAAGCTGCAACGCCTTACCTGCTTAGGGATTACAGGAGCAATGGGCTCTTGTCCCACAGCAGCTATGGAGGCAATGCTAGACCTACTTGCTCTACATCTGCATATAAGGAAGGCTGCAGCAGGTACTCTCTTTCAAACCAGACGATCTGGTTGGTCACTTAAAGATTCTGGAGTTAATCCAATTGGAATCCAAGACCAAACCCATTGACTCAATGCTAATTAAGCGGGACTTTGACTGTCCGTTTGATGTGCTGATTGAGAACCTTCAGACGAGCAGAGTCGAAGACCTGCAGTTGGAGAAGAGGTCACTCATTTGGTACACAGATGAATCGAAGATGGCTGAAGGGGTCGGCGTGGGCATAGCAGGGCCTAATTGCAGGGATTCCAAGGCAAGATCCCAACCATCTTCCAAGCAGAAATATATGCTATGGATCTATGTGCCTGGGAATGCATAAATCTAGACCTTCGAAAGGCAAAGATCTATATGCTTTCAGATAGCCAGGCAGCGTTAAAACCTCTCAAGTCCTATACCTTTGAGTCTAAAATTGCCTAGGAAGCCGGGCTGAATTTCCGATTTCGCCCGTTGCAATTTTCGATACAGATAAAAATCCAATCTTCACGGACACATCGTAGGACTTTCCAGTCAGTGTGTTTATTTAGTTATGAACGATTAAAAATTTGAAGTTTTGGCATCTGCGACGAAATTATTTGAAATTTAAATCGATATTAAATAAACCAAGACAAAAAATATCATAACCTACTATAATTTAAATACAAAAATAAATGGAACAACTCAAAAACCGAAATTCATCAGATTGAAGTACACATTCCTCTCCATCACTCTCCATTGTAGCAACATTTTCAAGCACATGTGAATGAGATTATCCCTTCTGACAGTTAACGACAATTTCGTGTACTATCTCTTCAGGGTCTGAAAAAATCCATTCATAAAGTAAAACATTTCGTATTAGATATGTAATCAGGGGATATGATTTTGTCACGTTTCAAAGAAAAAGGAAGCTACACTAAGCTACAGCTGGTTGTTTTGTTATGGAGGTATTCACAATTTTAACCCTTGCAAATTGGATGTAACACATTCGGGAATAATTGAGCAGGATACAGTCACTTTAAAGCACTATTACGTATAATATAGGCATGATGTATCGTTAATGTATAAATGTATGCGTACACATAGAAAGTAGCAGTTTATATTTTATTGCTGTGTTTACGTAATCTGAAGCAGTTACCGCACAACTACAGTAATGGAAAGTACACACACATTCAACACAATGTCATAAGAGGACATTGACGGATTAATGGGTTGGAAAATGGGGCTTCCTCAAGCATAGTATTAGCCGGGTCGACTCATGGATTTAATCGGCCAATACGAGGTCCTTAGAGATTTACAGAGGTTTATGTGTCCAAATAGTTACATTATGTGACAAATATTAATACTTTACGGGAAAAAACCTACGTGGATTTTATCTTCTCGTAAGTAATCTGCTCTTAATTTTGCCAAACAATTAATAAGTTCACAGGTAGTAACAAATAAAAATAAATGCTCTTGACTGCAAAAATATAAAAACGTTTTATTTTTAATAATTATGTGGTGGTTATATGCAACTAATAAATAATAATACAATAGGGATAAACGAGACCATTTCAGTTGACATCAAATATTATCTAGATTAAATCTTAAATCTATTTTTTATTCTGTTCTTGAATAAAATCAACCATTTTAATTCTTTTAATGACGCATGCGTGCAATGATATAATCTGAGGGTTAAAACTAAATAGCATATTTGACCAGTTATTGTATTTAGAGTTGGTTTTTTTAATATAAAAAGAATAATATAAATATCATATAAATATATAGATATGATATAATATAATATAAAAAGAATTTAACCTAAACTTACTGCGGACCCAGATGGAATTCCAGCATTTCTACTGAAAGACTGCATTTTTGCATATCCCGTCTGCATAATTTTTAATCTATGTCTTAGGAGATGCTATTTTCCTGATATTTGGAAATAATCCAAAGTGTGTCCTGTGTGCAAAAATGGTGAAGGAAATGATGTTACTAATTACATAGACCAATAACAATCATATGTAACTGTAGTAAAGCTTTCGAAATTCTACTGCATTTTAACATTTATGCACAATATGTTCAACTGAAAATATCTACGCAACAACACGGTTTTATGAAAGGTCGCTCCACCGGTACCGTAACAAACTTAATCTGCGCTACTCAGTACATTGATGAATCAATTGATTCTCACATAAGTAGATTCTGTTTATACTGTTTATACTACTTCAATTTCTTGACTGTTACTTAACTGACAGAATTCAATTCCTGTTTTATAATGGATATAAATCTGTTGAGTACCGAGTCAGGTGTACCCCAGGGATCAATATTTGGACTTCTTTTCTTCAATATTTTATTAACGACATCAGTGATAACTCAGACGCGTATTTCTTAATATATGCCGACTGCGAAAAACTTCAAAACAACTTAACTAAGTTATCGGCTTGGTGCGATGAAAAAGATCTTCACCTAAATGTTGTTAAGTACAATGTTATGAGTTATACAACCAAGGAGACCCAATTATATATAATTATAATGTTAATGGAGACATGCTAAACAGACCATCTACGTTTAAGGACCTAGATGTAACCTTTGATAATAAATTAACCTTCACTAACCATATTGATGCTGTAATTTCGCATGCATACAGAATGTTAGGCTTCACCTTGCGTAACAGTCATGACTTTAATGATGCGAAAACCTTAAAGATGTTTTATTTTGCTTTATCTCGATCTAAGCTTGAGTATGCTTCACTTGTGTGGCAATCTCAGTATAAGACTCATAACGATAAATTGGAAAACATTCAACGTCGCTTTCTGAAATTCTGAATTGGAGCTTCTCAAAATCAATTACTTGAAAAATTTGATATTACTAGTCTTTCCCAAAGGCGTTAAGTCCTTTACTTTGCAATTTCTAGATAATGTGCATAATAAAATAGATTGTAGTGAAAGATTAAGCCAACTGATCTTTTACGTCCCACGGATTAATTCTCGTCATTCTCATAGCTTTTATTTATCCACTCCTGATCTAACGTATTAAAGTTTTCTCCTGCGTTTAAAATTCGAAGTAGTTATGAAACTCTTTCCAGTGAATTGGACATATTTGCCTAGCAGCCAGAGATTCTATCTACTGTCATACAGTCTAACCGCCTTCATAATTTCTACTTGTACTTCTTATTTTTCGCATCTGGCTGTATCGACGTAAGTCGCAATGCAAAAAAAAATCTTATTTAGGTTAGGTTAGGTTGAGATAGTTTCGATCTCCATCTTATAAATGGTTTTGTAGTGTTGAATGATATATGATTAAATAATATAAATAAATAAATAATGCCTAATTTCATGCTTGTGTTCAATTTTTAAAATACAAGATTTTTGTTTTTGTTAGCAAAATAATTGACATTAATCATACAAGTTTTCTATCGCTACATAATCTAAAGGATATAATTGAGGGTTGTTATATACGATTTTCTGCGTTTTCCACTGTCCTTAGATAATTGTGACACCGCCTCATGTTAATACATTACCATACTGGAAAGAGCCAAAGTACAAAGTTTTTAGTTGTTCTATACTTATCATTTTTTTCTTATTATTTAAATATGGGTAAAATATATTGCAAATTTTTTATAACGTTGTTAGTTTGGCTATTTCATCTCGTGTGACGATCAACAATGGCTCTTAGTTACCTACTTAATTCATTCTACAGATATCATTTGGAAGTTCTCTTAGTCATATTTTACGAAAGTGATATTATACATAGACAATTTCTGTGAATAACTTTTAAATATCGTAAACTATGTTTTCTGTTGATTTCCAGTATTTGGTATCGAAAAAAAAAAAATTGTGAACTGCAAGACGGTCGTATCATGGGCAAAACTAACGAGATCTCGTAGACTAAATAAATGAACAAGTCATTAACGTACAGCGTAAATGGTATGGGTCCTGGAATCGTGCGTTGTGGTACCCCATATTCTACTTGTTGCTTCACTAATAATGTCATCAGATTTTCTATATTGAATTCTTTTAATTAGATAACTCTTTAAGAAGTGGCAAGCAGGTCCAGTTAAACCTAGGCTTTAAGATGATGAATAGATTTTGTCTCTTAGGGGTAGGGAATTTTATCTGGCACACTGGTTTAATTGGAACCAAACTAAAAAAAGGAAAATAAATAATTTAAAAAACTGGCTTTTAACTGAAACCGTTAAGAATGCTGTACAAAGAAGAAATATTTTACTCATCACGTTTATTAATATTACTATTATTATTATTAACATTATTTTCTTCTTTCAAGGCAAGTGGATTTTTTGAAATTTCAGTTGGTTTTTAACTTATTTATTTATATGTGTATTAATTTAAAATATTCTAAAACTGAATTAAAACGTATAAAATGAAGTACTTATTTAAAAAAAGAAATTATAAATTAGCAAGTTTTTAAATTTATTCGAAATTGAATTTCCCTAAAATCTTGTACCATTTTGGTATCAAATTATTATGTTATGTCTTGTCTATAACTCAATTTTCGTAGTTTTGTAAAACGTCGCATTTTGAGACCGTTGTTTTTTCTTGTTATTTTAGATATTTTGATAATTTTTTCACTTCCAAACCTGATGTACCCCGTTTTCGCGTTATCTGAAATCAAATTTTGCACAATTACCTCCCTATAAAAGGAACAAATTGCAGGGTGTCTTAAAAGCACTTCGATTTTTTTTTTCTTTAGGAAAACTAAGAACCTCCTTATTGAAGATATTTAATTATAAATACATTGTGGTAGAATTCAAAACGCACTACTCCCTTTTATATTTGATCCAAGAAACTTTTATCCACCTTAAAGAAACATTTGTGTAATGATTTGTAAAATGTTTTCATGATGACGCAGCACTTTTTTCTTATGGTTTTGTTATGATACACGTTCAAAAAATTCAGCAAGGTTTATGAGCCTTATTATAATATATATTAAAGATTCTTTTTGCGTTCCAGCAAGGCGCCAGATATTTTACATTTTAAGATCGTTAAAGAGTCGCAGGTAGAAGCACAGACAAAAATGTTGCAACTTTATTGTTGTTTTTGAATTATTACCTTGTGTTTATTTACTGATTTCCAAGAATATTTCGAATGCCTTATGACAATAATATAAAACAGCAAAACGGTTGCTGCAACTTGTTAGCTTGTGATAAATCACGTAAATACTAAACTACAGGCTTTTATAATAACGAATTAACGTATTTAGTAATATCAAAGGAAACCTATATACAGAGTGTCAGAGAAGTAATGGAATTTAGCGAAAATAACATGATATTGTTGAAAATCAAGGATATTGCCTTTTTGTGTTACTTTAATTTACACATTACACTGTTTTAAATTTTTTTTACAGTAAGAGTAAGAATATATTGTTCTGTATTATTTCAACAACCACGTAGTAAAGTAGAAGTATAGTAATCGTAAAAAAAATATATTTTTTTCTTGAGATAGGTTTAGAATGTCACGAACCGTCGAGATTTTAAATTTGAGCGAAGAAAAATTTCTGTCTGCCGATCTGTTTGTAACTTTTTTATGCTCTCGATTACTGTGGGATGAATGTTTACTGGATACTTGGTACACGTATGTACTATAACGAGATCTAGAACTAAATTATATTTTGAGCTTATTTCGTGGCAAGGTTTGGGGGTAAAATAGAGGTAAATAGGGGAAAATAAGTAAAGCAAGGTAGTAAGACGCCATAAACTTGGAATTGGGTGTATATTGTAATGAGACATTCATAAATTCATATCACATTCCCTAGCAACGTTTGCACACGAACCCAAAGTTAAACCACGTGCAGGGATTTCGGATATAAAGCTCGACGAAATTCAATACAATCCAGTGCTCTTTTGACATTGGTCTTCAGCGTGCTGAGCAAGAAAAATATTAGTAATAATACTCAATTGCGACGCTACCAAGCCGGATGGAATAGGTTCTGCAGCGTGCTGTGCTGGGATCTCCTGTGTTGACAAGTTATTTATCCGACGCCAATGGTACTACCCAGGTGGATAGCGACATTACCGAGTCGGATCGAATATAAATCGAACTCTAGGTTCTGCAGCGTGTTGATCTGGAGTCTATTGTCTTGACAAGTTATTTACCCAACGCCGTTACGCCGCCATTACGCCGATAGGAACTTTGCGGCGCGGCGTGTTGAGCTGGGGTTCTCATGGTTACTTAAGGCCGGACACGATGACATCTAGAATATCGACGCCACGACGAGATAGAGAGTAGTCACTAGGTTGTCACATTATACTTTCGCCCGCTTCGCACACGTGTTATTAAATAATGTCTATAGACCGTAAATAATACGAAAACGAGTAAAACGAATGTATGTTATGTGACACTGCCTTATTTACCTATTTACGAGAAATAAACTGTTTATTTATATTTGGACTATCTTATTTACTAAACTGAACCCTGGAATAACTTCTCCAAACCAGCCACCCAAGCAAAGAACGTTACAATATACTAGAAGCCAAGCTGTCAATTTTTTTTATGACATCTGTGTCTGCTGTCTGCAAAATACTCAGATAACATTCAGAGGTGGTCATAATGTTTATATATACAAATTTTAGCGTTGTCCTCGTAAATCACTACGAACATAACATTGTAAATGAAGTTTTCAAATTTCAAAGTAACGTTAACTGAAAGTTCACTTCTAGACATTTAATCTAAAACTCATTATATTGAAGACACATCGAAGCGACTCTATTACAAAAGTAAAAGTCGAATATGTCGGCTCCAATACATCTAAGAGCAAGCCAGTTTCGTCAATCTTATGAATGTCTCCAAACAAATGCAATAAAGGAACACGTAACTTACACTAATTTCGAATTCAAATGGCTCCTAGCGACTTCCGATGAGCGGATGCGTTCCGTTCTCGAGATAATGATGAATAAAATGGTTCTCGTATGTGTGAAAAGGGACATTTTCTCCCATTAGTTCTACAGTAAATTGCACACAAATGCAAAGCATAAAAGGAATCCAGTCATGTGCAAAAATCCTTTTCTCTGTACGCCAGTCGCTATAAAGTGTTCTAGGATACGCTCGTTTACAGATACAGGTACACGTAATAAACATCTTATTGCATATTATGACATTTGGTATAATGTGCACATTTCCCTCCATAAATAGTAGGTCAGACGTTGTATCGAATAGTTGCGATACCAAACATTAATATTCAGAAGGGATACATATTTTACTCGGGTCTTAAATTATCACAAACTAAATATGATAATATGTTTTACTTTATAGGTTCAGTATACGCAGAAGTAATTGACTAGAATATCTTTTATTTCTGCATTTAGTTAATTGAAAAATCACCCTTAAAAATAGTAATTAAAAAACACACATTCACATTATTTTGATTCATTGATTGATTAATTGATTAGCCAGCGTATGGTAGGCATTGCTGCCACTTCCGGATATCCAATCTGGATATTTTCATATATCGCCGGACTGGCCACATACGCCGGATTGGATATGGGACATGCTTGATGCCAGCGAGAGCCACGTGAGGCATGGTATACAAATACAGAATGGGAAGTGTAGGTGTTTGTGAATTGCTTCTACTTTTAGGTTTCCATCTATCATTATCTCCTTGTTTATTCTTCTTCTGATTCTCCTGTTTTTCTGTTTCTGAATCTAGAACTGTTAGGGCCAGTACTTTCACTTAAGTATAAATATAGTTTATCCGGCGGATAACTATCCGAAGGATAAGATAACCAGAATTTGCTATCTACTGGATATCTTCTATCTGTACTTTCATTCAAATCACACCTTCGGTTAACAATTCGATGGATAAGATTTTAGACACTTCCCAAAGTAAGTGTTGCCAACTTAAGATGTGGTAAAACAAGAGAAATGTATGCAGAAGCTATGTACTTCAAATAAAGATAGAAATAATCCCCTACTATTATTGCTTACCTGTTAATGACATTTGAGTAATTTTGGTTGTTTATCATTGTGAGTATGGTGTTTACAATGGCTTTTATTGTGCGATTTTGTGTCTGCATATTTTTAAATGGTATATATAAAATAAAACTGTGTTTCATGTGATATATTTTTGGACAAAGTGAGGAAATACATAAATAGCAGTTGTTAGATTTTTTTTATTATTCTTCCCGCCGTGGCTTGTGAAAGTCCGTAAAATCACCCAGTTATAAAAGTCACCACTGGCCAAACCTTATCTAAAATATTGTTAAACACAAAACAACAAAGAACTTTTCAAAACTTAGGTTAGAAAATAGAATAGCACTGCCAATCAGAGCGCAAGCGCGTAGGCGTGGCTTCATTTATCCGGTAGATTAAAGCCTTATTCGTCGATTTGGGCGCCGAATAGTTTATCCTATTTTTTGCTTATCTTCTAGATAAGACTTATTCTAAAGAATAAATGTCGCTATCTCTAGATGAAAGTACCGGCCCTTAGTGTGTCTTGTTTATTTGCCAAGACATATTAGCTTGCTTTAAGAAGTTTTTATTTATTAACCGTTCCACAGGTAAATAACTATTTACAGTGGAAGTGCAAGGAAGAGCCCTGAGAACATTTGAGACACTTGGTATTCTGATCTGCTAAAGTAAAGTAAAATAAAAAAGTCAAATCTGCAAAAAATAAAAAAGAGATCTAGGAGAATATTAGGAACCCTCTGTAAATATATAATATAGCAGACCGTAATTGTTTTGACCTGAGAAATATTTCTGTGGTTGTAAATAAATTTAATATATGGATCACGTCACAGTTGCCAGTTGAAACCTTTCTGTTGCGGGACTTGCCTTATGTTTAGTGCATTTAAAAAAAAATCAGTTATGTTTAATAATTAATAAGGATTAATATACCAATGGAACTTATCTTTTTCGTTCGTGTGTATATGTTGGCAGCCTCCCTCTCTGTTCTGTAGGCTTCCCACTGTTCTTTTAATCGCTGCACTCATTGTTTCACCCTTCTTAGAAACCAGCTTGTTGTTACTCACTGAAGATAAGTTTATGGTGCACAATTTATATTATATTGCCAGATGTTTGTGTCCCTCTTTCAAGTTGTTTATATACCCTTTTAGGTGATGCTATATTCAACCAATATATCTTAATCAAATATCAACTGTATGAAATAGCCAGACTCCAGCTAATTTATATCAATTAATATAAAATTGTCCACGCTTTAGTCAATGCAATTTCGTACGATTTCTCACAGTTTTAACCGAGTTTATTCGAATTTTCGTAGAAGCTACGAAAACGCGCCTGCTTTCAACGCCATCCGAAACCGAACTCTCACATTCTTTTGATTAATTTATGAATTAAAATTCAAATGTTTTCTTGTGAAAGGAAAATTTTCCAACAACTTGTAGGGTGCACTCTATTAGTTTTACCAACGATTTTAACATATATACATATTATTCGCATGCCCTGTCGCTCCAAAGCTGTATATTTAAATAATTTAAAGGCGCTCTAAAGGAATTCACATTGCAGATTTTTTTCTTAATGCGGTGTACGGTATGCGAACCGTTTTCATGAGGGCTTTAACCGTGCCCATATATTTCACTGTGCCCTGATATAAAGCTCTAAGAAAATTGCTATAAGCAAAACTTATTAATAAAATACCACCATTATATTTTCACATTTAATGCGGCGAAGTTTCGCTATACAAAACTAGTTCCGCATATTAATTCCCATATTACGGTGGGAAGTTTAAAGTGGATTCTCGCTTTTGTATGACTTAGAAGTTAATTTTAAGTTTTCGAGCAGTTTTATCTCTAAATGTGCTCAATTAAGCCCCCTTTTTCTTTCCGATGCCATTCAGAGATCTTTTAAAATGTTTTCAAAGAAAACAAAAATAACAGATCTTCAAAGGTAGGAACGACGCTCTGCTTATAATTGGATTAATGCAGCAGTTATTTTATTTGCATCGATCAATATAATGGGGTCATCCCGCGCAACTAAATCGTGATATTCTAATGCGTGTAGTGGACAGTTTTAAAGTTCCAATTAATAGATACAGCGTGCGTTATAGTTTATCGTCTATTAGTATTTTAACGTTTGCAGTCTGAATTCTCTTGCTGCATATGAATTCAAAGTAGTTATTATAAACTGGAAAAATATAGAAACAATTCTAAGCACTAAGGATTGGTTTTTGAGAGATTGAAAATTTTTTTTTCGGAAACTGTCATTAAAAGTTGACCTTTACATGATATTTATTAAATGTCAAAACGACAGTTTCTTGTTTGCAGAACGTTACATTCTGGATGTAAAAGACTTTTACTAGAGCAGTACAACAAGACAAAAAACGGGCTTAACTTCGGAATCCTTTTTAACATTGCGAACTTTTTTCCATTCTCTTCAAAATTGTATCCATAATTTATGATAAAAAGTCTTCTTCATAAAAAGTGCCTGCTGTAATAGTTATTAAACAAAATAGGTATAATATTACGTTTTTTCACGAATAACTTTTAAAATTCAATTTTGTCGAAAAAAACTGCTTTGCCAATACGGGATATTTCACAACAAAACGCATATGTTTTTTTGTACGATCAAAAATGTAGGCTCCAGATCTTTTTGTTTGACGCACGAAAATGAAACTCAGCGATACGTATAGGCGAGTCTGGCTGGGGTAAAAAGAGGTGATTTTACAAATTTTCTAGACCAATTGAGTTAGCCACGGATTCTTATAGGAAAAATTCCGGTGAACGAGATTTTCTTATGAAAAATTTTCCTAAACCGTGAGCTCCATGGCCAAATAATTGTTTAAACAAATTTTTTTTTCGTGTTTAGTTAATTAACCGAAAACGGTTTGACGGATCCAAAAAAATCTTGATTCAATCGAAAGATATTTTCAATGCGAGTCGTTTGGCGCCAGGCACAACTCATTTTGTCAACCCGTTCATTTGTTATAGCCAAAATAAATTTCATAATTAACAATTTGATTACTCCGAAACTAATGACGTCAGAATATTGTTTTTTTCAAAATACATGCCTTTTATACCAAAGAATATACCATATTTTTTTGGCCCGATATCTTCAATAATTTTTTATTGTTTAAACAATTAGCATAATTTGTTAATTAGCAAATAACTTTTTTTTCGAAAGTTTGATCGACTTCAAACCAACTTTAAACGATAAATATTGATGTCGGGCATAACCCCCACAGAAGTCTGCACGAATGCAACTTTTTGCTTTTGTTTATTTAAAGTTTAAATAAATTTTTTAAATTAACAAATGGAATGTGGCTCTGGGTAAGCGTATCAAAATGGGATTTTGTGCATATGAAAGTGCTTGGAAAAAGGAAAATTTTGAGACCAGAAATAAACTTGATCGGATAACCGAAACCGGAAATAAAAATGATATTGCGGAGGAGGCCCTAATTTGTGTATTAATAACTTTTTGGACACGGGGTTTGGTGCAAATGAAAGCTAACAATTTTTTTCACCACCCACAAAAAGTTCTACAAACAATATTCAATCCCTGAAGAGTTATACGCCTTTTTGACCCTTAATAAAACCTATTTTTCAGCGTGAAAATAGTAAGATTTGACGCGCAATGGGGTGGCAGGTTCGATCCTCGGTGTGGGCAATTTTGTTTTCGTTAAATTTGCTTTTTTTTCACGTAACCAAGTATTTTTATGATAATAAATGTTTTTACTTTCTGGGAAATTTTTAAAAACGTCGTAAATATTTTTTTTTGTTGCAATTTTCATTAAATAATTGGCTATCTTGCAACAAACATATGATTGTTCTTTGTGCTTGTTAGCTTTCATTTGCACCAAACCTTGTCTCCAAAAAGTTGTTAATAGACAAATTAGAGCCTCTCACGCAATACCACTTTTATTTCCGGTTCCGGTTATCCGATCAAGTTCTTTCTGGTCTCAAAATTTTCGCCCTTCCAAGCACTTTCATATGCACAAAACCCCATTTCGATACGCTTACTCAGAGCAGAGATATTACATTTGTTAATTTGCAAAATTAATTCAAACTTTAAATAAACAAAAGCAAAAAGTTGCATTCGTGCAGACTTCTGTGGGGGTTATGCCCGACATCAATATTTACCGTTTAAAGTTGGTTTGAAGTTGATTTCTAATTAACAAATTAGGCGAATTGTTTAAACAATCAAACAGTATTGAAGATATCGGGCCAAAAAAAATATGGTATATTCTTTGGTATAAATATAAAAATGTATTTTGAAAAGAACAAAAAGAAAAAAATTTAATTTAAACAATTATTTGACCATGAAGCTCGTGGTTTAGGAAAATTTTTCATAAGAGAATCTTCTTCAGCGGAATTTTTGGGAAAAATTTCAGGCAGACTAGCCTAGTAAGTACGGCGCTGGAAGCGTGCGCGATCTCGGACGCGCTGCACTAAATTTGTTATAACTTTTGAACTAATGAAATTGAACCAACAAAGCTTAAATGAAAGAAACATGTGGCTATTGAATGATCATATTTTCAAATATAAAAATGAATGTATGTAGGAATAGTACATAATATATGAAGTCGAAACATAAAAAGATTTCCCAACAAGTCGCCAAAAACTCTACCATTTCTACAATTTTTAAGATGAAAACCTGTAACTTTCACATATTACTCTTGAAGTAATGTATAAAAAGATTCGATGCGTAGGTGTGCTAAATAATTTTTAAATTTAAGTTATTAACGTTTCCCCTAGTTCCACAAATGTTGGAGCAAAATCGTAAAATAAAGAGGGTTAATTTAATTTTTAAGTCAAATCCCTTTAAAGCATCTTAACGTACACATTTCAAGCTTAAAGAATCGCACCTAAAGAAATCTAGTAATGCGATTTAAACCAGAGTAATAATAGGTGGTTAAAGTTAGTTATACATATCAAACTCTACTGCTTTCTCAAACCCTAGTAGCACAAAATATTGGACCAATATTTAACCAATATGTATATATTGGTCCTATATAGGACCAATATTCATATATTGGTCCTATATGGATTATTGGTGCAATATTTGTGCTACTAGGGAAATTTTGAAATTTGAAAGTGTACATCTTCAAAAATAAGTTTTTGAGATTTTTTTCACTCATTAGATCCTTTTATACATTACTTCAAAAGTAATATGTGAACGTTCTTAAATATTGTAGAAAGAGTTTTTACCTGTTTCTTCGGAAATCTTTTTATGTTTCGACTTCACATATGGTACTATTCCTACATACATTTTTATATTTGAAAATGTGATAATCCAAAACCCACATGTTTCTTCTTTCATTTAAGCTTTGTTGAGCTCAATTTCATTAATTAGTTCAAAAGTTATAACAAATTTAGTGTAGCGCTTCCGAGATCGCGCACGCTACGCGCGCCCTACTTACATGTCGCTGCGTTCCATTTTCGTGCGTTAAACAAAAAGATCTGGGGCCCAATTCTGGAATCCCGAACGAATTGATCGTGCACGAACCAACTCGTGCAGTCTGGTTCGCATGCGAACGCAGTTTTTATAAAAATCTAATTCTACTAATCTAATAACGTACATCGTATCTTGGTTACTATATAGATATATGTCAACCAATAATAGACCGTGTAATTCTGGGAACTTTTCGTTGCGGTCGTGGTGCAACAGTTGAGAAGTCAAAGTCACAATACTCGTTGTTGTTTTGCGGTTTGCACAAGGATGATTGCTTGGTTGTAGGCGGTTTTGGGATTTTATTTTTGTGTTTTGGAGGAATTCTAACCAAAAATATCATTTGTAAATAGGAGATTGTGCACCAATGGTGCCGCGCAAGAAAATAAATACGTAAGTTGAAATCTAATGAGTTCTAACTGATTGATTGGATCAAATATTCAGATAGTAAATTGATTAGATCCCGTGCTAGGCCTTACTTAGTCGAAACATTCTTACGAATTTTATATCGGACATATTATCAAAGGCATCGTAAACGCGATTATTATATTCCCTTCTGACTTCTGCAGCTGGCTCCATTTCTTCCAAGTTATTACTTGCTATTAAAAGATTCAGCTCATCCAAAGCAGCCATTACAAGACTCTAACACAATTTCCAACCAAAATAAAGCCGTCTGACTGAAGGTTGACGTTAACTTAAAGGTTATGTTGACATGCGAATATGCTTTTCGGCACCGAAACACCGATCGAATACTTTCCGTGTACGAATCTGTTCGTTCATGTGTTAGTCGACAGTTCGAGAATAGAAAAAGTACGTTCGTGTGCGAATTTCAACGCCATTCGTGCACGAATCGGGTTCGTCTAGTTTCGAGAATTGGGCCCCTGGAGCCTACATTTTTGATCGCACAGAAAAACTTTTTGATGTGAAATTTTCCGTGCTTTCGATTGGCGTCAGCAGTTTTTTTCGATAGAATTAAATTTTAAGGATACAATTTAGAATAGAATGGAAAAAAGTCCTCCTGTTACAAAGGATTCCGAAGCTGATTCCTTATTTTACTGCACTATACATCCACCTGCAAAAATCAATAAAATTACAGATGGTAGAATCAGTTAACCAGTTTATATACTATTATCAACAAAAACGTAAATGTTAGCAATCAATAATTTTAATTAACAATCAATTTAACAGTTAATCATTTCTTTTATCGTTTTTTAAAGTCATAATAGTACAATTGGTCAAACTGACTCTACTCGAGGACGGTCAGTCACCCACTGAAATAGTTTCTTGATTAAAGCACTGGGTAATTATTGAGGGAGCAGATTTGGAAGCAGATGTGATACTATTAGAAATAACAATTGGTTCCTTATTATATTAGTAAGGGGTCCAAAGCATTAAAAATTGAAATGACCCATTCCAACAAGGTAAATAAGTTTTGAGCTCGCATATCGAAAGAGGGTCCTAATGGGCATCAGAAATGGCTTGTTGGACTTTTGTTGAGGATTGCACAACTTCTCCACAAGAAAAAAAGATGGCGGAATGTTATTTCAAGAATTCGTGTTTTTAAATGTATACCTCTCGCTAGAAAATTAACTACATGCGATATTGATCTGATTTTTTTTCTTTACATACTACTGACATGAGCGCATATGTCTGTACTAGTATAGTTTCAAAGTCACTTACGGTTTTTTTCTAATTAAATCCTAAATCACAGGAACGAAATTTGTGTGTTTGAAATTTCGACGTGCGGACAACTACATTAAATGTTTAATTTTCTTATATATTATATGCGAATGAAATATGGTCTAAAGATCAACAAAGTTTTTGCAAAAAAAATTAACTCGATATCTCATACAGTTTTCGAGTTACAGATTTTTTTATTCGATCGTAATAATGTCTTGTTATGATAACGCACAACGTGACAGCTGCGGCAGGATTCGGTCTGTGTAATTGTGGATAGACATTAGTCTAATAACCAATTCGATGAAGGTATTATATTACTATTAATCAGTAGGTCACCAATTGTCTGAAAATTAGACAATCATTTATGTGTTATGTTACAATTACGTGATTTTAAAATAGAGTCTGTTAAAATATAGATGCAGAAATAATGGTTTAATGATTACTGAAAAAAGGAAACTTTGAAGTACGTCCAATTTGCTTAGAAAATTTTCAGTTACGTCATTTTGGCTTAGAAGGACTGTATATATCGAAAGATGAAAATACAGTATGAAATCGTCAATAAATTATACAAATTTGAGATTAAAAAATAAAAATTGTCCGAAATATCATATTTAAGAAAATGTATGCTGACTTAAAAACCCATCAGAATTATATGAATTCGCCATAACAGACACAATTCTTATTCTAAACTGGAATTACTTTATAAATAGTAACAAATATAAAGCGAATAATCTAAAATACATTTTAGAATATTGGTGTAAATAATGACATACCTACGTTGCCCAATAATGTGAACTTGGAATCATGAAGAAGGGAACACAATAATATTTGCGCAAGGTATGTTTAATTTTTGCAAAATAGAAAACCTACAAAAATTGTGTGGGTACATGACAAAGGGTATCTTAGGATACTCACGAAATCAGTAAATAATTAAGTGTAAAATATGAAGAAGAAAATATTGTAAAAACGTTATTGGCAGTCGGTGTATTGTGTGACCTGTCAGTTATCCTTTCCGAAGAGGATAAATCAGCAGTTATTGTTGCCTTAAAATGAACACGCCAACTATATATTTTGATTAATTTTGGAGATAACTGCGATGCAATTGATGATCGTGTAATTTAAGATGCTCGTAAGTCCTATGTGAATCTATCCATACAGATTCACATAGGACTTACGGATTAAGGATTTAAATTCACTACGGCCATCTGTAGTGAATTTAAATCTTTAGATTTGCTAAGGCAGTATTCATTTTTCCTTAAGGTTATTAGACTTACGTTAGCTACGTCCGCGTCCTACACAAGACACTTCCTTACTGCATTTAAAACGAGCATTACAGGGGACGGTAGTCCAGTGGTTTAGTGTACTTAGCTTAGCTAGCAGCTGAAGAACCTAGCGAAGTAGGTTAAAACCCTGCTCACTGCGAAATACTTTTAATTGTAAAAATTATCCACAAAAAGTGGTTTAGACCCTTACCTAACACAAAATCCTGGATTTATAACAAATTTTCTCGACTTGAGAAGCAGTTAACAAAGCACATACAATTTTAGTGTCCAAGAGATTTTCCTTTCTCCTTCCGAATTTACCCTTTCTGAGAAAATTTGGATATCTGATAGAGAATAACCAAATAAAATCACAAATGATGACAAAAAGTCACAACTGGTTCTAAAGAAAACAAATAGTGGAATTGTAAAGTAAACTGTGATTAAAAATGTGCGTCCACTTGGTGTTCTGTTGCATGCAGCCTTTCCTAACAATTGTTTTAAGGGCAGAAATAATACAGAGCAGTTTCTAGCAGACAGTGCTTCTTAATAGTAATGCCTATGTAGTGGTTTGTCAATGCTCACTGAGCTGTGTATACTTATTATGCATTATTATTATTATTATTACTTATGTATATATTACAAGTTTTGTGTACGTTTTTATATTTTCATATTTGTAAAATGCTATATCATTTGTACCAAAATAATGATATACTTAATAAATAATATCTCTATACAACACCTTCATAATTAATAGATCGAGTAAATCATCTGCCAAATGAGTTTCTTTTTACCTGTTAATATTTTTGCAAAATTGTAAAAATGTAAATAATAGCACAATTTCAAAAATGTATTGGCTTACTATCTTAATGCATTACACTTAGCCAGAAAACAGCCGCATGCTAACAGGAATACCGCGAATCCAGTTATGGTTTATGTTAAAAAGTCGTTAGCTCAAAAACTGTATAAAATATCGAGCTAATTTTTTTTGCAAAAACTCTGTTGATCTTTAGACCATATTTCATTCGTATATAGTATATAAAAAAATTGAATATTTAATATAGTTGCCCGCACGTCGAAATTTCAAACACACAAATTTCTTTACTGTGATTTAGGATTTACTTCCATAAAAAACCGTAAGCGAGTTTGAAATTGAATTAGTACAGATAGATGCGCTCATGTCAGTAGTATATAAATTAAAAAAATCAAATCAATATCGCATGTGGTTCACTCTCTAGCGAGAGGTATACGTTTAAAAATACGAATTTGTGAAATAACATTTCGCCATCTTTTTTTCTTGTGGAGAAGTTGTGCAATCGTCAACAAAAGTCCAACAAGCCATTTCTGATGCCCATTAGGACCCTCTTTCGATATCCGAGCTCAAAAATTATTTACCTTGCTGGAATGGGTTACTTGCCGATTTAGACGGCTTTCGAAGGCGTGGACCCTCTACTATATCAATCCACAACCCATGTCTTTTATGACTGGCGAAGTATCAACACTATGGGGGTCGTTCTTCAGGGTGTTGAAGGTTAAAAATTATTTTCAAATTCTGAGACTTTGTGGATATGATAATATTAAACCCGCTGCCAAATTGTCAATTCTGTATTTCAATAAACAATAATTACTAATAAATAATATTTTATCATAAGCAATCTGTGTTTTAATTAAGCTACGTCACATCACTTATTATCCATTAAAGAAAAATCAAATTAAGGATTACTTCAAAAACCTTAAGAAGCTATAAATAATGAATGAAATAATCAATTATTTTTGAGATATTTAACTATTAAAGTAGAACTATATTTCTTCTTGGGTTAAAAATGCACCTTTGCAAATAAAATATCTATTTTGCCAACATTTTCGCTTTATTTTCTGTAGTATACGCCAATTATTAGATATTTTTACTACCAAGAATACCCTGTGAATTTTAAAAGTTAATAGCTTAATTTGGTCATATTTAGTTTTTCATTGGTTTATATAAATTAAAAGGTATTTAATATGTAAAGTTACTATGTAATGAACAAGTCAATCGTACTGTACATATTTATTCATCGAGATATGCATAATATTGCAGTGACCTCTGCTCTGGTTTATCTATTAAATTCTTAGCTATACTTACCTGGTTACGTTTGAGACAATAAAATAAAACTCGCTAACGTCCATGTCGGTTGGCAACACTGGGCAGTTAGATGGCGAAGTATGTTGGGAATGCCGATGCTGTTTTAAGTCCGCGCCAGGTTTATTTCTGTAAAAAAGGACAACATAAAACTGCACACATATTTGGCCACATGTTTGCCTAAATTAAGTCGGAATATATTAAACATTTTTTCGTTTCCCGTCGAATATAAAAATACCGACATTGCTTAAAGAAAAAGGATATTTGCGTTTTGCTTTTTCGTTTCGTTACGTGGGTATGTTACAATAACATGTGAGCACAATTTATAAATTGAAGCTAGATTGATTATACAATTTTTGCTGTAATAATATGTAGATACAGACATACATCATGTGTTATTTCATGAAATATTTTTCCGCAAATATCACTTGAACTTTTAAATTTTATCTATACATTTTTCCATAATATATAAGCTTTTAAAATTTAAATCAAGGAGAAACACTTCAGCAAAAATGACATGTAAAGGTTGTAATAAGCCCACCATGCAGGCAAATCAATTAGAACAGGCGTAGGGACAAATGACATACATTCATAAACACATTGACTCTGACAAAATGTAAACTAAAAATGTGCCTACTTACTTATTGAAATGTGTTTAGAATGTTATGAAACGTCGAGATTTTAAATTTGAGTCTGTCATTCTGTCTAATTTTTTCGTTTTCACGTTTTCCCTGGAACGATTTATGATGTTAATTTGAAGTATGGTACACTTATGTATTAAAATCTGTATGCTGATAGAATACATGTCGTATAGTGTAAGGAATATCGCCCGAAGCGCTATCCTTCCTTGTCTTTATTGAAATATTGCTTGTAACCTAATCTATTACGTAAGTTTTAATCTTTGTGATCAAGTTACGATCGACGTGCAAACCAATTTGCGTAAGGCGTGTCGTCGTTGGATGCGGCTGGCGATTTAAGAGCCGGGTCGATTTTATCGGAAGTCGGGTATAGCAAGTATTTCAATTAGTACCTGAGAAGGCAATTGTTAAAATAATAAACATGCATCCTGGTAAGTTTTTAAATCCGCAAATCACGGCAGTTAGTTTTGAATTTGTTGGAATATTTTCAAAAGGAAAATGAAAATGGTGGATCTTTGTTGTCAATAAAAACTGTTCAAAGGCGAGTGTGGGTGAAGCTTTAAAAATCGAAGAGAAGACTGGAAGAAAAATAGCTAAAAACGACAAAGAAAATGTGGAACTTCAAGCTGTTAAACGGAATAGAAAAACAAAACAAAGTTACACGATGCTGTAAAACATGAAATAAAAAATGTTGTTTACTGTTGTCTGATCATAAACATATTTCCTTGGCTATCTTTTTAGAAAAGCTAATATCTAGAGTAATAGTTGATATTGGCCGTAGCAGTTTATATAGAGTGATTAAAGAATTAGGCATTTCCTTAAAAAAAAGATGACAATATAAAAGTACTGTGTGAAAGACCACAAATTTATCTAATACGGCTAGAATTTTTACGCAAATACGTAAATCGAGGTATTTGTATTTTACTGCCATATTTGTTTTATGTAGGGTTCGGCATAATTAGTCTTAAGTATATATTTTTATTTTAAGATCACATATACTTACTTGACAAAATTCTGTTAATGAATAAAAATGATTTAGCTGCAACTATTTAAGTGTATTTATTTTGTATATTTGCTCTATCATATTTTTTATTGGAAACCAAAACAATTCAATATTATAATTTATTTATTTAACTTAAATTACTATAAATTTAAAATAGACGTATTACACATGCTTATAATTCAATTTCCTTTAAATAAATCTAATTAAATACATCAAGTAAAATATAAAACAAAGCGACGCCTCTGTGCATTCGAAAATACCAACAAGCCTGCGGCATCTTAGTTCACACGTTCGTGACGTCACATCGGGACTCTATCAGCGAACAGACTATATACCGAGATCTTTAACTAGATTATATTTGCGGTTACTCCTGTGAAGGGGCGATAGTAAATAGGGGAAAATAAATGATACAAGCTGATATGAGTCCAGAAATATTATTAAAGAGGTTCAAAAATTTGAGACATTCTCTTGAAATTTGATACACGTATGTATTATAACAACCTATGGAACTAGATTATATTTTGAGAAGATTCCGTTGCAGGGTCGGGGTGAAATAGGGGTAAAAATGTAAAGCAAGCTAGTAAGTGTCTGGAAACTGGGAATTTCTAATATCGATGATGAGCTAGCTTAGTTAAAAATACGTTCGATTTTGTTGATTTTTATACCGAAATTTTTAAGTTCGTTGAATAGGAGTAGTTACTTTTACTTTATAGCGAATTAGTGTTTACGTGTAATTCCTTTTGTTTTGTCTTGTTTTATTCAAGCAATCATAAGTAAATACTTAAGCCACTGACAGTGAATGTTTGTATTCTGTCTACCCAGTCCATTTCTGTATTAAATACTTCCGTAGGCAACACGATTCTTTTAGGCTGGAAACATTCATTCATATAACAAGCCGACAGCTAGTCCCTTACTACGGGAGGTACCTTTACTATGCCGCTAATCGTTCTGGGTTTATACCATAATATGATTTCAGTATAATCCCGAGATCCCTTAAGCTTTTAATAAGATTACAGGAATGGGCCACACTTAATTTTAGCGAGGCTCTCTGTATTCAAATCCTGGTTGCTATTGGAAAACAGTAAAAGGGCGTACTTGTTTTCAACGGGGTGGTATATTGCCGTGTTATAAAAAACACTTTCTCATTCAGTCCCCATTTTGTAGTCATGGCTAATTTATTTCTTTGTTAATTGGAGTTTTTGAGGTTTATTAGAAGAATTGCTACTGCCAAACAGCACTAAACTTTATGCGGCAGGTTGGGAAACTTTCTGAATTAATGATCGGTATACTTTATAATTTTTTAATTCAATCAGGGACGTTTTCCGTTTGGGGTGTAAGGCCGTTAAAGTACCAAGAAATGTTGCGTAAATGATGGGTAAATTGTTTTTTAAAATTTTATCATTACCTACTTGTTGTTTAAACTCGGTGATGGTCAAGCTACAGTCCGGGAGCTAGGTGACTTTTTTGGCTACAAGGTATTCATTTTTTTGCGTAAAATCGTACATTTTCTCGTTCTTAAAGACTTCTAAAAATTATTCTTTATTGAATTTAGTTGGATATGATAATTTTTTATTCAGGAAATTATTAAAAATAAGAATAATGATTCAGTACATCCGAGATGCGGTAGAAACTCAACTTAGAAAATGTTAGATTTCTCTACAGTTTAGGGTGTATAGTGCTTTTGTTTACAACTTTCTGGGTATGGCGTTTCCGCAGCGGCAGCACGTAAATCGGGTTTCGTTTCTAACAATAACGAAGTCAGTTACTGCCGGTCGCGGTCACTGCTTAGCGTACGGACGTCGCCTAGTGACAAGATACAAAAGAGATATTATTTGATTTGTATCGACGAATTCTAACGTTTGGTACCATAAAATTTGAAATTTACTGCAATATTAAAAACTTATAGACGATCTAGTGCGTGAGAAATTGCGAGAATTTACGAATTTTACAAAATGAAACAAGACTTCAAGAGGATTTAGAAAAACTCAAAACTACTTCGACCGAGCGGCGAGTAAGGCCGCTTAAATGGGCTGGCGTCGACTATAAATAAACAATCCTTCCAAAATTATAGTGTTCCATTCATTATTTCGTCAAAGTCATTGCAGGTAAAATATTTGCAGCAATAACGAGTACGGCCTACCCCGATTTTTTATTGTTTGTGGGAAATTTTAGAAAATTTATGATAAACATTAGGTGCAAAATAATATTAAGCCTATTACATACCACAATTTTGTCCCAAGGTGGCTAGGGTTACAGCCGCTGCCTTATTTTCTTTTACATAACAAATGTTTATTATATAAGACTTTAACTTGAATAATATAAGCAAAGAATTTGGTAGAGATATGCATATGCCTTTTTATTAAAGCCCCTAAAATCTTAGCTGTGTTATGGCCGCCATATTGACAAATGACGGCTCATTTGTATTTATTGTATATAACTCCCTAAGAATTGCAGGTAGAAAATGTCATAAACTGAAAGAAAAGTGACTGGTACTTCCAATCAAAGTACACAAACCGTTAGATTTAGAAAAGGATTGTTTATTTTACTATGATTTACATTTTTTAGTTGACGCTTTTTTATCTACACTGGTTATGGAATTTATTTAAAAAATTAATACTCGTCATTTTTCTATGTATCGATCGTAGGCAGCTTCGGTAATAAGGGACTTAGTACATTTAATAAGAGGACATAAGTATTTCAGCGTTAATGTAATTTTATCCTGCACTATAGTATGCCATTTTGTTTATGCTTGCTGTGTTAGAAAAGCGGAAGATCCGCATTATAACAGAGCGAAATTCACGGTAAATGAAATTTTTAAAGCGACAGTTAGAAAAAGAAATAAAATTACATTAATTATTCATGAAAAGTTTTCCCCAAAATTATAAATGCGTATCTTTTTGTTGTCTCTGAATTGTTGCGTTAGTATTGCTATAAGAGATGTTAAAACCAGCACTTTTATTTTGATGTGATTGATGACTTTAAAATATGTAATTGAGAGGCTTTAAAATTACCGCTAAATAGTTACAAAAGGCAATCGTGTTCCCTCCCATCTTTGTTATTGACGAAGAATTAACATAACAGTTTCATAATAATGCAGAGTTGAAAATTGATAAATTGCATCTTTGATTATAGGAATTGTCAGTGTCAAATGTTAATTCGACTGTAATATAGTTATACAGTGTGAACCTAAAGAAACGCACAAAATTCATATCTTTGGTATGTGTCATTTGTCAAAAAATCCTCGAGCAGATCGATTTTAGTTTTGTAAATGCTACATTTTGTCACTATACCAAAATTTGTGACGTCATTGGTTTTTGAGTTATGACATCATAATTTTTTTTAATGGAAACAGACATTTTTGTTTACTGTTTTTGGTGGTACATTCCTTTAGCTTTCTGGTGATATGAAAAAAATTTATATTACCTAAGCCATTCTTTTGGAAAAAACAAAATTATTGATTGATACCTTACATAAGTGATTGTGAGAAAAAAATCATCTCCATTGCTCAAATTGTGACCCTCAAACCATTTGGCATTGACCAAGACGGGTGTAGACACTTTGCACGCTGTTCTGAATCATTTCATGGGCAATTCGTCTCATCTCCAAGCCAATTCTGTCTTTCAATTCTTCTATCGTATCCGGTCCGTTAAAATACACCCTTAACTTTAAGTAACCCCAAAGAAAAAAGTCTAAGGGGGTTAAATCCGGTGAACGCGGGGGTCACTCTATCGGGCTTCGATGACCTATCCACCTTCCAGTAAAAGTGTCATCTAAAAACTGACGCACTGCTATCCATAAATGAGGTGGGGCCACGTCTTGCTGAAACCAGACGTTTTCAGCAGGAATATCTTCATTGAACGGAAACATAACTGCTAAGGTTGGTACTAACTCAACTCGCAAAAACTGTAAATATCTTGAGGCCGTAAGATTTTCTTAAAAATAAAAGGTCTCAATAAACGATCACCAATCATACCTGCCCACACGTTTACTTTATCTCGTCGCTGTGTGTGGGCTGCTTCAATTCGTGAATTAATTGCACTTTGTATGGATGGTATTTTTCTTTTTTCAATAGACGTACAACAGAACATTGACTCACGTTATGATTTAAAGCCAGCTGCCTTGTCGAAAGATGGTGGTGTTGTTCACTTTCTAGAAAAATATTTAATTTGGTTTTGTTGCTTGTGCTAGGGCGACCAGATCGAGGTAGGTCAGCTACACTGCCAGATTCATCATATCTAGCCACCAATCTACTTATAGTGGATCTAGAAATTTGCTTTTCGGGATACTTGGCATTGAAAACATCACATGCTTCCTGATGAGTTCTCAGCCTGTCACTACATCCAACCATCATCAAAAGTTCTACGCATTCTCTTTCACTTAAACGTGGCATTGCATTCGCTAGTTTTACACTGTCTCAGAAGTGTCACAAAACTGAGGTTCCACACGTACCAGAAATAAAAAAGTTATCGATACTTTACAGAAAAAATGGCCTGTAAAAGTTGCCTTCATATTTCCTAGTCACATAAAAAATTGCCGTCAAAAGAGTTCGCGCGGCGGTATCATTGAATAGGTAAAGATGCCGCCTGCCCGCTTTGTACCTACCGCATTTTTTACATTCCTTTAAATTATGAAAACGACTATATCTCTCTGTTGTTAACGTGATTGTTTTTTATTATTTTCCTTGTTTTGTTTTTATGTCAAATGTTTTCATGCTAGTTAAAACAAAAATGTAGGCAACAAGATTTATCAGTCTATAAGAAAGTGGAACATTACTCGTGAATTTGCGAAAGGTAAGCTATTTTTACATAAAATTTCATTTTTCCAAAAGAATGGCTCAGGTAACATCATTTTTTAATATCACCAGAAAGCTAAAGGAATATACCACCAAAATCAGTAAACAAAAATTTCTCTTTCCATAAAAAAAATTGTGATGGCGTCATAACTCAAAGACCAATGACGTCGTAAATTTTGGTATAGTGACAAAATGTAGCATTTACAAAACTAAAATCGACCTGTTCGGGGATTTTTTTGAAAAATGACACATACCAAACATATGAATTGTGTGCCTTTCTTTTAGTTCACACTGTAGACTGTAATATGTATTTAAACTTTATATAACTATTCATAAGGAAAGAAAAATAAGTATAGTCCATAAGATTAGATTCATTAATCATTAGATAACTTGGCTGGTCCAAAGGTCGCTTCGTCGGCTGAACTAAGCTTTGTCGCCATACGTAGACAATGTTTTTTGGCTATTGCGTTGCTGTAACTTTTTGCGCAAAGGAAAATGAAATCGTACTCGCACTTATTAGTTCATATCCAAAATAAATTGAAGTTTACTCGATTCTATTATTTAAAAGTTATGTGGAATTTTTGGGCATCGTCCAATTCTGCCCTCTCGAGATGTCAGGTAGTAGAAATATACATTTATCAAATAGCTGGAATGTATGTAATTGTACCTACCCTATAATTTACTTTTTAGTCTTTTACTTATCACCTGCTTGCTTCGGTCCCTTCTTCGTACAGGTGGTAATTTTAAAACAGTATTTAATCTTTCGATTTGTACAACCTTCTCAAGTTATAATAACATATAATTAAGAATTATTGTTGCGTATTTAACTTCGAAATGTTGCTGGATGTTCTTGTATTGTTTTTCCTTTATGCATACGTAAACAAGACATTGTATGACAAGAAACAACGAGGCTACCATGACGTATGTGTTAAGGCATGAGGGATAGAAGGGATTACGATTATACTGTAGCTAATCTTGAAAGACAAGGTGCCAAGAGGAAAATTAGAGACAACAAGGTTACCATAACATGTGTACCAGGACAGAGAGGAATACAAGAGACCGAAATTGCAGATGACCTGGTAAGGCAAGGTGTTAAATCATAGTTCGTATGATCGAAATCGTTTTGTGTAATAACAAAAGCGACACAACAAAAGAGGTAAAAGAAATAGGAATAGGAATAAAAATCTTCCTACTGGATCCTAACTCTATGACAGTAGAAGAGTTCATAAATAATTCTCAAAAAACAAATAAAGAGCTAGTCGTCCTTAGCAAACGAGAACTATGGCCATTATCAGGCAGTGGGCAAGATGTCCCTCAGATATATCCATGAATTCTTAAGAAACCGATTAGATGAGTACCTAACAAATAATGGTTTATCAAATATTATGGAAGCCTTGGACGTTTTTCAATGACTTCGATAAATGGTCTGTTTTCACAGAAACAACACGGTTTTCGCGAAAGCAAATCGACATCTGCGGTGACGGAAGTTGTTGATATGGTGCTGTCTGCATTGCTTATTTCACACTATGTGATCTGAGCGAGATATTTGATTGTCTTTTACGTAATAATTCAACAGAACGCAGTTCATTGAAGTAATTGAGAGAAAATCAGACCTTACGGAAGCAACGGGATGACTCAAGGATCCATGTTGAGACTAATTCTCTTTGTCGTCTATATCAACATTCTAGCTAGCGAGATTATGGACACATTTATTCCTTTATGAAAATAACACCTTATTAATAAATTGCAACAGGAATATGGGTATCGCCAGAGCATTTCAACTGAGGCTAAAACTCAAGCAGACTAAAAATGAATACTGATAAAACCTAAAGAATCAAGATTGAAATATTGAAACCAAATAACGCAAATACAGAACCATCCTCGATACACATATTGATAGCAAACTTGAGCTTGAGATTCTCATACATTAAGCTTATAAAAAATCTTGTGTTCACATTTTACTTTACTATTGAGAAAATTAAGTTGTGATGTCTCCCCCGAGATGGTTCACGCAGCCTACTACAACTTATTGATCAAATACTTACCTTGTATGCACATTTACGAATGTTTTGTCATTTCATGAAAGCAATGAATGATGTTGCGGACCAACATTTTTTAATAGATTGGCTGATGAAATGAAACTGTTAGAAAAACTAAGTATAAAATGAAAACAGGAAGGTTTTATATCTAAATTATTTAATGTTGCTGTAATATTTTAATATTTTAACTGTTTTTTTACTATTCAATGTTACTTAAATACCTATGGTAAACTTATAGTATGTGATTTTCTCTTTTTATGTAAATGTAAAATGTCAATGCATTTTGTAGAATATTTATGAATTTGACGAGTATACACAATGTTACGATTGTTTTTACTGATTAAACTATTTATCTATTTATCTAAATATCGATAGATCCAATGATAGTCGCAAAAATGTTCCTAATTCATGATTAAGAGCGACCTACGCTGTAACGCAATCTAATCTAATCTGCACCAAATATTGTTGCAAAAATTAAAAGGCGCTAGAAATTTTGCGCAAAATATATGTTTTTCTTGCAAATCGTAGCAGAGACAGCGTCTCTGTTGTATCTCTATTAAAAGCGAAAGGAATAATCTAATGCTTCGTAAGATTTAGGAAAGGATATTTGGAAAATATGGACAGTAAATTGTACTTTCTGGTTGTGTTTTTGAGGATATTGAAGAATAAAGTCATTTTTTTATTGTTACATTGTGCGTTCGACATTGTTTATGAGGTTCAGGCAACTCGATTACATCATTTTTATCTGTGGCTCTTTTAGACCGATTATTCAGCCACTTTTAATGGCGTCAGACATTAGGTTCTCTTCTGGGTACCCTGTATAGAAGTATTTTATTAGGTTCATTATTCACTCTTGTAAGTTTATTTATTCATGCCTTTAATTAACTTTATGTGATTAGAGTAACGAATTACGAAAATAACCTTATTTACAGTGCCGCAGAAATTATGAAATAACTGTTCCAGTAATTTGAATGTGGTGTTCCAATTTGTGCTTCCCATATTTACATTAGATAACACAGACTTTAATCCTTTTAGGTCTGATCATCTCGAAACTTAAACCCGCTGACCCTTTAAATTCCATTACATTTTGTAACACTGTGGGCTCCGATAGAAATTATTTAATACGTTAATGCAGTTGTTAGAAACAATTAAGAATGTAACGTGCATTCATACCAATAAAAAAATCCTAAAAGGGAAATACTTTCATGTGACAGTGACAGCGAAATAGTTTTCACAAACACCAAGACATTAATCACTACGATTCAATTCACTGACTAAGTTGGCATCATGTGGAGATTAAAGAATCCTTTTATTCCTAAACTATTGTCATAGTCTGATGTAATAAAAATAATGACTCTTTTCTGCTTTTTCACAACGTATTGTCATACGTTTTGTGACTCATGCGTTATTCTAGTTGGCCTTCTATACTGTATGTCACGTCTGATAGCATCACTTCAGCTGTCCCGGGTGTCTGTTGGGTGTACGATTTCGCCAAAGCTTTGCCTTTGGCGACAGCAGCTCAACATTTTGGAGCATGTCTTCTTCGTCTCTTGTTGTCGATCTTGCACCTCCGTTCTCCGTCGAATCTCATATTCGCCGTTTGTAATATTATCAACTAGGAGGTGTACTATCTTGTTTACTTTACTACCTCACACTCTTCTGTGGACATTCAATCTGGATATTTTGATATACTGCCGGACCGGCCATACGCTGTATTGGGTATGGGGCATGCTTGTTATATTGCCAAATGTTTGTCACTTTTTCAAGTTGTTTATATACGCTTCCAGGTGATGCCACATTCAACCAATATATCTTTATCAAATATCAACTACACAAACTACTAGTCAGACTTGTGCTATTTTATATCAATGTGGAATTGTCCAAGTTTTAATTCAACACAATTTCGCACGATTTCTCACAGTTTTAACCGAGTTTATTCGAGATTTCTTAGGAACTACACAGGCGTGCCTACCTCGGCCCCATCCGAAATCTGTATCCACAGTATCAATACTCTTCTGTTTGTGAATCGTAATAAATTTGGGTGGTTTTCATTTGCTCAGTCAATTTTCATTTTGTTGTAATTTTGTACTCAACGCTAATAACGTAAAGAAAATTGATTTATCGCATGGTGTATACGTGAGGTAAGTGCTTTTATTTAAATAATATTTATTTCGAGGATGCTTTACTCCTTAGAATTTGGTGAAAATTTAAATGATAATAGAAGGCATCTTGGACCATTTGATGTAATTCTTAGAAACTGGTCACTCAATCAAGTTCACTCTAACATCCTCCACGCTCACAGAAATAATAGGCGAGCACCCGTTTATATTTACAGGAATAATATCTACCCCCACCACCGCCTAATTGTTGAATTGAAATTTCTCAATAAATATACGGATTTAACTAAGAAGTTGCTGAGTTACACTTACAAATTGAGAAGTCTCTATCGATTGAGACCAGAATCAATGATATTAACGAAGATACCACTGCCCTTGCGCTCTAAAACAGAATTTTATTTCTTAATTGAAAATGAATATATGTGATTTGTCCCAACTAATTTCGGCTTTCGTCGGTGAAAGTCGGATCCAAAATATGCACAGTAGGTGTCGGAGACTGGGCTACCCCTCCGAATTTGTTTTTATTTTATTATTAATTTTTGGGTTTTTTATTTAAATATATTACATACACACACATTGTTTGTTGGCACGCCTTTTCTACGGCCTCTATCACGGAAAAGAAAGGGAACAAAGTGGTCATGCGCAAGAGAGCAGAAAAGGATCAGATCATGAAAAGTATAACGGGCCGGTCGGTCACTTTTAGTGCACTAAACAAAATTCTAACTAATCTTGTAATCATAATAATTGTTGAAATTGTTAAATCAAAGTGCAGTGATTACACCTACAAGCAACGCATTATTGTCCTTAACCACCCTGGATGCCAGGGAGAGCTCTCCAACGAAGCCATAGCAACGGCCGAAGGTAAGCCTGCACTCCATGTGTGTTATTTATTTATGAACAGTTATCGAAACATTTTATATACGGTCTTTCTAAGTTTCCACGTTGAAACAGTAGGTATTGCGTCACTTTGGACAGGTCTCCAGCCCCAGAATGGGACCCCGTAGGGCTCCGTCGTGATCCTCATAGGGCTTCGCTGAGCCTCATTTCGATCCCATAATGGGGCAGAGTGTACTTGGGACTATTTTTTACAGAGAATCTATTTTTGAGAGCGTAGGAACCTTGCAAAAATAATGTTTAAGTATGTTTTGCTTATTGTGAATACAATTTATTAAGGATGTAAAAAATATGAGGTGTGTTCTGTAGAATGTCAGCTTTCATCTAGTTTGTGTTTCATCTGGCTAAATTAAGTAGTTTACGAGAAATAAATTGTTGGAATAAGTCTCCCTTTTTGAGGTTTTCTTGAAATATCTCTACACGTTGATATAGTTATTAATAGGGCTTTCTATCCTTTACTATGCAAATTCAAGCGCCAATACCTAACCGACGGCCCTGTATACTTGTATTGAGAAAGAATCACCGCCGACAATAGCTGAGAAACAGTGTTAAATATAGCCATATGTTGCAAAAATGATGCAGCAAACTAATTCATTGAACGTTTCAAAGTTTACAAACTTTACCTCTGTGACAAATAGTTACAGCAAGAAGCTTTCAGTAAGATAAACCTCTCTTAAGCTCATAGAAAATAAACAACTCTAATTGTACCATATGTTCAGCTTCTCGAACAGCTGATCTTCTCACGTAAACGGCAAAAAGCGCGACAAGGAGGATTACAGCCATTTAGAGACAATGTTGATGTTTATTTTACTCTTTTTGCCGAATCATTAGCGTTTTTATAACATTCGTTATCATGCTTCTTCAATATTCTCCAGGAAAGTGACTTTATTTTTTAAGGATACTCATAAATGAGATTTAGTTAGATTATGCTTTGTAAAGATAATTAGTTGAGATGGGTATTATTTTGAATATGTATTATAGCTAAATAGTTTTTTTTATGGTATAGGTAGGTGCAGAAAAGTGTGTGATGTATATTTGCATATGCAAATTATATGATTATATAGACATATACAGATTAAACTAAATTGACTAAGGGGCCATTTAATAAATTCGTTCAATAAAATGGGCTATTTAAATTACACTTTCTTAAAAAAATATTCTGTTGATATTTTTTAAGAACGTTCGCTTTTCGTGAATTCCTTGCCTATCGTTCTCTCTTTACTGGGTAGTTTTCCACTTTTGCAAAATATTTAAAAATGTAATGAAAGATAACTCTACGCAAAATAAATCAGACAGATTGGTTTTTGCTTAGTACTGGCTATTAAAAAAGAAATGTATAAATTAAAATTGTAATGAAACATGAAACAGGACAGCTTACATGCCTCCACTGATCACCATGACGAATGTGGTCCAATTTCAATAGTGTATTTTAAGTATGTAGGTATCAAATTTGAAATAAAAATGTTAGATCTAGATGAAGCTAATGTTTATCGAGACAACATGTTGCCATTGTCAAATGTAGAATTTGCGAAAATAGCGTAGACTAAGAATCTCCTTGACTTTTTGGAATTCTGCAAGGTCGGAAATGATTCCAAATGTTTTTTAGCCCACGACCAAAACGGTACCCAAGTCGGTTAAACCGTTTAAGAGTTATAAGGAAAGATAAGAAATGAACTAACATTGAAATAGATAATCAAAGGAATATTTGGTTATCTGTTTTGAATATTTGGGGATATTTGAACATTTTTTCCTTTGTATGTTCCTCACACCTCTTAAATGGAAGAGTCGGCGTTGGTGCCTTTTTTACTTCCTATGTAGGAAGTACTTAATAGAGAGAAGAATTTTGGTTTACACGTCTTTAAGTCCCACTTAACACAGAAACGGGATTTTAAATCGTGTTAAAAATTCCAAAAATTGTATTTATAGTGTTCCGTATGCGTGCAGTAAACATTATGTAAGTGAATCATTTAGACCTTTCTTAGTAAGGTTTGATGAACATAAAAATTATGCTAGAAGGGAATATTATCTATTGCGCTTGATAACTAAATTAATGTTTGATATATACCAATTCTTTTTTATAATAATGCTTACATTTTATATAATTATCTATTTTATCAAAAATATTTTAAATGCATTGACGGAAAATGCCTGTGCTTTATTATTTACATAGTAGGCATATTCTCCGAGATATAATGGATTTAAAACTGGTATGGTCAAAATTTCCTTAAAAAATAAGACATTTTTCATTATAACTTAGCAGAACTTCAAAACTGTCCAATGTACATTATTCAAATTTCAGTGAATAATTCAGGATAGAGACATAATAATCATAATTTTTTTAATTTTTTCCTTCCTCCATTTCTGAGATGTTCGCGGTTAGAGTGGGGGTCAATACATTTAAACCGTATATTAAGTACAGGAAAGATACATGTTGATTGTTGGATATTGTCTTTTACTTTGTAGAAACTACATAAGAGGTTATGAAAACGGGTAGAGAAATTGAACAAATATTATAATATGAACATTATATAATGTAGTGGAGATAATAAAATTGCGTTAGGCGGTAAACTGTGAATAATTTCCAAAATGCCCGGTCTTTTATCTGTCCATTTGTTAGCCTGGTTTTTTATACACGTAATAACTTCAGTAGGAAAAAAATCGATTAAATTGAAAGGACCTCGCACTAACCTTATGGAAAATGGCCCTCGGTTTAATTCGCTGGAATCGATATATGTTATTCCTCTCGAGCTCCTGATCAAAAGCTCTCATGGGCGAAGGTCGGAAAATGGACAGTTTTCCAGATATCGGGAGTTGCAAAGTCGACTTTGCACCCTGATATCTGTAAAACTGTGCAGTTTCCGACCTTGTACCCATAAGAACTTTTGATCAGGAGCTCGAGAGGTATAACATATAAGTGTAATTTTCCATAAGGTTAGTGCGAGGTCCTTTGCACAATAAGTCAGTGTTAGCTGGAAGCAGAACCCTATTATTTTCCGACCTATAATAAGGTTTTACAAAAAGAAGAATACACAATATTGTATTTTCCAATATTTCGAAAATCATCTTCGGGAGATGATTAAAATTAAAATTGTGTCTAGATAATTAACTAATTTTGAAAGAACTGCTTCCTGTAGGATATATTTAATAACACAAGGTCACAAAAAAAGTAGTTTGTTCTCAGTACCAGACATAGTAATCCCTATGTACTTCGACCTGCTGAACACGAATCTGATGTCCGTTTAGCTCCATTACCCACCAATGTTTTGTAAATAGCGAAAATAGCAGAAAACCTGAATGTTTTAAGTTATTTTTTTTTCTTTCTTCAATACTTTGGGACTTCCTACCACATGTATGTCTTCTTTTTAAGCGGTGCTCGGGAATCTACAAAATATCACAATTAACCAGTATGTTACTGGTAAATAACCTCTACGCATGTGACTTTTACGTCAAAGGATCAGTTACAGGTTGCTTTTTTTAAATAAACACAAATAAGTATATAAACTTGAAATTAAATATTTCGCCGACGTTTCGGAAATCTAATCTGTTTGAATTTTTCAAGACTTTTTTTGAAAAATCTTTTTTGCTGTGTATGATAAATACACAGCTCTAAGAATGTTTGTTATATTCAATATCCATAGTTACTTACTATTTACATAGAACTGTTGACATAGTTAACAGTTTTTTTTAGTTTTTATACAATGCTAAGTTTGTGAAGTTCTTCTTTTAACATTGGTAAGCAAGTTGTGCAGACATCTACGGATCAATTCAACACGCATCTATCCTCATTCAATAATATTATCGCGGATTTTTTAATTTTTCTTATTTTGCTATCTGCCTCTTTTGTTAAAATTTTTGCCGAGTCCCAGTTTATTCTATGTCCGTTCTCCCAAGCGTGTTCGCAGATTGGACCTCTGAATTTCATTTTTTCTGATATAATTTTGATGTTCGCCCAATCTTCACGTATTGTTTGTTGCACTCACACGTAATACTATAAATGCAGTTTTTTGAATTTTGCTCGTGGTTCTTCGGTTTCGTCTTTGTCAGAATAGATCTTAAAGTGTTGTTCGTTTGAAATACTGTCCTAATATCAAATCTATCACCGATGTGACGCAGCTTTTCAGATAATCCGCATACATAAGGAATTAACGCAGTAATGTTTTTGAGGTTTTTGTCGTACCTGATTGTTATTTTCAATATATATGAAGGTTTTATCGACAAAACCCCCAGGGTATTGGTTATTTATAAGAACTTCCTGCCTACCTTTTAGTGTAAGATTGGGCGAACATCAAAAATATATCAGAAAAAATGAAATTCAGAGGTCCAAGATCTGCGAACACGCTTGGGTGAACGGACGTAGAATAAATTGGGACTCGGCAAAAATTTTAACAAAAGAGGCAGATAGCAAAAAAAGAAAAATTAAAGAATCCGCGATAATATTATTGAATAAGGATAGATGCGTGCTGAATTGTTCCGTAGATGTCTGTACAACTTGGTTGCCAATGTTAAAAGAAGAACTTCACAAACTTAACATTGTATAAAAACTAAAAAAACTGTTAACTATATCAACAGTTCTATGTAAATAGTAAGCATCTATGAATATTGAACATAACAAACATTCTTAGAGCTGTGTATCTATCATACACAGCAAAAAATTTTTTCAAAAAAAGCCTTGAAAAAGGAAACAGATTTGATTTCCGAAACGTCGGCGAAATATTTAATTTCAAGTTTATAAACTTATTTGTGTTATTTATTTAAAAAAAGCAACCTCTAACTGATCCTTTGACATAAAAGTCACAGGTAAGAGGTTATTTACCAGTAACATACTGGTTTATTGTGATATTTTGTAGATTCCCCGAGCACCGCTTAAAAAGAAAACACACATGTGGTAGGAAGTCCCAAAGAATTGAAGAAAGAGAAAAAAATTAAGATAATGCCACAAATAACATTTAGACAATGTTTTAGGTTATTTTGCGATTTACTAAAAATTGGTGGGTGGTGGAGCTAAACGGACATCGTATTCGTGTTTAGCACGTCGAAATACATAAGAATTACTATGTCGGGTCCCGAGAATAAATCATTTTTTTGTAAGCCTGTGTAATATTATTTAGATTTAATGTCTTCTATAAATGCTGAAATACAAAGATAACGAATAGAATTGAAGGAATAATTGTTACTATTATTGTATCTAATAAGATGTTTTCTTTATATAAACAAATGTCTGCGTTGGGACAGTAGAAGTCCCATTTATTTTACGTCACGGTTTGCATGTTTGCGGAAAAGAAAAACTTCTTTGATATATTCATATAGGTACTTCAAAGATATTTCCTGTCTCAGCTTTACATTATCTCCATATATTTCTAATTTCTGTGACGTGACCAAGGGATTACTCTTTTCAGGCCTTTTTTTAAATCCCGTCGCAAAAAGCATAAAAGCGCATATCCAGGTTTCTTTCATTCCTGTTAGTTTTCAGTTATATTTTTATTAAATATTAACGCAAATCATTAGGACTATTTCTATGAAGAAAAATTGTTTCCAATTCAATAATGCGTTCTTCCTTATGCGAAATAAATCTTCTCCGTTCCAGTAGTCAATATAAGCATAATAATTCATCTATGCAGACTGTCTATTTTACGAGGGCCACACCAAATATCTCGCTTAATATATATTGTAGAAGAATAAGTTTTAGAAACAGTTATCCCATTTTTTGTGAGATATATTTCAGTAAAAAGAAATTTTAAATCCATAGCCTACTTTATGAGATATATTACAAAAACCTGAAAAATAGGAAAACCACAAACGGTTAGCTTCCTTATTTGAGGAGATACGAAAAAAGTTAAAGGAATGAAAGTTGACGGCAAAGACAATAAGAATAATAACGTGTAACAGAAAAATCGAAAATGCAGTTGGCTTTGACATACGCTATTGTGCAAAAATGAAAAATACATATCTCAAAGTAGGCCATGACGCCATTAATTCCGTTATTTTTTTCTCATTCCAACTTATATCGTTGTCACAGAAATTTTAACCGATAGCATCAATATTTAATATTTTACGAATACCACAATTCATATAATTGAATCGTAACAATCAGCTGTGCCATAATAGTAAAAATTCACTTTATAATAATTATAATTCCGTAATTATTTATTACAATTTAATACAAACCAATAAATGTCTCATAAATAAAAATACAAGTACAAAACGAACATCCAAAGAAAAAAACGAAAAACTATGTATAACAGTACTACCTACTGCTATATTGAAAAGAAATTGTGTGTATTTATTTTTCTAACTACAAATGCTCAAACTGTGCACCATGCATTCTGACACATAAACGTGCTCTACGAGACACGTCACGCATTACATTTTGGAGCATTTTAGGAGTAATTGCCTCACATGCGTTTCGAATTCTGGTTTTGATGTCCTCAATATTTTCAGGGGCAGTTTGAAATACCTTGTCTTTAATGTAACCCCAGACGAAAAAATCCAAGGGAGTAATATCTGGTGATCGAGCTGGCCATAGAATGGGTCCATAGGTGCCTATCCGGCATAACTTGATTTAAATAATTTGTACATATTACAGCAGTGTGAGGTGGAGCCCCATCTTGTTGAAAATATGAATAATTTAATCTTTCTGCCACTGTTAATTCATAAAGAAAATCTTGAAATTCGTTTTGCAGGAAATTAAGGTATCTACGAGCGGTTAATTTGCCATCATAAAAATAAGGTCCAATTACTTTAGTCCCTAAAAGACCCAACCAAACATTCGTAGAAAATCTTTCTTGGAAAGCAGTCTCTCTGCACCAATGTGTATTTTCTCGTGTCCACTTATAATGCATATTTCTATTGAAAAATCCATTATTAGAAAAATTTGATTCGTCCGACCAAAGAATTTTGCTACATATCAGCGCGTCATTCCTTTTCTTATTTAATAACCATCTACAAAATCTTACTCTCCTTGGCTTATCTCCCTCATTTAAATGTTGAACTTTCCTCATTTTGTAGCATCGAAATCCGTTTTTTTTTTCAATATTTTTCTTGCATTGTCTTTTTTTATGCGACAGTTTCTCTGAATTTGTCTCAAAGAGGTTTCCTCATTTTGGTTAACATAATTCATTACTCTATTCACTTTTCTTACATTATCCGCAACATGCGCTCGCCTTACTACTTTTTTTGGAAATGAACCGTGCGTTTTTAGATTTTGAACTAACTTCCTAAACATAGTTCGATTTGGCTGCGGAGCATCTGGAAATCTATCTCCGTAAACCGTGACTGCCATCTCAGCGTCAAAATTGCACTGACAATAAATGCTAATCATATCGAATTTGTTATTATTGGCGTACACCATAATTACTGATATAAAATTTGTCTTAGAACTCGACAACGCAACATACAACATACAACAGTGACAATCTGTCAAATTTATTAATAACTGTATACATTGTTTTTCACTAATTATGGCACAGCTGATTGTTACGATTCAATTATATGAATTGTGGTATTCGTAAAATATTAAATATTGACAGTATCGGTTAAAATTTCTGTGACATGTTTTATATCGTTGGAATGAGAAAAAAATAACGGAATTAATGGCGTCATGGCCTACTTTGAGATATGTATTTTTCATTTTTGCACAATAGCGTATGTCAAAGCCAACTACATTTTTCGATTTTTTTGTTACACGTTATTATTCTTATTGTCTTTGCCGTCAACTTTCATTCCTTTAACTTTTTTCGTATCTCCTCAAATAAGGAAGCTATAACCGTTTGTGGTTTTCCTATTTTTCAGGTTTTTGTAATATATCTCATAAAGTAGGCTATGGATTTCAAATTTCTTTTTACTGAAATATAGCTCACAAAAAATGGGATAACTGTTTCTAAAACTTTATTCTTCTACAATAGATATTAAGCGAGATATTTGGTGTGGCCCTCGTAAAATAGACAGTCGTATATTGGTAAAAATAACAAAATTTAAATGAATGAAAAACAAATGAACAACGAATAGTGATTAAAGTTTACCATATTTAGTTACTGTTTGTATCCATGCAAGTAATCCGACTCCCGGTATAGTGCTTTTTGTTTTGCCTACCCCGCCCGGTTTGAAAATTAATGTAAAACTTTGTAAATTAGTTCTGGCCATACGAGTTCAAATTTCTACATAGTAATGAGGCTTGTATTACAAGTGAAAATTCCAATTAACCATATCCAAGCGACCATGTATGGTTATTTTTAGTTAATTATTTGCTGCTAAGGGTAATAACATCTAATCCTATCTAAACATTACTTTAATTCTCGCTATGGTAAAGTAAATAGAGCTTAATTTTATGGACTTGGCAGATGCGGCTAGACTATCACGAACAATAGTATATTTTATACAAATGACATAATTCTGAAGATATGTCTATGTACCAATTAATATTGATTAACCGGATAACACATGTTTCGAATTAATTTTTTTTTAATTAAATCTTTTGCTTGCGAATTTGCTTTAATTGAATGCGTAGATTTTATCTGTGTTGATTCCATGACGGTAACAGGTATGTACTTAATAGGAATTTCTCCGACTTATATAGAAAAGGTTGCATCTATTCTTTGACAGTGAATGTGGGAATTGAAGCCTAGAGATCTTTAAGGAAGCCATTGCCTTGTGGTTCGCGTCTAGGATATGATTAGAGAATCACATTAAAGGGCGATACTGATACTGGACGCCTGCACTATAAGTTTAGACTTTTTACTGTTGCTTCACTACGAATGAATCCATTCAATTCATCAATAGTAGAAAGTCCATGTCTCTATTTTAATCTGTCACTTTGGATGAAACGCAGATGAAAACGATCTTTACACCTTTCACTGCACATCCAAAGTGTAAAGTCCATATTCGCCTTAATTTACTATCAGTCTGATGAAAGCTGATTGAGCTGATTTTCGCCTTCATCCATTCCAGTTTAGAAGCCATTCAACACATAAGTTGGCAAAAATGAGCTATTTTTCACAAGACACTGCGACCACTGACAGCCGTTCAGTAGTAAGTAAATACGTGGAGTTGAAGGTCGTTTTAGCTGTCTATATAAAGAAGTTGATTGGCGTTTTATCGACATCGTAAATTTGACAGTGGAAATCGAAATTTCGGCTCCGCCTGGCTATTGGCTATTGGCTATTTTCGTAAAGGTGAAGAACCGTCCGTGCTTTAAAAATTCATAACTAAATAAATACTTGGAGTGAAAGGATTCTCGGCGTCTCTATGAAAAGAGGAAGGTTGGAGCTTTATCCTGGTAGCAAGTTGTACGGGCTAAATCGAAAATTCTGCTCGACGCGAGTGAGAGAAAAGGCTTTCTGGGACCTTTCAAATTTAACCTGCAAGGTCGAAAAACATGGAATTTTCAGAGGCTCATAACTAAATAAATACGTCGAGTGGAAGCTCGTTCTATGTCTTTACGGAAAGGGGAAGGTCGGCGATGAAGCGGCATCCTAAATTGCAGGGTTAGAATCGAAAATCGACAGGTGCGAGAGAAAATTGTATTTTTTATATTTCGCCAAATCGTACTCCACAGTCCTTCCAATACCCGTACTTAAAAATGCGAAGCGAGAGAGATAGCCGACTTTTGCGCGTTCATTGCGGAAAACTCATTAGAAATACCTCCTCCGAGTTCATCCTAACACAATCGTAATTAACTCCCGAACCGAACGGCACCGGTCCCGTCGTGAAAAACCGACCCCTGGAAAAACCACATTGCCATGCTCTTCTTAGCGTTTGGTCGGATGGTAAACAAATAAATTATTTCTGCATTTGGGAATTATACAATACTTAACATTCTTTTTCCTTGTACTCATTATTGAATGAAACAAGAAGTACGTAACACAAACAATGCTCCGAAAACACGTATAATTACAACTAAAAAGCATCGAGTCGACTGAGATCGAGACCCAGTCTATGCGTATAGTGACGTAGCGCTTTTCCACGCCCCATTTTCGCGAGGTGGAGGTTTGTAATTGTTATTAAGACACTAAACGTGCGAATAAAATTCTGATTTTTTGCAGATCCATTATTTTACACTTGCACTTTATAAGAAAGCTGAACAAGCGTATTAAGAATAAAAATTACTCAATCTTAAAAATATATTCTGCTGATTGTGAACACCCTACTGCTAGACATAAGCTTCAGCTTTTTTAGTTGGAGGATACATCCTATTTCTGAAAATGTCTCGTCGAGGCCTCCATTTAGTGATTTGTTTGGTTCATCTGACAATCATTCTTGCGGTGAGTTAAATGAGCTAAAGCTGTTAGGTATTGTAGTTTTTTTTTTAATTGGTAATAGGAATTTCCTTATTAATTAATATTTTGGAGGCGTGCATAGAACTTGAGTCGAACTCGACGCAGTAAGTTGTGCAATCAGAAACTGTAGATATTTGGCATCGATGGCATTTAATTCATTTTGTATCTTTACTCTGAATTCGGTACAGTTTAGTCTTGTACGTAGGTGACTGTCGACAATGTTTCTAGGTACTCTACCTATAGAGAAATATACCAAGAGCCATTTGTACACTCTCGTAAATTTTGCAGAACCCTACGAAGATCCTATTATAAATAGCATTTTTTGAAAAGAATAATTTAAAAAAATATATACATAAAAAATGTGAATTTAATAAGCCCCTTTGTAGAATGTAGTAGTTCCTCTAGTTTTTAACTGCAAACGCGAGTGTATCTAAAAAAATTAATTTCTTTGCATTTTGATAGAGTGCAAATTATTTAGACAAGATTTTACAATTTATGGCCTTGATAGAAAAATCATTTTAATTTAATCAAGTAAGTGTGTCAGTTTAAAAGCTGAAAAAGCAAATAGTTGAGACGGATCCTCTTGACTGCATAATAAAATCTTTCAATTTGTTCCTGAACGATGCGCATTGGAGGTTAAAATGTAAAGCTAAGATAATTTAAATCGTTGGGGATTTCGTTAAGAGCGTTATATTTTCCCTTCAAACAGTGTTAGTTGGCGGTTTCTTTGTACTCGATAGCAGCGTAGGAGTTCGTCTGAGTCTGCAACTACCTTATTAATGACACAATGCGCCAACATGTCATCGACCAGGTAAACACTTCAAAGATCTGTTTGCTGGCTGTTTCGCACATGACAAATCGACAAGTCGTATACATGCCAAGTGTATTTGACCGTCTCTCGTTCTATATACATAGGGGATGGTAGCCAGACGCGTAACGTACTGGTATATTTATAAGTAAACATTCGACAAATTTGCGATCATCGAGTCTGTGAATTTGAAAAGAGAAGACTTAAAGGAGAGCTTATAGGCAGAGAGGCAACCGTACAAATGCGGAGTTCATTTCTTAAAGGATGAAACTCTTAGGAAATGTAGTATTGTTACGTGGTTTCACCCCTTAGTAAACATTCCAAAATGATGGGTCCGAAAATTATAACAAAGATAAGATTTATAACTTACGTACTAATTACAATTCTTATTATCACTTGAATATTCACTTTTGTGATCGCTTTCTTCTAAATTACTTTTATCACTTCTATATTCCAATCAAAACTACTCTATCGCCGATCCAGTCGCCTTTATATACCCCCAGATCGGCGTTCTAGGATAATTCTAGAAAAGTCCCGGTTCTTGCAGCAAGCTCCTCTTATATTTTGCTGAACTTCCACAATATAGGCAGCTAAAGAGTAGTTTCGCGCCATCTATTGTGTTTCACGTGTTTCCACCCCTTAGGAAACCACCCTTCAAAATTCGTGGGTTCAAAAATTATGTCAAGAGATAAACACTAACACACTTTATTTGAATAATTTACTGAAAATTTCACAGTACTTTTATTACCTAAAATAAACTTTAACTTTAACGGTGTTTTATTACTAGATATTTTCACTTTACTGTTCACTTTGTATCACTTCGGATTTTATCTAACCTCCATTCATTAAAAGACTTCCTTTCTCACCGTGAATCTCGCCTTATATATCCTACAAATTGCCTCATAGAACTACCTAGCAAATTCCAGAACAATGTAAAAATCTCTATCCTCTTCAATAAGTTTCTAGAAAACGTACAACCAGTGTCTCAGAGATGGCGCACACTACAGGCTTGGATGGGATTGCAGTTTCCTATCACCATTCTTAATTTCGGCTATTTCTAAGGGGCGTAACGCGTAACACTGCACCCTACTTAAGCCTGATCGTCCTGGTTAGGCAATTCAGAATCGTCAATGCATTTCGCCAGTCCACATCCAAATGCATAATCTTCATCTTGGAATTTTTGCCTTGTTGAATAGACGACATCATCAATTCGGATAATAACAGTATACGGTCCTTCTCAAGGTGGTTGAAGTTTGGATGACTTTCCTTTCTGTCGCTGTGAGTTGTACACTGTACAGCCAAACCAGATCTCCCACCTTGAACCCTCTCGAACTACCCTTACGGTCATAACGAACCTTCATACGGTTACTAGCTATGGTGATTTGGTCTCTAACCAACCCATGGACATTTCTTAGCCGTTCACTCATTTCATCCACATAACTGTTCACAGGAAGCTGTTCTCCGCCTAGTGTTCCAAACATCAAATCACACGGCAGTCTGATCTCCTGTCCAAATACTACACGGGCCGGTGTCTGCTTCGTAGACTCTTTAGAGAGATGTTTTTTCGTGGTCTTGTTATGTCGCTCCACCATTCCATCTGATTGCGGGCTAAGGGCTGTTGTCGGTGTTTTATGTATTCCCAATAACTTGCAGAATCGCTGAAACATCTCTGGCTCTAATGTGATGCTAGTTGTATGCTTTAATTTGATGATGGTGGTAACTACATAACGAAAAAGGAAAATATGTGTTACCAATAGATTCGATCCATGGTCACGATTAATACAATTTTTCCTAAAAGTTTTCACCGTTTAAGGCGGCCATTCCCTAGAAAGAGACATCCGATAAGAAAATATTTATTATTTTTGGCCATAACTTGTTTTTCTTAGTACGTATATTTAAAAAACTATAAGGCTACCTAAGTAGAACCATAATAAGACTATTACTATGAATTTTCACTCAATAATTTCAGTGGTTTGCAGAATAGTTTAATTTAAAACTACGAAATAGGAGGATTAATATAATTTTTAAATTTAAATCTATCTATTTTGCAAACCACTGAAATTATTGAATAAAATTTCTTAGTTATAGTCTTGTTAAGGTTCTACTTAGGTAGTCTTATAGTTTTTTAAATATACGTACTAAGATAAAAACAGTTACGGCCAAAAATAGCAAATATTTCCCTATCAGATGTCTCTTTCTAGGGAATGGCCACCTTAAGAAATTAACTCCGCTTTTGTACGGTTGTCTCTCAGACTATTATCTACATATAGGTAATTTACCACAGCGTACACGATCTTTGATCCTAGATCAGTACAAGGTAAAAGCAATCGCTTTAACAAAGATTTCTGATATTTTGGTACATAATTAAAATTATTCTACTGAATGTAAGTCGCCATATATCAATCATGACCCAATTCTAAGTTTGGGATTGTAATAAAATGGAATAAAATACAGCTAATAGTGAATTAAAAGTTATTATTGTAATGGTGTGCTGGACCGCAGAATTTCATATGCTAGTAACATGGGCATATATATTAATAAATTTATTTATTCATCTTTATATAGTATTCGATCACTATGCGGTATGCACCCATGTTTTATGTAGCGCGGATTTCAGAACGTAAGCCTGGATAATATTGGACCGCAAGCGATATGTAGGTTTTAATAAATTTATAAAAATTTTAAAACGTTGTAATTCTGAAAGCTGGTTTTAATGTTGTAAAATATGTTTAAAACAATAACAATATTTTAAGCATACTTTTTAACATAGGCAATAAGCTCCAAATAAGCCATTGCATGGTATTTCAGCAATAATTTCAATAAACAGCGACTGAAGTATTTTTTTTATTAATCAAAGGTTTTATTAATCCGATTATAATGGCTTCTACGAACTTGTAAAAGATCATGGGTACAAGCTACATAACTGTATCCACCTTAAATATAATGTAATCATTAATAATGTGACACATTACCATTATTCTCGTACGTAGCGATAGAATGAAGTTTTCCTAGCATATTTGTAAACTCGCTCTTTAACTAATGTTTAAATAAATAACGATTATAAAAACACTATGCCGCCGAGCAAGATATGCGTCAGACAGACAAACTTTTTAATCTAATTAGTGAAAAACCACATCCTTCTGCCAATCCTCGCAAATTAAAACAAAATACGGAAGAAGTAGTATTTCCGTTTCCTCCTCATTAGTATGGAATAGTTCACTTCTTACTTAAACATGAGTAGTGTATTGGAATGCTGAGAAGCAAAACTAAAATAAGGTTATCATATTTTTATGGTTTTTTAAACATTATGGATTAGCTAACGAAGGCAAAACAATAGAATGACAAATGGATACTGACATTTTATTTGATAAAATACTTTAATACGTACTAGGTGTCTCAGAATTTAGTTAACAAGCAATATCTCCGTTACTGGAGAAGATAAAAAGATGAATTAAAGGAGCTGGTTAAGGACTTAAAATAATCCTTCTGGTTTCATCCTTTAAACCCTGTTGCTTGTACAACCCTTAAGAAACCATGCATAACTGTTGTTCTTGAAACGGCACTCCCTAAAGTTTTAATGTAAGTTTCTACGCGAGATGAAAATGGACATACTTACTGATTTAGTCTAGAAGAAATGCCGTACGAGCAGAAATATGGTATTTGCAGCGCTATCTCGGAGAACGACACTACTAAACACATTCACAAGAAGTTCAAATGAGGTCCTAATGAAAATGAACGAGAGAAAATAATTGATGAAAATGCAGAAATCTACATTTTAGGTTGGATCAAATCAAAGCTCACGGCGCGGCGTGTATTAGGGAAATAGCTGAAGAAGTCGACATTAGTATGGAAAATATTTTAAGTACTACATTAACATTTGTATGAAACCGGTAGCAATACAAGACTGTAGTATTGCCACCTATTTCTAGTTATTTATAACTTCATTATTTATAATTATTGCAATAGAAAATGGCATAGTTTAGAAATAGTTCCGGGATTAGAATGAAAAAATCAAACAATTTAAACATTCTTCCAGGTATTATAACTTGTTGTTGTAAAGCCAACAGCGGCTTAAAAAAATAGCCTTAACCGCCATCAGATAAAATGGCAAACGCAAAAGAATAGGTACCTTATTTCGTTAAAAAATATTTAGTTAATAAATTGAAATGAAAAGTACACAATAAAACAAAAATACGAAATCCCCAAAATCTGCCTGCAACGCCGGCCGCTTTACATATTGCCAAAATTTTCGACACAATTTTGGAACACAGATGAAATTGTTTCTCTCAGCAAAGAAGAAAACAGAACAACAGGTGTGACCTATTATCGTTTTAAATCTGTAGCTGCAAATATCACGACAATCTCCGAAATCATCACCGAAAATATCCGAACTTCAAGAATTATGAATGTCAACATACAAGACATATGGAACGCGAGGAAACATCAATATAATCGACAAATTTCTATATTTTAAAGTAGATTTGCAACAGTGAATAATCATGCAGTTTACAGCGGCTGTGGCAAAACTGAACGTTATAGGTCTGACAGAGATACTGGTACTGGTCTGTATTACACTCTCCGATGCAGTTCAACAAATCAAATGTCTTTCCCAAAACATTCGCTGATAAATAGCCCACAGGCTCTGATAACTCAAGACCACAAAAAAATGCCCACCCACCAATTTGTTGTAAATCGGGAAAATAACCTAAAGAAATCAGGTTTCTTAGGCTATTTGCGCGATTTACAAAAAATTGGCGGTGGTGAAGCTAAAAGGACATCGGATTCGTGTTTAGCGCGTCGAAATACATAGGGATTACTATGTCGGGTCCCAGCTACAGATCACTTTTTTTGTGGGTCTGTGCAAAGGCACAGGCAGATAAAAAAAGTGATCTGTAGACGAGACCCGACATAGTAATCCCTATGTATTTCGACGTGCTAAACACGAATCCGATGTCTGTTTAGCTCCATCACCCACCAATTTTTTTTAAATCGCGAAAATAACAGAAAATCTGAATTTTTTAGGTTATTTTTGCGATTTAGAAAAAAGTTGGTGGGGGATGGAGCTAAACGGACATCAGATTCGTGTTCAGCACGTCAAAATACATAGGGATTTCTACGTCGGGTCCCGGCTACTTTTTTTTTGTGGGCCTACTGATCCATAATGATTCGATTTGAGAGTAGAAATACTCATTTCAGAAAAACCACTTCCGAACTCTCTGAATGGTTATAAAAGACAACCAGCCAACTTATCACGATTTTGTTTTTCCAATACCTAATGACAAAAAAAAATTCGCGGTTATAGCAGCCTAAAGTAAAAAATATGCAGAAGTTAGTCATTTTCCGTGAACATATGTTAATTAAAAACGTATTATTGCTATTGTCAAAGTTTCAAAATTATATCAGAAATAAAATAGTAATCCTGATTTCGCTTCCACGCGGTATACAACAAGTTATGTTGAAGAACTAAAGACCAGTCCTGAGGCGCCATCACAGAATCGCCGCGCCGTTTAGGTTCGTAATGAGGAAATCTAGACAAATCTATACACAAGGAAGTAAGTCGTGTCGTTTTGTTATTAAGTGAAGTTAATACGTTTAATTATTAATTATTATAAACTCGTATGTGATTAAGTTATTTCCTCTGGGAATACTCGCCATTTTACTGATCAACTTAGATAATTTCTATAAATTATGAATTTAACTGCTTGCAAAAAATTTGTCGCCTACAGATAGTTTAATGGTGTTTGTAATTTAACAGAGTAATAATATATTATTAGCAGTAACATCCGTTAATGACCACTTTGATGTAATTTTAGTGCGTTCGTAGTAACTAGCGGTTACTTATATACGTTTATTTGCAAAGCGAACTCATTTTCGACTATCTAAAATATTTATGACAATAGGTATCAACACATTGCTCAGATTTAGTGTCTAATACAGGGTTCCCACCAACCTGGAAAAACCTGGAAACCTGGTAAAGTCAGGGAATCCAAAATGTGGTCCTGGAGACCTGGAAAAGTCAGGGAATCCAAGAAATTTCAATAAAATCCTGGAATTCCAGTCATCACGTAAAATATTTTGAACTGACTTTCTACTGTACAAAAAAACCGCTGCCTAAAGAATCGCTACTTCCACAGCCAGATTTCTCGCCCAAGTCACTTTAATGGATACATCTTGACTATATTTGCACTTTAGTATGGCACTTTATGGTATGATATTATTGGCCATAGAATAAAAAATAGAAAGAAATCTGAGGCCTTTGTTTCTAGTATAGACACCAAATCCCAAGTTTCTGTACTCTTACCAGCTTGCTTGACTTATTTTTCCCTATTCACCTCTACTTTCCCCCCACTCCATCAACGGAATCATGTCAAAATATAATCTAGTTTTCGATGTCATAATACATATATGTACCAAAAAATATTATAAAAAAATCTGATGCCTCGGCTTCTAGTACATACACCAAATATCGAGAATCTGTACTCTTAGCAGCTTGCTTTATTTCTTTTCCCCTATTTACCCCTAATTTAACCCCCCCCAACTCTTCAACGGAATAATACCAAAATATAATCTAGTTCCTTATGTCGATATAATATATACGTATACCAAATTTCAAGTGAATATCTCTTTTTTTTTCTCAACCCCTTTAATAACGAAGTGAAGGGGTGGTGGGGGATGGGAAATGTTAGAATTTTTTTTTTCGCTCAAATTTAAAATCTCGACGTTCCATGACATTCTAAGCCTATTTCAAGAAAAAGAAATTCACAGATTTCGCAATTCTTGCAACCATCGGGACATTGAAAATGATAACACCATACATAAAACATAAACTTTTTCCAGCTACAATCCACTCTCGATTGCGGTACCGCTGTATTTCGACCTTAAGTGAAAATTGGTAACTTGACACTCTGTAATATATGCAACCCATATTACATTTGCATATATCAGCCGTTGCATATACGACAGTCTCACTCCACCGCGACACCGCTGTCTTTTGACCTTGAACGAAAACTGGTAACTCGACGCCCATATACGAACATACGAACAATGTGCAACAATTATATAAAAAGTGCAGTAAATGAGCGAAGAGTATAATGGTTAGCTGCTAGTTTTAATTTTCTGAAAAAAAATTATCTTAATATTAGATGTTGCCAAAATCGGTATATTATTGTGTAGGGTGTTACGAAAAACATTATTTAAAACATTTATCGATTAGTGATTGATATTAAAAGTTTTAAAATTTTAAAAACGAAACCCTACATGGTTATGGGAACTAGGCAACTGAATTTATCAGTTCGATGTGCGTGAGAGAAACATAGTTTTATGTCTGCGTTTTGTTATTATTTATCGAGTTGCTCTTTTATGAACATCTTAAAATGCAAGACTTGGAAGTGAATGACATTCTAACACCGATAATACTGTAAAAAATGAGAGAATGGGCAATATATTCATAGATAACAGTTGTGTAAATAACGATTTAGTTTTTTGTTATATATTATATTTATTAGATTAAGATGTCGATGAATATATGCGACTTCTTAGATAAAGTCCTTTAAATTTATAAACTTGTTAATTGTATATTCAATAAATGGAATGGTCTGAAATATTTTATGTGTGAGATAGTATGAATTTCAATCTAACATGTCTAAAAACAAATGCGTTTTGCTATGAGTTCATAAACGTGAAAGTTGGTAAGGCGCTCTAGAAAATTGTCAACAAAGTACATTTCATTCAAAGATGTTACATTATAATCCCGATTAATATTGAAAAGGGTACTTCTTTTTCTTTTACTATTATAATTTTGATTTAATATGTTTGGGTCTTGGCCGCCGAATTTTAGTAGGAATGATTTTTAATTTTCCTAATTACAGCAGATACAAGTTCTCAAGTGATAAATCTATATAATGACAACAATCCTGCTGGTATAAAATTTTAATAACATCATATGAGACATGTAATGTATTGTACTGCAATCTTATTTCTTCATGGTCTGGTAGAATCGTTCGTATATGGGTATGTCGAAACAATTTTTTCAGATGCAACATCGACATTTTGACATATTTATTTATTTAATAATGCACTCAACATACAAAACCCTATTACAGAATGATACAACCCATAAGTATATTTATTACATATAATATTATTAACAGCATAATGCTAACATAATATTGAGAAACGATAGTTAAAATAATGTATTAAACATGGACTTTAAACAACTTAAGCTAATACCAAATATATCATAATTGTTTTGTATTGCATTATAAACACTGCAATGTAAATGGGAGATTTTATTTAGTAGTTTGTATTAGAAATTTCTAAATAGACAATTGGAAATGTTCTGGTAGAATAAGGCATATTTAAGTACCATGTAATAGTTTATGTAGATGTACAATAGATTGTACTTTCCTCAATTATCCAGTGATTTAAGATTATATCATTCCAAAAATTGAATAGTCGAAGCCAACACTCAATCATTATCATCTGTTAAAACACATTTTACTTTGTTTCTTATCACTGAATGTAGCCAAAATGTTACTGCAATTTGAAAGAACCGTGGAGAATTCTTGGATTTTCTTAACTGCATTTGTTTTCTGGTCTGGAGTGTAAATCAATATACAAAACTTTGTCCATAATAACCTTTAATTTCAGAATTAAACACAAGCAAAGACCATTATTAATGTATATGTCAGATATTACATTTATGTCTGTAATTACATATTATGTAAGTATTGAATTCTCCGCCTTCTCAACTATATTCTTTCTGGCGCTATATATCAACTTATTTCACAGTAACGTTTAATTTGGGAAAGCTCTAATTATACCCTTTACTCGAATTCACAAAACATTACCAACATCAATATAATGAATTCCATTAACTATAATTGTAACATTTCCAATTATAGCGTTAATTTAAAAATACCCGATAAATGTTGTAACCTTTTCAGTACTTAAAGTTAATTTGAAAATTATTACAGTCTTCATAAATATGTAATAACGGCAACTCAAGTAAAGGAATTGTACTATTTTACCACTGGCACTGCACTGTGTGCTTCGTTAAAAGTTCGACAAATATTTCACTTTTAAAGAAAAAAGTCTATTAAACTTGTACTTTAACATAACAAATTGAATAGCCATGAAAGTAGAACCTGAACTAACATTTGACATGGAGTTAGAGAATAAGAATAACGTAACTCAACTTTTTAAAATTAAATTTAATGTTTCTTTCTTTGTTCTAGGTGAGTACATTTTTTGAAGGGGTCATTTAGTCGATTTACAATGGTTTTGGTAAGTATAAGCGCTATCCACAAATTAAAAATGTGTTAAATATGGCCAAAGATCGTCATGGAGTTACAAACGGCTGCCTTAGCTTATGTCATCGTATTGTAATATTTATTTATTTATATGTTTATTTATTGTACAATATCCAAACAGGCCTAACCGGCCAAATTACAAGGATAGTAACATTTTAACATAACTATACGAGTAAGTAGATAATTAAGAAATATGTTTAAAAATACATTGTATAGTATAACAATTATGCATAAAAATGACTGAAATGTGTGATGATCATACTCTAATATTTTTTAAGAGGTAGTAGTCGAGTCGCTGTATCGTAGTTATTTGTAAATAACCCAAAAAATGTTCAATACTTTACCGATTTTTTTGAAACTTTGGAAATATCTTCTTGTGTCCATAAGTCGAAATGTTAAGAGTTTCCTTTTTGTCGGTCGAACCTCTGACATTGTTAAATAAACAAATTGAATTAACAATTGAAGAACTTCCTGAATAATTATTCAAAATGGCTAAAACTTTTTTTGGGGGGTTTTGGGGGTCGCTGATTACGAATTTGATATCAAAGAGTCCTTGTTTGAATTTTACAAACGGCACACGTATTCGAATATAGTTAACCAGATATGTTATGCGCTTACCTCAAACGAAAGTAGTCGATTGCTTACCTGGCTCACCACATCTCTTATCTGCTTTTGGTTCATTCTTAATATAGCCTGTAGCATAGCCGTAGGTTAAATGATTTATTTTTTAACTATTATGGAGTTGTTCTTTAAACTAACATTATTTATTATAAATAAGTAGTTTACATTATGCCTATCAGTTAATATAAAGTAGTAAAATAATGTTTACAATAATTAAAAAGTGATTATAAAAATTGTTGGTAGGCGCTTGGCATCGCTGGTGTTACGAACTATTCCTTTGTCGGTCTTTTTTATGAATTTCGAACTGACACTGGATAAACTATACTAAGTATTATATGGATTAGAGTATTCAATTTACAAAGCACCTGCATACTGCCCACCCTGGAATGCAAATTTTTCGTATTTATTTCTAATAAAGGAAAATAATGAATGTATATTACATATAAAATTCCCAAACACCTTTTTTTCAATTGGTTTTGCTAATTAGAATTTTTATTGTACATCTCAGACGCCGCGTCTAAACTTTTTTACTAAATCTTTTATTTGCAAATGAAGAATTATTCCGAAAATTTATTAGCCAATTAGTGACTTGTTCTTGGCACGTAAAAAATCTTTGGCGGCAATTAACCTTGATCTGTAATTTAAAATATGTTCCTCTAAAATTTGAATAATTCTGTAACTGGTATAAATGTCGGATCAATTATTACATTTGTTATTATTCATTTAAATATTATTTATTTACCGGCTGACAAAATTAATGGTATCAATTATTTTTCCGATTGTGAAAGTTGAATTACATGTTATTTTTTTCACATGTTTACGCCGTGCATAGAAATATTAAAACGACGCAGTTTGTTGTCCTGGAATTCAGGAATGTATTGTTGGTACGAATGGATAACATTATTTATAATTTTAAATAATGCAAAAGGTAACGTCACTGCATTTACATTTCCTTTATCATTCAAAATTAATGTGACTGAAGTTCTTAACTGTTGAGAAACAAACGAAAATTGAACAAAAGAGGTAAAAATGCGTCGATAATAAATACATCACATGGACGTTATCGACACGTTGCGTTATACGAAGTCGCAGCTAATAATGCTGCTTTAGAGGGTTGTTAGCAACTCTTATCAAATTGTGAACGCAAAGGTTGTTTTCAAACTTCCCGATTTTTTTGTAAAAAAATGAGACTTAACACGGATGCAATTTTTAGCGTACTTATTGTGCAAAAGTGCATTCCTCAAAATATAAAATGATTTTTTACAACCTCTAGAGTTTTCGGAAACTACAGCGTTAAGAATTTTGTGAATTTGTTATAAAAATTGAGGTGTAACACCGATGCAGTTTTTTAGTTACTTATTGTATATGCCTCTAAGTTATAGAAAATATACTTTCCAACCTTAGAGCCACTGGGCAACCACACTCTGAACGTTGAGCATTCGAATATGTGATATTTTAAAATTTGAATTGAAGCGTTATATTCAAACCGTTTTCCGTCGACGAATTTTCGTGTACAAAAGGTATGGTGGTATCTGTGAATGTCGGTTTTCTGTAAATTTTAAAATTAATTTTGTTGTTTTTACGTTCTAAAGTTAAGTCCAGAAAATTGATTTTATTGTCTTTAACTGCACCACACCCCAGCCGATGATGACAAATGGAAACTAATAGAAGCATGGAAACTTAAAAGAAGCATCTCTCAAACACCTACATTTCCCATCCTATATTCCCACCCCATGCGTCATGCGGCTCTCGCTGCTGACAACAAGCATGTCCAATGTCCAACCCGGCGTATGCAGCTGGTCCGGCGGTATATAAAACATCCGAGATTTGGTTCCGGCACGCGGTTTGGCCATCCGTTGAGCGTGTTCGACGGAGGACCAAGCTGCGTGTTGGAACGAACCTCCATGGATGCCCGGAATTGGCAGCAATGCCCACCATACGCTGGAAAATCAATCAATCAATCAAAAAAATGAGACCTAACACGGATGTAATTTTTAGCGTACTTATTGTGCATTGTGCAAAAGTGCATTCCTCAAAATATAAAATGATTTTTTACAACCTCTAGAGTTTTCGGAAACTACAGCGTTAAGAATTTTGTGAATTTGTTATAAAAATTGAGGTGTAACACCGATGCAGTTTTTTATTTACTTATTGTATATGCCTCTAAGTTACAGAAAATATACTTTCCAACCTTAGAGCCACTGGGCAACCACACTCTGAATATTGAGCATACGAATATGTGATATTTTAAAATTTGAATTCAAGCATTATATTCAAACCGTTTTCCGTCGACGAATTTTCGTGTACAAAAGCTATGGTGGTATCTGTGAATGTCGGTTTTCTGTAAATTTTAAAATTAATTTTGTTGTTTTTACGTTCTAAGGTTAAGTCCAGAAAATTGATTTTATTGTCTTTTTTCGTTTCTACAGTAAAAATATATTAGGGTGAATATTATTTATAAAGTATAGAAAGTCAGCTAATTGTCTCGATGTACCTACAAAACCGACCAGTACGTCGTCTACGTATCTATACCAAAATATAATATGTTTTTTAGCTATATGCGATGACATCATTTTTTCTTCTAAATCCGACATAAAATTTCTGCTAGAAGAGGGCTCAATAGAGATCCCATTGCTAAACCCATATTCTGAGTCTAATATGTATTATCATATTGGCAATTTTGGCTAAGACATAAATCGAGGGCCGTCACTAATTCATGTTTTATTAAATAAAGTCACAGATCTTGCATCTTTCGCAAGTATCTTAAGCGTATTGAAAATGCCAGATGCAACTATACTGCTCTTGAAGTCCAAGGATCGATGGCTAGGATGATAGCTATTTTCAGCATTTGCATTAGGTACCATTAGCGATTAGTGATAAAATAAAAAAAATAAAAACTTTTATCAAATTTAATAATACCACTTGGCTTCATTGTAATTGGACCCATGTTCATTTATAATTTTTTTTTTAGATTAACCCAGCTATCATATGTCAAATTTTGTTATAAAGCTTGTATAGTGCTTTTCTACTGTACTTTTTTATATCATACTTAGATGTGTTTGATAATTTTATTTACATAATTTTAAATATATTTGTCCATACGATCGAATTAAGCTAGTCCATGTTTTATTGGGTTATTTTGTTTTTTTAATGTTAGTTTGAAAGTGGCGGTGTTCTGTAAGAAATAACACAAGTTATGCAAACTAAGTGACATACGATATGACAGTGTCGGCATGTATCACAAGAGACCATTAAGTTTAGGAGTGTTTATGTTTATATTTTAGTTTCGAGATACTGCTTGGATTGTTATTGAAATGTGATATCTCTAATAGCATGGCGTTGAGTGAACGGCACGGTTACAAGGCCGGCGCAGCGGCCTCCACAGAATCTGTCGCTCTCGATACGTTTTTCGTAAGATGGGTCCTATATCATGCGCCCAGTAGTATTTTCAGTACTAAAAATTACACGTGATTTCTCCAAAATGTCTAAGATGAGCCATTTACACTCTTCCGTCGGGATGTTTGAATATATTTGTTACATCAAAAGACGCTAGAGAGCAATTTACTGGACTTTCATTATTTAATAACTAAGCGAGTTCAACAGAATTTTTTATTGCATACTTAGCTTGAAATTTAGTTTAGTTGTTGAAAATAGAATTAACTCGAGTGTCTAATTTATGTGTGGGACTGGTGATATATGAAACAACAGGTCGTATTGGTGCATTATCTTTAGGGTTTTTAATAAGTCCATAAAGTTTGGATTGCACGTAGGTTCATACCAATTAATTTCTAACGCTCAAAACTGTTAAATAATGTATTAGACCTTGATAAAAATTTCATGTACAAATATTTCAAAATAGTAATCATATAAATAATAAATAAATAGAGAAACTAGAACATAAATACTCTCGTTTTTGCATTACTCTTCCTAGTTGATAAGTAAAGCAAGCTAATAAGAGTCCAGCTACTTGATATTTGGTGTATATACTAGAAGCCAAGGTCGCAAATTTTCTTAATGACATTTTCTGCTCCCACCACAATTCTCCCCAAGTAGAATAACAATTTAAATGCTTTTTAGATTTATTTAGGTTTTATCAGTGTTTTATAATGGCCACCTCGTAAACCACTGATTTATACCAGGCCAGATTAATTAAATGCCAAATGCAAATGAAATCGTTTTGTCTTAAAGAAAATACTAAAAAGGCCTTCAAGCATTGCATTAAAACTAAATTATCTTTTAGTTTTTATTGGCTTATCAAGGTATTTGTCAAGCTTTCAATAAAACTTTACAGCTGTTAAGTTCAAGTTAGGAGGATCAAGTTTTATAGAGATTAAGCAAATGTTGTGGATTCATCACTGCTTTATGAAATTAATTTGAGGTGGTTCTTAATATGTTAATGCTGGGCTAAAAGTTTAATTTGCTTTGAAATCACTAAGTTTCAGGCGAACCTTCATAAAACCAACTGCTTGCTAAAGTTTTAATGAAGCAAACAAACATCTGCAATAAATCAGTCTTAAACATAAGAGGATTTGGTTTACCTTTGCCCAGGTATCCCTGTATAAAGTGGTTATTGATATCTACTGTATCAAGAAATCAAGCATACATTTGCATTAGGTATATTTCTAATTCTTAACAGTTGTACACGAAGCCTGCAAGATTTTTTTGCAGTTCTACAGGTACATTTTATCAGCATGTCATCTCATTAACGGAGCAGGATAACCTATTTGCAAGAAATATAATGGTTGTACATAAAATTAGCATATATATTATTTCCCTGGCGTTAACTTAAAATTGTTTTACGTTTGTTTTACTTCATTTTTCACAGCAATACACAAGGAGTACACGTAAAGTTTCTAACTTTTGAGATAATAAATAAATGGACATAAGAAACAATAAAATATTTAAAAATTTTACAGCCGTTTGAAAAATTGCGAATCACTCAAAGCTACCTATTGTATCTAATGATAACCCGAGATCTCACTACACCGGGGGAGAAAGAACTTTGTAAAATCTGCTACTTATTTACTAGTTTATTTATTTATTAGTTTATTCAAAAATAATGATCAGCCTGCGCGCTGATAGAACAGCGAGCAGTCAGCTCTCATTTTCGAAGCGGACCCGCATTGCTGTAGAAGCGAAATACTCGAACCTCTTACTTTGGCGGCCACTATCTTGGTTAAAAATTACAAGAACATATCGTGCCCCACATCATCGGATTGGAAATTTAATTTCCAATCGATCAAGCACAAACATTTTTTTCAGATTCTTGTGGGCACCTTCATTTTTACTTCCCTCGCATACCGAAGGGAAGTATTGTATTCGAGAGAAACTCACCCTCCGAGATTTTTTCGGATTTTGACGTTTCAGATCATGTAGATTACGAAAATATAGGTTTTCAATTCCGTCAGTCTGTCTGTCTGTCTGTTGGTGCATTAACTAAAAAAACTACTAGACGGAGAGCAGTTAAATTTGATAGGTAGGTGACGCTACTGTCAGCGAAGAAATGGTTAAACTTTCACTGGAAAATATACAGGACCGTCTAAAGGGAATAAATAATGAAAACAAATTTTTTTTTGCTCAAATTTAAAATTTCCCCATTTCATGACACGCTATTAAAAAAAAAAAATTTTTTTCACCAACATTTTTGAAAAAAATTATACCACTAAAATAGATGACATTTTTTTTCTTTGTTCAAATTTAAAATTTCCACGTTTCGCGGCATTCTAAACGTATTTTTAATTTTTTTTTTACCAACATTTTTGAAAAAATTTTTGCCACTAAAATAGATGGAATTTTTTTTTTTTCATTGTACAAATTAAATATTTGCACGTTTCATAGCGTTCTAAACCTATTAAGAAAAAAAATTATATATTTTTTCTACCATTTTTGAAAAAATTTTACCACTAAAATAGATGGATTTTTTTTTTGTTCAAATTTCCACGTTTCCATGACATTCTAAACCTATTCTAACAAATTATTTTTTTTTTTTTTTTAATTTTAAATCTATCACTTACTATAGAATATATGAAACAATTTTTTTTTGCTCAAATTTAAAATTTCCACGTTTCATGACATTCCAAACCTATTCGGAAAAAAAATTTGCATCATTTTTTTACCAGTTTGGAAAAAAAATTACCACTAGAATAGATGGAACATTTTTTTTGCTCGAATTTAAAATTTGCACGTTTCGTGACATTCTAAACCTATTTCAGATAAAAACATTTAAAAAAAATTTTTCACAAACATTTTAAAAAAAATTTGCACCACTAAAATAGATGGAAAATGTTTTTTCTTTGCTCAAATTTAGTAGTAGTTTCACGGCATTCTAATCCTATTTAAAAAAAAAAATTACCGCTACTATAGAATAGAAGGAAACTTTCCTTTTTGCTCAAATTTAAAGTTTCCACGTTTCATGTTCTAAACCTATTTCAGAAGAACCAAATTTTAAAAATTTTGTTACCAACATTTTTGAAAAATTTCAAACAAAAATGAAATTTTTTAACCACCACTATACTTCCACTCCACTACGTGAATGTGGAAATGAAAATGTGACAGATGGCAATAATATTTGGCATATGCACCTATTATACTTTGAAAAATGTACAGGGTGGTCATCCCAAGAAATAATTCAGTCATGATGGACATTTGTAAAGGTATTTGCGGAAGCCTTCCATATTTGGCACCTGTTATTTAGTATTGAACTTTTGCTGTTGGATGAGCACTCTGTATATTTTTTTGACCAAAACTTATCAGGTTTTCTTTGTAATAATAGTGATAACTATATTCGGATTATTATTTTCAATGTCATTTCGTAATTATTAATTTTTTAGTGTGACCGCCATGCACAAATAAAGAGGGAAGTTCTGTGTAAACACCTTTACCGATTTTTTTTAAACCGTATTAAAAAATTTATGCGCTTTCGACATATCTTCGCATAAACCGCTCTAAGTTTTTCTATTAATTATTAAATTAATTACTCCCCCCCCTTTTTTTGTGCTTGATTTATTGGAAATTAAGTTTCCAATCTGATGATGTGGGGCACGATATGTTCCTGTAATTTTTAAGTGAGATAGCTGCCGCCAAAGTAAGAGGTCCGAGGATTTCGCTTCTCCAGCGACACGGGTCCGCTTCGAAAATGAGAGCTGACTGCTCGCTGTTCTATCAGCGCGCAGGCTAATCATTATTTTTGAGTAAACTAATGAATGAATAAACTAATAAATACATGCTAAATTTTACAAAGCTCTTTCACCCTGGGTGTCGAGAGCTCTCGGGTTATGATCACATTTTAACGAATTCCTTGCTAGTTATAGTATTTCTATTGTCAATTGAAAAAGTCTAAAGTCAGTCTAAAGCGTTGTTACCAGGATAAGTCATTACAAAGCCTGTTTGTGATAGAATACGTACTTGAATGTTGAATGTGATATCCGTATACTAATTAATAAGTTAACTAGATATGTTGTGCACTTACCTCAAACGAGAGTAGTCGATTGTTTACCTGGCTCACCATTACAAGTCTCTTATAAGCTCTTGATTCATTTTTAATATTGCCGGTAGTATAGCCGTAGGTTAGATGTTTTTTATTTACTTTTATTGAATCATTTGTGTGGTTATTTATTATAAATAAATAATGTAATTTAAGTAAATAATTTACATCATGCTTATCAATTAATATAAAGTAGTAAAATAATATTTATAATAATTAAAAAGTGATTCTAAAAATTGTCGGTCGACGTTTATGACATCGCTTGTATTATCAGCTATTCCCTTGTCGGTTATTTTTTATGATGTTCAAACTGACATTAGATAAACTATACCAAATATTTGACTGGATTTTTTTTTGCTCTATCTTGAAAACCGCAGTTTTAATGGAGAAGCATGTACTACAAAAAGTACTTAAATTAAACAAACTTTAATAATATTATACTTCAAGAATTCCTGTCATGCCCAAAACGGATTTGGCTTTTGCAAAATTTGAATCTCTCTGTCTCTTTTCGTTGCCGCAGAAATTGCCTGAAGAGTTTTATCGAAACAACCTGTACATCTTTTGTGTCGGGTTATCAATATTGATAAAATGATATTTGTTTGATTCGATAATTTTTACCTTACCCTTGCTAATATCCACTCATCCAGACTGGGCCCTCATATCAAACCACGGAATATAAATTTTCTTCGTTTTAGTACATTTTAATAAAAGGTTGTTTTTTGACTTGTATTTTGTTATTTCCGTTTTAGTCACGGGCAAACACGTCAAATTGAATAAAAGTTTGTAACAAAAAGAAGTGGCAAATTAAGATGTAAACAGCCTAAAATTCTTACAGATATTACCCAATTTCCGTATAACACTTCAATTTTTGCCGAAGGCGCCGGTAATACAAACACTTCCTTCCCCGTCCTTTGACTTACACACAGGGTGGTCCATTAATAATAAACCATAATTCAAGGGTATATTCCTTGGATCAAAATACGAGGATTTAACCAAATATGCTTAAGTAAATTATTGCTGTGAAGAAAGATACAGGGTGTCAAAGTTGTACGTTTTTTTCTTTTCTTTGCAATTATCTCAACTACCTCTTGACCGATCTTCTCCAAATTTGGTAAGGAAACATTTTTTAAGCTAAGAAACAATAATTTATGTATCACATGACGCTAGCCCGTAGAGGAGGACACCTCGGGAGCTATACCTTATGTCGAATATTTTTTTCTGTGTTCTTTTTACGAAACGTTGTGGCACTTTTGACTAGAAAGTCTCATGCATGAGTAATTTCTACGTAAAAAAGCTACACTTGAAGTTACTTAACGTAAGTAAAAACTAAAAAGTGACAACTACGTAAATTCACTGACTTATAATACCGATTCAAGTTCTGAAAACTCGGATAGTGACGAATGAAATATTGTTTAGCGTCGACCTATTTCCACTACTGAGACCAATTACCGATGCCAAGAAACGAGTTACCCCTCTAAAATTTTGCCGAGTCTTTCCTTTATAGAATAGTAGATATTTTCTACCTGCCTAACATCAGGATACTGCAAAGGTCATAGTATCATGGCGTAACATTTAGTAAATAAGACAGTCGCTCCTTTACGCCCCTTCGGAAGGATTATACCGGGTGAGTCACGAATTGCGCTCGCCCCGATATTTCCTAAAATATTTGGAATAGAAAATTGAAATTTATAGGCCTTATTACACGACTAAAATGCCATATTTTCAATAAAAAATCAAGTTTGGTGCACATCCGGTTTGACCGGAAATGCCCACAACTTTCGATTTTTAAATGGAACACCCTATATATTTTTACATTTTTGGAATCTAGAGGAAATTTTGAATACAATACATCCATTTTGGTCACTTTTTGATAAACATTAAAAATTTTAATAAAAAATCTATTTCTGAATCCAGAGTGCTGTGGTGCCCAAAATATATTTTAGTTTGTGTGCTACGTTACTATAAAAATAAAAAGAGCAATATGATTGCATTACTTAATTCTCAAGAGGCGTTTAAAATTTTTAAATGTGATTTTTACCCACTAACTCGGTTTTTTTAAATGGGAATTTAATCGTTCACCAACATTTTTAAATACCTCATTTTCATACGAATCTAATGATACCAAAATTTTGAAAATCCGCTCAGAAATATTTGAGATTTGAGCCAAAATACAATGTAACCAAGCTTTTAGAAACATGCGGCTAATAGATAATAGATTAGTGGGCTTTGGAAACTAAAATGGCACATTTCTGTGTAAATCTAGTAACCTAATAACATTGGAAAAATCATAGTAACCATTGAATGTAATAAAACAATATCAGCTGTCAGACAGATACAAAATAAAGCGTTGCGGAAATCTCTTTGAGTAAAAATTAAAGAAAATGAATAATTTTAGTAGAAATGAAAAGGTCGATATGTTACTGATATATGGAGAGCGTCTCAAAAATTCAACTGCAGCTGCAGAACTGTATCAGCAACGATATCCCAACAGACGTCATCCAAGCAGACACTTGTTTGCCAAAGTGGAACAAGAATTAAGAAACGAACCCAATCAACAAGATGACCATCAAATTATTGTAAGTGAGGACAAAGAAATTGATGTATTAGGATTTGATCAACAAGGGAATTGTCAATGAATGCGACATTAGTCAGTCTTCGGTTTGCAGAATTTTAAAGAAACATTAGTTTCGGTCTTATAAATACCAAATACACCAACATCTTTATGGAGATGATAACGACAGGAGGCTAGTATATTGCAACTGGTTCGTAAATGCAGTACAACAAAACCCAGGTTTTCCTTTTTATATTTTATATTCAGATGAAAGTAGATTTACGAACCAAGGTATGTTTAACAGAAATAATACTAGGTACTGGGCTCAAGAAAATCCGAGGTTGGTAGGGCGGGGGAATATTCAGGAAAGATTTGGGTTTAACTGTTGGCTTGGAGTACTTGGAGATCGAATAATTGGACCCATATTTTTTTATGGAACACTTACTGGCGAACGATATTTATTCTTTTTACAAAACCAGACAGCAGAATTTCTTGACTTACTTCCTCTTGCCTATTTACAAAATCTGTTTTTCCAACAAGATGGTGCTCCCCCACATAATTCCAGAAGAGTGATGGAATATTTAAACAACTTGCATGGTGAACGCCTTATCGCAAATCAAGGTCATATCAGGTGGCCTCCTAGGTCACCTGACTTAACACCCCTCGACTATTATGTATGGGGCACTCTCAAAAATAAAGTTTATAAAACTTCTTCAAATACCCGTGAAGAGCTGCAAAATAAAGTTGTACGGGCTCTTAATGAAATAACGCCGGCTGAATTGCGTAGAGCCATTCAAGCAACTGTACGCAGAGCCGAATTGTGTATAGAAAAAAATGGTGGACATTTTGAACAATATCTATAAATGTCAATTTATGGTTTAATTATATTAATTATTTTAAAGATACCTACTGTTACCTAGTTTAAGTTTAACTGTTCAAACGGAATTGATTTTTATTTATTTATAGGCCCGATATTTATGTTCATTTAAATAAAACTCTGAAAACCGAAGTGATGTCGCATTCTATTGCAAATGTCCCTGTGGATGTAATTGTGTTTACCTCCACATACCTATGCTAAACTTAATTGTAACGTTCTTTGCGCTCACAGTTATTAAATGTTTGATAGCTCAAGATTGCCTATAACTACACGAGTCTGTCTGACAGCTGATATTGTTTTATTACATTCAATGGCTACTATGATTTTTCCAATGTTATTAGGCTACCAGATTTACACAGAAATGTGCCATTTTAGTTTCCAAAGCCCACTAATCTATTATCTATTAGCCGCATGTTTCTAAAAGTTTGGTTGCATTGTATTTTGGCTGAAATCTCAAATATTTCTGAGCGGATTTTCAAAATTTTGGTATCATTAGATTCGTATGAAAATGAGGTATTTAAAAATGTTGGTGAACGATTAAATTCCCATTTAAAAAAACCGAGTTAGTGGGTAAAAATCACATTTAAAAGTTTTAAACGCCTCTAGAGAATTAAGTAATGCAATCATATTGCTCTTTTTATTTTTATAGTAACGTAGCACACAAACTAAAATATATTTTGGGCACCACAGCACTCTGGATTCAGAAATAGATTTTTTATTAAAATTTTTAATGTTTATCAAAAAGTGACCAAAATGGATGTATTGTATTCAAAATTTCCTCTAGATTCCAAAAATGTAAAAATATATAGGGTGTTCCATTTAAAAATCGAAAGTTGTGGGCATTTCCCGTCAAACCGGATGTGCACCAAACTTGATTTTTTATTGAAAAGATGACATTTTAGTCGTGTAATAAGGCCTCCAAATTTCAATTTTCTATTTCAAATATTTTAGGAAATATCGGGGCGAGCGCAATTCGTGACTCACCCGGTATACCATGCAACTTCCGCCTAAGATTACATAAATTTGCCGCTAGAAGATAGAACGAGGTAGGTCACTAGACAATAGACATAGCCTTAATATATCATTTATGTGACTTCAAATGTGATAAACATTTTTTCATTCACCACTTCTATTGAATAAAGGTATTATAGAAATCCCTTTCTTTAACAATTAAAATTAAAACATAATTATTTAGTACTTATTTAAACATTTTTACATTTCTACCACCGCCGCCTATGTTCCATAAAGGAGATGCCGACTTTACTCCGTATTTTCGTTTTTATGCTGTCCTAATTGGGGTCATATATACTATAACTTAAACCCGTACAGTGCCTATACTAGAAAAAAGTGCATTTAATTTTACATAATTTGATGTTAAAAAATACAGGGTATACAAGTTGGTAACGACTTCCGGTATAACCGGAAGTACCACATGCTTGTAATTATTTTGGTTGCATTGACCACACTGACTTTAGTAACTCCCAATATTTTCAAATTTTTTTGTTGCATACTTTTCCCTATATCAATCGATTCAGTTCCCGGTGAGACACCCTTTATATAACAAATGTACTTCTTGGTGGCAATCAATGTTGCTTGATTATTTATTACAGTTCTGTTTAATATTTTGATATTAATATAATGCTGTATGATTGATCTGATGTATTCTAAGCCGTACGTGAGGTATTACGATCGTTGAATTATTTATACAATCAATAAATATAACGGAGGTATTTCATTGTGTCCGTTTTTTCTTGCTACAACGTAAAGTACAAATTGCAACCTATATTGCGTAAAAACCTAATAAAATTTTATGACGTATTTGAAGCCGATATAATATTGTTAAATGCCAGATAATAATTGGGATATTAAGAATAAACACCTTATAGCTGCTTTTTATACTTTATTGATGGTATCATAATAGCAGATATTTAAAATCCACATAGACCTTTTTTATTATATGGTTAAAGCCAACAAAATTTTAACCATAAAAATTTGGCTTTACGGAATCCCTCTAAAACTTAAAGGTGCGTACAAGCTTGGCGAACCGAACATGTAATGTAACATACAATGCAATGCTCGTTGAAATTTGTCTCCCGCGATCACGCCACGAACATCTTACGAACCGTGGGATTCGACGAACGCGCTGCGAGCAAGCGAGGTAAACTGTTTAGTTTATCCGATAATAACAGACCAAAAACATGTCCGACGGTAAAGCTAAAGCCTTGGTTTTAGGCAATAGTGCCTTATTAATTATAACAAATATTAAAAAAAACTAAAGTCTCTACGATCTACTGGGAGTTTTGAAGTTCCAGCATAGTAACGGCCAATATAAAAATTTGATGATAATCAACTTATATAATAAAACTATAATAATGAACTTTTTTTTTACATGCTTTCTCTGGTTTCTACATGGAAGCAGCAATTTCCATCCACGCATCTTTTTTTTGATTTTATTAAAATAATTCGGGTCCGTTTGGTCCCAAAGAACACTATGGTACTTGTAAATTTCTATTAACAGCAAAGCCGCCTCCTCCGACTAGTCCATGTTCGTTAAAACATTAAAACATCACGAATGCCGTCCCACTACGCACTGCGAATCCCACAAACCACCCACACTATAGACGCTCAACGACCGTACATTCGAATGGGACTGAAATTGACGCGCCTCTGGTGGTTGGAAGCGGTAATAAAGGATTGGAGGGAATTTTAAATTATTTTGACTGTCAATTTAATATACATGATTTTAAAAACACATGTTCTTTCAAACAGTGCTATGCCACATTTGATATTAAAATATGACTAGCACAGTTTCCAAGACACTGAAATTATGCTGATATGCTGTAGAAGCAAATATAGTTTGGGTTTTATTTCATTTGTATTTATATCATAGTATCAATATATACTAAAGCCACAAAGAGTAGATTGGTTAACAAGTGGTAGTTTTCTAGCGAAAAAATTTACACAAACTTGAGAATACACGTTTCTTATTTATTTAATTTTTTAAGAAACTGGCCAGAAAACAGCACTTTTCAATTTATTTTCAGGTCAGAAAATCGCATTTATCAGACTGAGCCATATAATGAGAAATGAGTCCTATGAAAGCATTTACAGGACTGTCACAAACATTTCCTGGCTCGGTCTGATGAAATGTGATTTTCTGACCTAAAAATAAACTGAAAAGTGCTAATTTCGGCACATTATAAAAAATATCACAAGGAAACACCACTATAAATAATCCACAAATCCATGAAGACACTCGTAAAAGTTGACAGTTTGCCATATGACAGCATCATTTGCCAATAATGTCATACCAACAACACAGCGCTGCCAACATTGCCCATAAAATTCTCTAGAGTTTGCGACATCTCTCGGTTGGAAGCGCAACTTTCAAGTACCACGTGACCGGTCCAACTTGCGGTAATTTACGTTGAGCGTCTATAGTGTGGGTAGTTTGTGGCGAATCCCTTTGTGTTCGTCGCAAAACCGACAAGCGGTGGATCGCAGCGCGCTACGAAATAGCTATTCGTATCGTGTTCGCAAGACCGTACCAATTTGACGAATCTGTTGCATTGCATGTTAAATTACATGTTCGGTTCGCCAAGCTTATACGCACCTTTTACATTACATGTTCGGTTCGCCAAGCTTATACGCACCTTTAGGAAGCACAATTCTAGCCAATATACTCTTCGCCGATTTACTCGTTACATAATTGTTGCACATCCTATAGGATGCTCTTCGCAGGTTTTTTTGTAAATAATATTAGTTTTAGACATTTTTTGTTTATTTGCGTAATTTAAAAAAATATTTTTTTTGTTTAAAAAATTATTCATTGTTCGATTTTGTTCAAAAACAATAGGGTTCTTCGTCTAGCTAACACTACGTTCTTACAAGAAACGTGACGGACGAACAGACAGACAGACGAACAGACAGGCAGACAGACAAACATTTTGAAAGCTATTCAGAATTCGATCACCAACACAGTGATATGAACATTTTTTCTCTTATTATTAGTTTTAGAAACGTGCCAATCGAATGCAATATTCTCTTCGTTTTGTATTTGCGAAGAGTATAATATAGAGACCACTCTAAAATTTCTGTGCCATATACTGGAGAAGCAAGACTTTCTTTTATCTTTGCAATTAATGTATTTGTGTTAATTAGAAATGCAAAGTTAGATAATTAACAGTGATAACAATAATAATGAAAACTCTAACTAATGACACGGACGCGTGCTTGAAGTACTTAAATTCTACGAATATTGTATAAAGAATCCTCTATTTCTAGAGCTGAATACAAAATATAAACTTGGATATAAAGGCGCGAAGGCTTGCTTGAATCTCTAGAAAATCCTTGTTTATTAATGTACAACAGATATTTTCTCTGGATTTCAAAAAATAGTTCAGCCAATTTTTATGCCATTTGTTACATCAATTTTTACTGGGTTAGTGTTTGTCAGTTATAAATGTTATAAAACTGTATAACACATTGTCAATTGTAAACTGCAATTTTGAACTTATTAATCCCCGTCAAACGTCTATAAATGAACATTTTGATGTGAACCAATTTATAATTCTAGATCGTTCTGTTCTATGTATCTCCCTATAATTTATAACTTAAAAATTCAAAATGGCGAATCCAATAGAACTGCCATAATTGCGTTAACTTTGAGATTTGGATGAAATTTTTCCATAAAAGGGAAGCGAGGAATGTTTTACGGAAAATTGAATCACCTTTAAGAAAACGGTCGCTAAAAAATTTTGAAATAAAATATCACCCTCCGCGGGCAAATTGAGCATCGAGATTGAAGTCGGTGCGAAAATTGTCAAATAACCGAACTAATTTTTGTTAATTTTAAAATTGTTCCAAACAAGACTATATAGTCTGAAGTAATAATATCAATTTTAACCCAGTTTATATACAGGGTGGGGCAATATTGCGTCGGACCTCGATATCTCGAGTTCTACGATAGCTAGAAATTTAAAAAAAAATTGCAAATAAACTAGATAAAAAAATCTATAACTGGAAATTATTTTCGAACATACGGGGCGAGTCAAGACGAAATTACAGGACAAAGTGCTTTTTTTTAAATGGAATGCTATGTATATCAGTACATTTTTTGAAACCTCTTTCTAGGCTTTATTCATTCCTATATTAGCATTGAATATCGCCCAACCACTTGGATGTAATGAATTTTTTTGTTGAAATAATGCAATCTGCAGATGGATATTAAAAAAATCACCACAGTCACAATTATTATGGGTCTTAAGAAAAACTTATATGAATACCAGTTACGAGACATCTAATTAATGTTTTTGAATCATTTTCATTTCCTAAAACTGTACAGGGTGGCCAAACATTATTTTTCAATTAAGAACTTTTTAAATTGAATTTTCTTAATATTTTTAAATGGAACACCCTGTATATTTTAACGATTTGATGTAGAAATGAAAGACGAACATTTTTTATAAGTACTTCCCTATGGCTAACAGCAACCATTTTCGTTTTATAAATAAATAAGTGTCAAATTCAAGAATAAACTTAAAAAAATTTTTGAAAATTTTTTTGCGATTACTATACTTCCAATCCACTTCGTGGATGTGGAAGTAAAAGAGGTTCCCTCAAATAATTCATTAGAAACATTTATAATAGGTGTTCGACGTGTTGCCCATTTTGATTGACAGACGTCTTTATACAAATTTGAAATGAGGTCATTTAGTGGGACCATTTCTTCCAAGCCATTGAAATGAGTAAATAGTATTTAACAGGTCCTTTACTGTAATGTTTTTTTTTGTACATTTTTTGCCGTTTCCATTATTCGACAAGCAATAAAACCTCAGTTTGGTATAAATTATTAAATTATCGTATACAACGGAGCATTTATCACACTTATCTGTAGTTAGTTACAATTGCATTGAATTTAAAATATTTGGAATTGTACAATATGAATTTTAATAAAGCGGAACTTGTAGACATGACTTTGGTTTTGGGCGAGTCAGACAGAAATTGTTTACTTGCCAATAGAATTTATCACCAACGTTATCCTGAAAGAAGGATTCTTCTCGATAGATTTCTGGAAACTGGAAATGTCGAATATAAATGAAGTGAAAGAATAAAACGTGTTGTTGTGAACGAAGAAAATGAGATTTCTGTGGTGCTAGCAACGGTTGAGAATCCCCATGTTAGTCAAAGAGAAGTGAGCTCATTAGTAGGAATAAGTAGACGGTCTGTGGGTCGAATCTTAAAAACAAATAAGTTCCATATCATATTCAAATGCACCAGGAATTATCTGATGACGATTTTCAAAAGTGCCTACAATTTTTACAGAGGTAAAATGCAAGATGACTTCTTCAATAATGTTTTATTCACTGATGAGGCAACTTTTCATAAACATGGATTTGTTAATAGGCACAATTTCCATTATTATGCTTCGGAAAATCCTCACTTTTTTATGCAAGTTGATAACCAACACAGATGGTTTATAAACGTTTAGGGAGGAATTATTGGAGAACATGTAATAGGGTCACATTTCTTTGATGGTACATTGACTGGAGCTATTTATCTTCATTTTTTGGAAAACTGTCTGCCACAATTATTGGTAAATCTCCCTGAAAGAATTCGAAATAGGATGTGGTTTCAGCAAGATGGCACTCCACTACATTATTTAAATGCAGTTAGAGACCACTTAAATAATACCTACCCTCATCAATGGATTGGAAGAAATGGACCTACTAAATGGCCTGCTAGATCCCTAGATCTTACAAAAATGGATTTCTTTTTATGGGGATATGTGAAGGAAATTGTTTATAGAGACACACCAACAACAGTGCAAAATATGAAGGAATGAATAATAACTGCCTTTAGGTCTATCACACCGGCAGTTTTAGGAACAGTGGGAACCTCATTTTAAAAGCACATAGAGACGTGTGTCAATCAATATGGGCAACATGTGGAACATTTATTATAATTTTTTCTACCGAGTTATTTCAAGAAACCTCTTGTTTTAAGTTTATTTCTGAATTTTGTAATTATTGCTCAATAATGTTGGTTGCAATTAGCCATAGGGATGTACTTACAAAAAATGTTCATTATTCATTTCTACATCACATCGTTGAAACATATACAGGGTGTTCCATTTGAAAAAATTGAGAAAATTCAATTTAAAAGGTTCTTAATTGAAAAATAATTTTTGGCGACCCTGTACAGTTTTAGGAAATGAAAAGGATTCAAAAACATTAATTAGATGTCTCGTAACTGGTATTCACATAAGTTTTTCCTAAAACCCATAATTGTGTCTGTGGTGATTTTTTTAATATCCATCTGCAGATTGCATTATTTCAACAAAAAAAAATCATTACATTCAAGTGGTTGGGAGATATTCAATGCTAATATAGAAATGAATAGAGCCTAGAAAGAGGCTTCAAAAAATGTACTGATGTACATAGCATTCCATTTAAAAAGGCTCTTTGTCCTGTAATTTCGTCTTGGCTCGCCCTGTATGTTCGAAAATAATTTCCAGTTATAGACTTTTTTATCTAGTTTACTTGCAATTATGCAAAAAATTTCTAGCTATCGTAGAACTCGATATCAAGGCCCGACGCACTATTGCCCCGCCCTGTATAAATATAAAAGAAAATATCTTTCTGTATTAGCGCGAAAAAACAGATTACCAACTCTCATAATAATATATGTCATAAGAGGTCAAGCTGAATAGCCTTTCTAATTATTAAGATAAGCATGCCGAATATTGTTCTTGCGTCTTGTAATATCAAGAAGAGCAGTTATAATATATGCCACACACAGCCAGATATGGTAAGAGCGGTTAAACGTAAACGTTAAAACAATTAAAACCAAAGGGAAGTGCAAAAAATTAAAAACCGGTCCTGAACGAAGTACTTCTCCGAGTCGAAATGAAGAATGGCAAACAGAGGCGTACCTGAAAGAGTGAAAGTTGAAGACCCATGTTTAAAAGTGTGTATAGTGTGTTAATGTAATTATTACAGGATGCAAAAATCACTTCCAATGGTATGCATTGCAAATAATGGCCATGCCTGATAATAATCTAGTCTTTATTTTCCGTCCTTCAAAAAATATACACTATGCTATAATACAATAATTAATTATTTAATTAATCAGTTTAGCGACACAATTGATGAATCTGTAAAACTGCAGGTCTGTTGTTATACTAAGTGGTAGTGCAGCACTTAATCGGAGCTGTCTAATGAAATTATCGATAAGTTTAAGGTGGCCATTCCCTAGAAAGAGATATCCGATAGGGAAATATTTACTATTTTTGGCCATAACTTTTGTTTCTTAGTACGTATATTTAAAAAAACTATAAGACTACCTAAATAGAACCTTAACAAGACTATTGCTATGAATTTTCACTCGATAATTTCAGTGTTTTGCAAAAGAGTTAGATTTAAATATAAAAATTATATTATTCTTCCTATTTCGTAGTTTTAAATTAAACTATTTTACAAACCACTGAAATTATTGAGGGAAAATTCATAGTAATAGTCTTGTTAAGGTTCTACTTAGGTAGTCTTATAGTTTTTTAAATATGCGTACTAAGAAAAAAAAGTTATGACCAAAAATAGTAAATATTTCCCTATCGGATATCTCTTTCTAGGGAATGGTCACCTTAAAGAAAAACTTTATTACTAGAAAATGACTATTGTAAGGAGCTAACAGAAAAAAACATTAAAACATTATTATTGCCTGTCAAATAATAAAAATGTCATTTCATTTTAAATGAAGGTATTTCTAATGTTTTTAATATATCTGGAAGATAGTTATAAACATTGCATATTTGATACCGTTTAAAGTACTTGCGTGTTTACAAACCTACACTGCGTTATTTAATGATTTAACGTGAGTGCTAAATATAGTCGTCTGATATAAATAAGGAGCAGTTTTGAATATTATAATATAGCTGAATCGTGCGAATCGACAGTGTGCGGATGCATTTTGCTGATTTTGTTTTGAGAAATAGTAAGAAAATATGGATAAAACATTTACTGCTGGAAACGATGAAGCTTTGATAGACTTGGTGAGACAGTATCCAGCATTATATACTCTTAATGCTAAAAGATTTAGTTGTAAAAAATATCATGTGGAAAGACATAGGAGACAAAATGAAAAAATGTCCTCTTCTAATATTAAAAGTGCAACCAATTTAGTATCCATGCTCTGATTCATTCAGAATGCAAACGAATAAAAAGACACTAGACGAACTGCCATTTCTAGCAAACCATTGGGACCAAACTCGCCATCCTTGTGGGTCGACAGACAGTCGGTTCTCCGCGACCTATAGTTGGAGGAAACCAAGGCTTAAGAACCTTCGATTAATAATATTTAGTCACTTTTTATCTCCCAATTTGTGGGATGTTCTTTCATGTTTGTGTTGAGCTTTGAATCTTTTGAGCGTTAAATTAGCTCCTAAAAATATGACAGTACTTCAACAGTGAATATACCAAGCTTTCATAACTCTAGTAGCACCAATATTGCACCAATATATAATCCATATGGTCCTATATGGATTATAATCCATATAGGACCAATATTGGTCCTATATGGACCAATATATGAATATTGGTCCTATATAGAACCAATATTCATATATTGATCCATATAGGACCAATATTGGTCCTATATGGATTATATATTGGTCCAATATGTTGTGCTACTAGGGAAATCATAATTTTTGGTTTTTGCTCTAGACAGTGCCTACTACCATATTCTAATTTAATAGCAGCATATGACCTTTATATTAATCTATTTATGTAACACGAACCAAAGGTCATTGTCTACTATAACACCTAATTTTTTTTAATGTTCCACGGGCTTCTAATTCATTATCATCAGAAGTCAATGGCATTTAACTTATTCACATTCATAACCAGTCAGTGACCTCTAGCTGAGTCAGTAAAACTAGATGAATCTTCATTTGTTTGGTTGCGGGTACTATTTATTTCTTCAGCAGCAGAACATTAGTAATAAAGTTGCATATCATCTGCGTAAAAATAGCTGAGACAGTATTTTAAATATCTAGGAAATTGACTGTTATAAAGAGTAAATAGGAGAGCTCCCAGAATAGAACCCTTGGAAACGCTTGATTTTAGAATACTATAGTACTCAGTATTATCTGTGGACACTTTTTGTATTCGATTTGTCAAGTAACTACTAGATAATGCAATAGGTGCCCTCTGACCCGATGTAACGTAAGAACCTCAAAATTTAAAGTATTAAATGCCCTGCTAAAATCAAGCAGCACTAATACAGTGTACAGATCTCTGTCTGTTGCCCGCATAATATCGTTTAGCATATATAAGAGTACCATTTAGCAACTGTAGCCAGGCCGGAGTCAGGTATGCTCTTTAATGTAAAAAATATAGTATAAATAAGAAAAAATTATAATGCAATGCTCTATAATGGAGTATGCTGACAACAGTGTTATTTTGTTGTACACCCTGCGAGGGAAATGACGTGCGTCGTGAAAGATATGTCATAAAATATCAGTTTTTGGTGAATATAAATTTTACATTTTTTTTCTAAATTTCTGTGCGATATAAATTAGCTATCAGACTCGAAAATCATATAAGTGTATTTTTTATATTTCTGAGAACATGTTGCAAACCATTAAAATTATAGAAATTTTTATACAACAAAATTGCAGCTCGAAAAAATTTGCAATAAATTCGTTTAGTCCAAGAAAGGTTTTAACATATTGTATTAATATTATTTCCTTAACTTTTTCCCTTCGTCCGCTTAGGGCATACGATTCTGTTGTCTATAGTCACTAACCCCACGAGGTTAAAGAAGTGATTGTAGTTAATTTACTAATGTAGTACGACTAAGTTTGTTTTTTTCTGAATTACTTTTAATTGTTGAACATCAACTTTCTATTTATTATAAAACTTTTGGTCTTGTGGATACGAATGTAATAAAATTATTGTCTATTTTATGTTAATACCATATTCTTACTTACTCGTATGTAACTAAATATGATTTAAAACAATATCTACTTTTTTATGTCTTGCCAATTTTTCTCGGCGCCTATGTTTAGCACCGTTATTGTTCGGATCAACGATCTCTGATTATTATACTCCCCCATCTGCTCCTTCAAATAAAAATGTATGAGTTTCCTAATGATCTTCGTAGTAATTATCGAGAAAAAAATAAGGATTAAGTTGCAAGTTTTATTCTCGTTTTATTTTTATCTTTGAAGCGTTTGATTTTATTCAGTTGCCGTCGGTATAAACGAGTCAATATTATCTGGAACAGCTTCAATAATTAAATCCAAGTCACCTTATTCTTCTTCGATAGGAATAAATTTTGAGGAAATATTTACACTTTTTTGTGTCCATTCCAAGCAGTAAAATGTAATAAAACGTTGTTTATATAAGACATGACAGTTTTAACCGAAGTTCTTAAGGACTTCACAAGTACGAAAACGAAGAGCTTATTGCATTTGATCAACCCATTTCTAAAACCGTAAATATAGCTCGCGGAGACAACAATTTCATGTCGTGATGAAATTCTGAATAGCTTTCAAAATGTCCGTCTGTCTATTCATCTGTCTGTAAGCACGATAACTTGAGAAAGAGAACTTTAATTGTTTTGAAATTCACACGAAAAATCACACTGAAGAATGAATTTATTTTAAGCAAAATAAAAACCTACTAACCTAACCTAAAAAAATCATAGAAAAGAATTTGTGAAAAAATATATTAATCGTAACAAAATTAAAGAAAAAAAAATGCAGCGGGCATAGGAGTTTGACCCCGGGACCTTTCGCACCGTAAGCGAGAGCATTATCTATGCGCCAACTGTACGGCTGATGAAGAACACTAGGGCAAGGCGTTAATAGTGAGACAAATGATATCACGCTTCTTTATTCGTTCGCCACAGCAGCACTAATGCTTCCCGGCTCGATGCTACTAGATTTGCTCTCTCCGTACCGCCTTTTGTTGAACAGGCGGTACAATATCGATCGACGCTGACCGACTACACCGCATCGCCCCACATAGTAACAGGCTCTCACTCAGTATTACATCATTTGACCTTGATACTTTAATGTCGACGGCCGTGGAACTCGTAACTTTTGTCCTTTACGCTATACGCGAACATTAACTTTTCCAATGTTAAAAATTGTAATATTTTAATTAAAAAAAACAACAATTTTTTTAAGTTAAATTAAACAAAGAATGTAAAAAAATGTCTATAACTAACATTTACAAAAAACTGCAATATAATAATAATAATAATAATAAAGAATTTATTGCCCAACAGAATCCTCCAGTTACAGGACAATTTATATAAATGCAAAGTATACAATATGAAATATAAAATATAAAACTATAAAAAAAAAACTGTATAAAAAAGTGTTAAAAAAAAGTAAAAATATGAGATTATAAGATATAAAATAATTATTTCGTTTAGAGTAGCTTAATATTACGGTTATGTATTTGAATGTAGGTTACAATCTATTTCGAACACATAGTTTTATGGTCTTGGAGTAATTATTTAAAGAAAGACTAAACATGTCACAATGGTCACCAATAGAGTTATATATTTCCATCATGGAATAAATGAGTGATTTAACTAGGATATTTGTTCTTTTAGTTGGTAGTGCAAAAATAAAGGTTTGACCAGAGCCTACGCGTGGAATTCTAAAATTAATTTGAGATAGGAGTTCTGGAGAGTCTATTGCATTATTGATCAGCTTGTAAATAATCATTAAATTTCAGATAATTCTTCCGTTTTCTAATGAATCCAAGTTAAACCGTGTTAACATTAAATAGTTTGGATATCCCTGTTCGGAGTATTGGTGATCTGTTTTAAAACATAAGTATTTAAGAAGTTTTCGTTGAATAGACTCTAATGATTGTGAATGTTTCTCATAAATAGGATTCCATATTGCTGAACCATACTCCAATTTCGAACGCACAAAACAAAAATATGTTTTTAGTGCTTCTGTATTAATAAAAAAAATTGAATTTCTTGTAATAAAACCAAGTGTTTTTAACGCCGATTTAGTAATCGAGTTAATGTGTCCTGTGAATTCCAATCTCGAGTCGAACAGTATAGGTACCCAAATCGTTAATACTCTCACAACGAGGTAAAGAGATATCGTTGAAACTATATGAATATTCAACCAGATTTACCTTTCGTGAATAAGTCGCAACTTTACATTTTTTTTTCTTCCGATTATTGGCCTTACAAGCAAAGTGTTTTGGCCAAACTTTACATTTAGATACATTAATTGATAATTTATTCACTAGACACCAATTCTCAATGATATTTAATTGTTCTTGTAATCTTGCACAATCCTCTATGGTAGTGATTTCACTAAATAATTTTAGATCGTCCGCAAAGAGAAGTTTGTTGCAATTCAGTCCATCACATAAGTCATTAATAAATATCGAAAAATAAAAGTGGACCCAACTTTGAACCTTGAGGCACGCCAACGATTAAAATGGAATATCTTAAATAATTTCTATGAAATCTTTCAAAAACTGTAGACTATGACTTGACGGTGGTGTTGGTCCCAGATTAGTTTCAGCAAGCCATGTCTAGTATAAGGTTAGCAAAAACCGAAAAAAAAAAAACATTTTAAGCAATTCGAGAATATTTGAATTTATGACGCTGCAACTATAATGAAGTTGAAAGTAATAGTACTTATTTTTGGAGTAGCTTATACTGAATATGATGTCAAAATTTAAAGGTTAACAATGGCGAGTTCAATAGAGCTGCCATAATTGCTTAAACATTTCTAGATTTACATCAAATTGGGGAACTGAAAAGGGTAAAAATTTTTTTTCTAACTGAACTGTCTTCAAAAGCACGGAATTTTTAGTTAAAAATGTCCATATTTAATTCACGGTGGAAAGAGTAATTATGTGATTTATCATTAATGTGTGTTAATTGAATTATATGTACTTGTAAGTCTGTTTATTAATTTAAAACAAATAAGTTATCATTTTGACAAATTCATACGCTGCGGTGTTAAGACATATTTTCTTGTAATTTTGAGCACGTCCTTTGCATTGTTTTCTGATTTACACTAAGTTTTGCTCTAATATTTTCTATCCACTCATGTCGCGTATAAGGTAATAAGCGTTCGCCGTTTTACAAATAATAATTGTTCAACCACGACTACGTTTTGTGTGCTTATTTCAGATTTATTGACGTAACGATTCTGAAACATGTAGCACTTTAAGTACAATATTTTCATTTCTAGGTCAGTTTCTTTTATCGGATTTACTAGGCGTCAGCGACGGCACGTTCGTCCTGTAGATCATTTGCTGAATATATATTTATTAAAAATATTCATTGAATATTGGACCCCAGAAATCCTTTAGATTTAGTGTTTCTGGAAAAAATGTTAATCACAAATTCCAAATTTCAGGAAACATTTTTGAAAAGTTTCGCAAAAATTTCATAAAATTCATGCTTTAGTTTGGAATTTTCTTAGTAAACTCAATTCTGATTGGATATTCGTAATAACCGACCTCCCCATAATACCGCAGATATAAGTAAAATGTTATTATTCACAATTTCCAAATTTCAGAAAAAAAATAGGAACATTTTTACATAACTTAATTCTATTTGTGAAAATTTAATCCAAGAAACACTTCGAATTTCTGCAAAAATTTCAATAAGTATTTTAAAACATGTCAAAACTATATTGTTTGAAAATTTCTTTAGAAGATTCCGGGAAAATTCCCGGAGAATCCGTATTTACGACTGTATATGTATAGCTTTCAAAAGTGAACAACGGTGGGTGGAGTTATTGACTCAATTTTCAAGTTGCTGTTTTAGGACTAGACAGTTGGGACGATTCAAGAAGCTTGGGGCTGGTCCGTGGATATCTGATCATACCTGCTGATGCAGAACTTGCTGATTTAATATATAGTCCTCTCCCAAATTTACTACAGTTACTATACAAGCTACCTTTGGAATTATTTGATATACTCCAGATCGCCAACGCTACCAAAATATAGTACATGTATAGAGAATTTGAAATAAAAATAGTTTTATAATTACATTTCATGAGTTATAGAATATTAACAAAAATAAAAATACTCATAAACATTGTGTAAAATAAATTACCATTATTGGTAGAACAAAATGTACGACTTGAGATTTTAAACTAATATATTGTGAAAAACTAACCCCAGTTAATGTATTAGAGATTAAAAGCTTTTTTGAACAAGTGTACATATTGTGCAAAGTTGACAAAGAGAATATGTTTTCTTTTTCCTTCTTCAGAATATGTTGTTTGTGGATTTTATATTATTTTAGCATGGCCTCCCTATTTTCAATTTGTTGCTGTTCAGTCTTAGCGCTTTCTTTAGTAGGTGTGTTGTGTGTCTTCTTTGAACGTGTCCCCAGTATCTCATTGCGTATGATTCTATTCTTTTAATTATTGTTTTCCCCTCAAGTAATGCTGACGTTTTCTGTCATTTTTGTGGTTGTCCTGTTTTTGCTAGCAGTTGTACAATGTCCTTTTCAGCTCTTCTTAGGCTTCTTCTATTCGCCTTTGTCGTTGCTGCGTTTTTGACTCCCTATGTCATCGTAGGCATTATGATGGTCGTGTATATCTTTTTAGTTTAGCAGTTGTACAATGTCCCTTTCAGCTCTTCTTAGGCTTCTTCTATTCGCCTTTGTCGTTGCTGCGTTTTTGACTCCCTATGTCATCGTAGGCATTATGATGGTCGTGTATATCTTTTTAGTTAGATTTCATGGTGGTTTATTTTCCTCAAGGTAGTATAGCTCTTGTGACTCTGTAGGCCGTTTTGACTCTTTTCCTCACATTTTTCCCTCCTTTTCAGTTGATTCGTTAGATATGTTCCTAGGTATTTCATTCTGTTCGTGGTTCTTAGGGGATAGTCTCCTATTTTGTATTCTTCCCCACAGTGGGTCTCTTGAAGTTTATTTTCATTCCAGTCCAGATGTGGGGTCATGGTTCTTAAAAATTTAACGATGTCTTGTTCTTCTTCAGTGATGAGAGTATATCATCGGCGTATGCAAGCACGATGGGGGGTCTTATCGTTTCAGCATTTTCATTGAAATTTTGATTATCCTTTATTGTGCTTTCTATCATTTGATCCAGGATTGTGGTGAACAGACGGGGAGATAGCAGACATCCTTGTTTGACTCCTATGTTCTTCATTTTTGATTCTGTCGTCTGTTCAAACCATTGTATTGCGGTGTTTTCGTGGAGGCATGCTTTTATTATCCTGTTTATTAGGTAGTGCGGCACTCCCCTGTTGCGTAAAGTATTGACTATAGCCTCTCATGACTTATGATATCAAATGCCTTTTGGAGGCAAATTGACACTCAGAATATGTTTCAAAATTTCACAGAAATTGTAAGGACTAATTCGAAATTCAAAGCACAGAACTCTGTTTATGTGACTTAAGATTGTACAAATTTTTTTACTATCAATGCATAAACTGTACATGACATTATTCCAAAAATATATTATTTATTTGCACAAGTGTTCCAGTTTCGTCTCCAATTTTTTTAACAATTGGAATTAAATACCACACAAATTCATTCTGCGAATATTTCAGGCAATATTCATAAAGTTTTCCGGTGGAATTTTTTTTCAACGTTAAAAAAACTAAACATATTTATCAGATTTAAATATTCGAACCATTTTACACCTTTTACTAATTTATTACCTCTTTCAGGAAAAAACTACGACATGATGTAGCGATGTTAAATTTTTAATAGAGACGCGAACTGAGTCAATTAAAATTATCTACATTTAATCTATATACGTACTTAAACATGTTTTTAATATAAACGTGTTTATTATCTCCTGTATGTCATTAAAATTGTCCGGATTATAATATTTTAATAGTGGGATACAAACTTCGATAAATATAACGAAACGCTCGCTCCCTATTCTCCATATATAGCGCGATAATTTTATCGTTAATTAAGAAGAATTTGTATTATACATTATCAAACAAGTTAAAGTAATTATTGTGATCACTTTATCCCATATGTTAACATTCCTCTATATTATAATTAAGGCAAGTCTGTTTTTTGAACCCATATAAGGATGTGGTGAAAGCTGACGAAGAGCTTAAATCATCCGTATTAAAATATTTTGTTAAGGTCTAAAAATATAAGACAATAAAAAATATTATTATTATACGTACACTTTGGTTTATGAATATTTAATACAAACACTCGAAATTTAAATAACAAAATACACTTATTCAAATTGTTATTCACGTACAGCCTTTCTCTGTTTCAGAGAGCCCTTAGCAAAGCATATGTGTATTTTGGGCTTCATTTAGCTCCCATCGAGATTCTCTTTGTGAATTAATTTTGATCAAATGTACACAGCATTCTCGTATATTATTAATAGCATTAATTGTGCTTGATTATACAATATTATACATGCGTGACGTGATGGATTGCGTTACGTCTGATACTCCAGTCAGCGGGTAGTTGTGTAGGAAATTAACTCAGAGACTCCTGAATTGGTGCAAAATCCACAAAATATTGGATACCAATTTCATTTTCTACATTAAAAGCAACTGAAAGGGAAAAGGAAGCTGATAAAATCAAACATCAAAAGTAATAAGGAAATTAGTATATTTTTGAAAGTTATTGAAAGAAACTAGTTAAAAACAACTGTCATATATTTTGTGAATATTTCAGGAAGCGGTTAGAATTTAATATCTAAAGCATATTTTATGTGTTTGCACCCCCTAGTAAGCACCCCTAACCGTGGCTTCGAAAATCATATGGTCCATATATTCGGCTTATTTACAAATACAGAAATGTCTCTCAGGTCAAAGGAATCGGCGTCTGCTGGATATAAGTACAGAGCCAAATGTTCTCCTTTTTTACTTTTTGCAGATTTTGCTTTTTATTTATTGCTTTGCCTTGGCAGATCGGTATACAGGGTGTCTCAAATGTTTTCTTGGGGCTCTTCCTTGCATTACCACTGTAAATGGCTATTTACCTGTGGAACGGTTAAAAAATAAAATCTTCCTGCAGCTAATGCACATCTTGGCAGACAAACGAGAGGAAGCTCTGATGCAGAAACGAAAACTCAGACTTCTGGGAAACATGAAACCATATGTGGATGCAAGCTTGCAGGAGGAGGTGGCCAGATTCAGAAACAGAAGAGACAAAAGAAAAGGGGGGGGGTGATGATTGAAAGTAACTTAAAAGAAGCATGGGAAGTTAATAGAATCATCTCACAAACGTCTACACTTCCCATCCGATGATAACAGATGGAAAGATACAAGAAGCGTGGAAACTTAAAAGAAGCATTTCACAAACACCTTCCCATCCTATATTCCTACCCCATGCGTCATGTGACTCTCACTGCTGGCAACAGGCAACAAGCATGTCTTATGTCCAATTGTCTAATCCGACGTATGGCCGGTCCGGCAGAATATAAAAACATCCAGAGTGGATATCCGGAAGTGGCAGCAATACCTACCATACGCTGGCCAAGCAAATCAATCAAAGCTAACACGAAATACTTATTTATTTACTTACTAGTTATTTATAATACTTATGACTTCACTTATATTACATTGAGTGCTATTTCTCAATCGATAATTCACTTTTTTCCAGTCCACTGTTATCACTTCTTCATTCTAATCAGAACTTCTCTACGGCCGACCCTCGCTCTTTTATATACCCACAGAGGAGAGCCTTTCTCGAGTAGCTCTGGTCTTGTCTAGAAACTACTAAAGTTTTTAACTACGCCAATGGATGGTGTAATACATATAAAATAAGTAGACGTTTGAAATAAAGTGCAAGAAAATGTAGAGTAAATTTTCTTGCTCTTCGGTGGGTTGCCAGACCACAACAAAAGGCTCAAACGTGCGCCAAATCTGGTTTTCACGTCTTTGGGGTACTTAATATAATAATAAAAATAATAATAATAGGGTCTTTTATTTAGATTTCAGATAAATTTGCAATATAAATTATGCAAAAGGATTGGCGAAGTTCAATATGGCTACTCTTCCACTTAACCACTTCGAGCTGTACATAATGTTAAGGTATTATAGTTACTTCTTACATAAAAATAGCAATAAAAAAAGAGAAAAAAGAAAATGAAAATATATGGAACTAAGGGAATAAAGGAAAAAACTGTATATAACATATTAATTATTTCTAGTATCTAAGTTACAGACTTTGACTTGTTTTCGGAACGATTCTAAACTAGTAAGGGCTTTTGAGCGTCAAAGGTAGCGATTGAATATTTTTACAGCGCTGTAGCTAGCTTGTTTCAAAACAAGAGGTATTGTGTCGAGGAACGGAATGTCACATGGTCTTATTAATTTATTATTTAGATATTTGGGAGTTTTCGACATGTCTACCTTGTAAACAAGACAGGCCATGAGAACTATACATATACATATATACAGTCAAAATACAGTCAATAACTTCAATTCAATCTAACCACAAACAAACTCTTGGCATCTATTTGAAAATTACCTCTTTTTACAGCCCAACAAAATTTTCCCCAATTTTTTTTCGAGAAAAACCGTTATGTCTTTTTTGCAGCCCTCCTTCATCCACCAAAAAAAAAGTTGTTATAAAAAGTACATTGGTTAGGGACATGGCGTGCAAATTCGACGACGAAAAGTTACTTCTGCCATACGGTAATCGAAGAGAGCATATAACTACTAACTAACTTTTTTCTCTCTGGAACTTTTTGGCATGGTGGGAGAATGGAGTGGGGCATTTTTTTAAAAAACGAATGGTAACTGATATCTGTCCGCATAAGTAGTTAGTATATGTACTTCACATACCGCAATTACACTGGCGTACGAAAATTCCAGTCGGTGCGTGGTAGAGGGAATTATTTTTTTTTTAATTTGGCCTTATTTTTCCAACAGAAACTATTGACAAAATCAAAATAAACTTAAACTGATAATATTTTTTTTCCGATATGGTGCAGACTTTATTAGCGACACTGGAGGCGAAAAATACATGTCAATGAAAAGAGTTAAACAGTTTTTATATTAATTTTTCATAGTATTACAACCGTTTGCAAATTGAATAATATATCTAAACATTTCTATACACTATAATAATTTTTTGTTTGCATGCAAGCGTGATTGTAAATAAATTAAAATCACTTCCTCTCTATTATTATGTATGCAATATTGTTTTTACATAAATTATGCTGAATATTTGTTTTAAATAATTAGCATTGTAAATATACATCAGTTCTGCACAAGCATAATGTAAATAATGTACACCTTCATTACATTCGATTTAAAATAACAGGATTATACTTGGGATTATATTAAAAAATCAGAAAATTGCTTTCTGTGAATCTTGCAAAACAATGGTAAGTTTTTAATTAGTGCAGTTATCTTTACTTTCTTATGAATTAGACAGGAGGTGTGAAAGATTTATTTTATATTTAACCCTCATTGGAACTGTAGGTATAAACCAGTAGCCCGAGATATTTAGGTGAATTTTTGAGCCGGGAGCAATGTTTTCATTGATTCTTATATATATATTTGCCCCTAGACACGATTATTACCATGCGTACTTCGTAAACCGTGTGCTTATTTTTCAAATTAACAATTAAAAAAAACGCCTTTTTTCACATTTTGCTTTATATCTCCGTTCCTGCGCATTTTTCGCCATATGTACCTTAGTAGTTTTTTGTTCCTCATTGAATTATCTAAAAATGAGGATTAAAGTCGCTAAGTGTTTTTTTTTATTTGCAAATAGTGTTCAAAGTTGAAAAAGTACCTTTTTTCGGCATTGAACAACTCGGAAACGGAAACGCCTAGAAGCCTGAAACTTTCAGAAATTGTTGTTTATACTGATATGAAAAAGTGTTCCAGCAAGATTTATAACTTTTTAAGTAATAAACGATCGATTTCTTCCAAACCGTAATTGCAAATCGCGATATTTCTTTTGTAAATAATTTAAACTATCCAAGCCTGGCTAGAAAACTGAAAAGAATATTCAAATTTAATATGCAATTGGAATTTTCAGAAAATATTGATTTTGACCAATTTTATAACGATTTCTTTAGAGTGACCTTTTTTTATGCGATGTATAAAATAATAGTCTTTATTTTTCAATGTAGATTATCCGCTTTTTCATAATTTGAAAGCGCTTTATAAGACAAAGATGTACCAAAAAAGCGGATAATCTACATTGAAATATAAAAAAGCTACATTTTTCTATACGTCGCGTAAAAAAGGTCGCTATAAAGAAATCATTATAAAATCGGTCAAAATCAATATTTTCTGCATTTTCCAACGGCGTATTAAATTTGAATAGATTTTTAAGTTTCTAGCCTGGTTTGGATAGTTTAAATTATTTACAAAAGAAGTTGCTTGATTCACAATTAAGGCTTGAAAAAAAAATCGATCGTTTATTACTTAAAAATTTAAAAGTCGATCTTTGTGAAATTTGGAACACTTTTTTATATCAGTGTAAACAACAATTTCTGGAAGTTTCAGGCTTCTAGGTGTTTTTGTTTCCGAGTTATTTAATGTCGAAAAAAAAGGCACCATCTCAACTTTGAATACTATTTGCAAATAAAAAACTAATGAGGTACATATGGCGAAAATGCGCAGGAGAGGAGATATAAAGTAAAAAGTGAAGAAAAGTCGTTTTTTTTTTTTTAATAATTTAGGAAATAAGACATAAGACTCAATCAAAACATTACTCCCGGCTCAAGAATGAAATTTTTGATATTTTTTTGTTCCTGCCTACCGGTCTAGTAATCGATCTTACCATCTTGTGTCTGAAGGATACCTTATTCATCGTTTGGAGATTGCTTCGCAATCTCAGGATCGTTCATTACAACCCTTAGAAAGTAATAAATACGAGAAAGAAAAACGCCCACTTACCTTCAATTGCTACTTTGCTACTCCTCGTTGTACTTTTCTGAGAATTGTCTTAAAATTAACAGTCTAAATGATGCTGCACTTATGTGAAGAAATATACGAAATTCCTTAAAAATCTGTTGCCGATCAAAACAAAATCCCGCCAGCGTTAAACTTAAAAAGAAGTACTTCAGTAATAAGACTTTAATTCGATTAATACGTGTAGGTATATATGTATTTATAAAAAAGATCTATTGGTATAAGGTAAAAACATTCAGTATATATCTAGTTAATTGTATATAAGATAAATCATATCAGCGTATCACTCATGGTGAGTGGCTCATATCCCGAGGATTTTTAATCGTAAGTTCATACGATAAAGTGAATATAACAATCGACTGGTATAAAGAAATTCAGCTTCCTTGACGTGTATGTTTGTAAATTTTGGATTGGGGTTGGAAGAGTTGAGATTGACGGTAATAAATAGTATTGGAATTTGGGTCGCTTGTGACAAACTTAAATGTTCTAATAGCGATTCATCAAGACTGGGAGTTCAGTTCGGTCGTCGACGAAGGCAGACGCGTTTTTAAGTGGATCCCATGAAATCTCGAAAAACTCGAGTAAAAACGGTGTGAATACGCGCAAAAATGTGTTGAAAAAAAGAGTGGACAAATCCTACATTAGTTGATATAAATTAGCATAAATTTGGCTATTTCATTTAACTGATGTTTGATATTTGATGATGGCATCACTAAAGGCGTATATCGGCAGCCCGACAAAGGATACAGACACCTGGCAACATAAGATAACCGAGCACCCTCCTCAAAGTGGCTAGTGCGAAGTGAAATGCAACGGACTGGCTTCTATCGAGGATGGAACAGGTACTTTTGTTTAAGAAATGATTTATTTACTATAAACTTTTTGCCGCAGAGTTAGTTTTATATGGGGAATTTGTTTATTTGCTTACCGGTTGAGGCAGGAGATTCTTGATTCAGAATATTGTTTTTACGTGTGTGGTCACAGGACAATTTATTAGACAACAGAGAAAAATTTAAAATGAAAATGAGAAGGCATTGAATATAGGTAATGAAATAGAAAATACCCGAAATTGGCAGTTGAAAGTAATTACTGTAGATACAAACTAATATACAGGGTGTGCAAAATATTCTCTCGGGCCTCTTTCTCATGACCAACCCGCCATAAAAATCTTTTTTATCGCGAGATATGGCACTTCCATAGTAAATGGTTATTTGCCTGTGGAACGGTTACAAAAGAAAAAGAAAGGAGAAAAAACAAAAACAAAAAATAGCTCCCCGCGGCGAGCGAATGCATGTGTGTCTTGGCAGACAGGCGAAGTGAACGCTAGCGGGCGGAAGGAGGTGCACACTGCTGGATCCAGAAACACAAGACTTGGAGGAAGAATGAATGGGGAAATGATGATAAATGGAAACGCTACACATGGATACCAACAATCGAGAGGATTATGAATAAGCTAGGAAGGGATTATACACACTGGAAAAGAACGGCACAACAAAAGACGCAATATAATAAAGAAATATCAAAGATATACACACTGCCAGACTCAGAAACAGAAGAAACGGAAAACTCAGAAGAAGAATAGGAGAGAAGACGATCACAGACAGAAACTAAAAAGAAGCATCTCACAAAAACCTGAAAGTTAAAAGAAGCACGGAAGCCTAAAAGAAGCATCTCACAGGCACCTACACTTCCCATTCGATGAAGACAGATGGAAACCAAGAAGAAGCACAAACACCTACAAGCTCCATCCTATATTCCTACCACATGCGACTCTCGCTGTTGACAACAAGCATGTCCAATGCCCAATCCAGCGTATCCAGCCGGCCCGGCGGTATACAACTGGTCGACCACATTTGGCCGTGCAGCGGGCGGTCGGGCTGCGTGGTGGAACAAATCTCCATGTCCGGAATCGGCAGCAATGCCCACCTTACGCTGACAAATCAATCAATAGGCGATTCATCAAGACTGAACACTTGTAATTGCATTTTGAAAGCGCATGAGCTTATTTAACTTAATGATGCTTTCCAGCGTTTTCAAACTTGCTGACGGTTTACAACCTGATAAAGATAACGCGAGCTCACCACGTTCTCGAGCTATCCTTAAGTAGATGTTTGACATCTCCTTTTGTAAACCCATTTTGTAGCTTGCAAAAACTTTGGTGTAAATTAACATTCAGCAGAATTAAAGTTGGGCTGTCATATGCATAGCCCTTATTAGATAAAAAGAACTTGTGAGTTATGCACTGTTAGTTATACCAACAATTTAAACTTCTAGACGCATTTTTATGTCCTCAACGTGGTACTCCCTTTTTCGGTGACACCCTATACATAATACGTACGTATATGACCGTGAGATCATACGGTCGATCTTGGATTCACTGAGATGCCTAATCGTTATTCCGTTAAGCCAACTGATCCCTATCAGTGAACGCTATCTCGCCTTTCATAAACTAATGGAGTGATTTTAATTGGCTCCATGCATTCATCTTACTGCAGATCGGTTTAATTCACAAGCACCTACAATGTAAAACTCGGCATTTATTTTGTTCGGAAATCGGTTCAGTATTAATTTCCAAAAAGTGTCTAACTTGGAATAGTTTTAAATTTAAATTAACTTCGAGTTTCCTGTCACTGAAGTTACATTCGAATTCCTCGAAGACGGCATATCGGAAGTTATTGGATGCGAGGAATTCTGTTCGCTAAGCCTATAATTTAATCATAGCCAGTGCCAATTCTTATATTTCTACCTATCAATATAAAATTATAGTCGCTTTAGAGTTGATTAAATATGAAAAGAAAGAGAATTAAGTGTCAATCAAGACGAAGATTATTCCCCATAACGGTTCCCGCATGCAAATTCATTTGTGGAGTTTATTTGATGCCTTCCTCAGTGTGAAGTATTGTTGAAATTAAATCAGTTAATTAATATACCAATTACATGTGTCTAGATGGTTAACGCAATAAATTAAATATAAATGGCTAGAAATTTCAAGTTGTAGTATTTAGATTTTCAGTTCTAAAATTCTTAATCAAATCCAAATGTCGGTAATCACCTTGAATATCGTCATTGTAGCTATACAGAGTGAGCCAGAACCTGTCTAAAAATTATTTAGAGAAAATACAAATAAAGTCATCAAATTTATTTTTTACACCAGCATTTGATAATTCAAAATCATTTATAGTCCAATAATTATAACGATTTCCATAGCAAAAAATGTTATCTGAGATTTTCTTTGAGTAACTGTTAGTGGAGGGATTATACATCACAAAACTACAAAAATCAGTTCTGGGGGTACCGCGCAACCCCCCCCCCCCCTTTCGGTAAATAAAGCCTTATTTTACTGATAACTCGTTAACCGTTGAAAATAAAAAAAATGCTCATTATAAAAAAGAAAGCTTGACTAATTGCCTAAAGAAAGTCCTTTTGTCATTTTCTTGCATATGCCACGGTTTTCGAGAAAGTTGATATTGAAAAAAATTGCTAAATTTGTATTTTTATGCGCATGAATATTTGTTTATTTGAAATTTTTTACGCGCAACCTGTAGAAAAAATTGAATTGCTCGAAAACCAAACATGCTAGGAAGAGAAATCAAAATGGGTTTTAAAGGGGATATAAAATACGCTTTTGTGTTTCCGTTTTTGATGGCTATTTATATCTATTAGTATATAAAAATAACAATATAGTTATCTGTTGATTTTTTGCATTTTTAACTATTCACAGGCCCATAAAAAATAACTGACTTTAATATAAATTATAAATGCATTATCTTTTAGTTCAAGGTAGTACTTCAATGCAGAAAAAGTTAGGAATAAGAGTATTGTTCATGTTTACAAATTTACCAGCATGTTGAAGTTAGCCTAATTTTGGCCAATTTTTTATTATTGTCTAAATGTTATTTGTGGCATTATCTTAATTTTTTTTCCTTCTTCAATTCTTTGGGAATTTCACTGCCACATGTGTTTTCTTTCTAAGCGGTGCTAGGGGAATCTACAAAATATATCACAATTAACCAGTATGTTACTGGTAAAAAAACCTCTACGCCCGTGACGTTTACGTCAAAGGATCAGTTAAAGGTTGGTTTTGATAAATAAACAACACAAATAATTTAATTATTTAATTTCAAGTTTTTATACATATTTGTGTTGTTTATTTATCAAAACCAACCTTTAACTGATCCTTTGACGTAAACGTCACGGGCGTAGAGGTTTTTTTACCAGTAACATACTGGTTAATTGTGATATATTTTGTAGATTCCCCTAGCACCGCTTAGAAAGAAAACACATGTGGCAGTGAAATTCCCAAAGAATTGAAGAAGGAAAAACAATTTTTTATAGTTTCCTAAAAATAAAAAAAGACCCAAACATCTTGAAAATTTGGCTCAAAATTTTTTTTTCAGTTTTTGTATCATATAACTATTGTTTCTAATCATTTAATAGTTACAAAATTGTATTAAAAAAATGTCATCAAAAAATTGAATATGCAACCTTTTTTGAATGTTTTTTTGCTAACTTTAACATGCTGCTAAATTTGTAATTGTGAATATTCTTATTCCGAACTTTTTCTGCATTGAAGTACTACCTTGAACTAAAAGATAATGTATTTATAACGTATATTATAGTCAGATATTTTTTTATGGGCCTGTGAATAGTTAGATGCATAAAATATCAAGAGATAGCTATATTATGTTGTTATTTTTATATACTAATAAATACCAATAGCACTCAAATGGCAACACAAGAGAGTATTTTATATCCCCTTTAAAACCCTTTTTGATTTTTCTTCCTAGCTTGTTTGGTTTTCGAGCAATTCAATTTTTTCTATAGGGCGCCCGCAAAAAATTTCAAATAAACGAAAATTCGCAAGCATTAAAGATACAAATTTTGCAATTTTTGTCAATATCGATTTTCTCGAAAACCATATATATACAAAAAAATTGTAAGACGACTTTTTTTAGGCAATTAGTCAAGCTTTCTTGTTTATGATGAGCAATTTTTTTTATATATTCAACGGTTAACGAGTTATCAGTAAAATAAGGCTTTATTCACCGAAGGGGAGGTTTTTTTGGGGGGGAGGGGGTTGCTGAGTTTTGTGGTTTTGTGATGTCTAATCCTCGCACTAACAGTTACGGAAGGAAAATCTCAGATAACATTTTTTGCGAGCTTTTGGTGTATTTTTTACTTTACCGACTCGACTGTTAAAAACATAACCCTTTGCTTTTTAGAATTTTTATTGCGTATATACGTACCTTTAGATATTATTTTTAGAATAGGATGATCATATGAGGTAAAAGATCCTCCTCCGCCCCAAAAAAGCACAATTAAGAGAATGCTATAATTAACATTTAAACTGCCATAGAAGTTATACTGTTAGACATCTCTCTGACGGGAAATCGTTCTGTATATAGGTGAAAATTTGTTAATACTTTTGCATTGCTTACCCATAAATTATACTGACCTAACATAAATCGACTACTCTGCACGCAGATATTACAACTGACGAAACATAATGTGACTGGTTTATGCCAAAACTTAAAGTAAAGTGGCCAATACTATTAATATAGGTAGAATTAAATAATAATCATGTAAATAACTAATGAGTTGTCAAAAATACTAGAACTAGTAAATCACCAGGATAACATAATGTAAAATATAAAATAGAATATATGCGTAAATAGTATAATGTATAACATATACATACATAATAACAAAATGCAAAAGATATAAACACGCAAGAAAAAATAAATCAATGGTCAAACTAAGTAAAATTCAATGACATCATATAAACACTTTTCAATTAGCAACTTCTTTATCCTCTTGTTTAAAATAAATAGGCAATTGAAATTTTTTAGATCAGTAGGTAAATAATTAAATTGGAATCAAGTTTATCTATCAATGATAGAATTTAAAAAAATAATTTTTACATCACAACCAGTTTATATCACACTGATACCTGTATCAAATCTAACAGTAAATATAGAGAACTTTGTTCGTACTGTTGCAATGAATATGTATGCTAACAACTTGACGAATACCGTATCAAATACCCATCAACTAACTTGCTACATGCAATTTTAGGCGGTGGTGGTCGATCAGTGTAACGGAATAATAATTACCTTCGATTACTTACGAATTAAGAGAATATTATTCTGTAGTGTCAATAACTATGTCATTATCCTATTGCTGCATATATTTCTAGCCATGTTATACTCTTCGCAAATACCAAACGGATATTACAATTGATCGGCACTTTTCTAAAACCAGTAACATCGCTCGTAGAGAAAAAAATTGCATATCACTGTGTTGGTGATCGAATTCTGAACAACTTTCAAAATATCCGTCTGACTGTCCCACCATCCTTCCATCTGTGTGCCCCACCGTCCCTCCATCTGTCTGTACGCCCAACCGTCGCATTTTTTGTACGTACATACGTACGTGGGCACTTTTTTCCTGCACGAAATCTCGCGAATAAGAAACGATATCGATTTCGTTGTGATGCCAATCGAAGCGTTTTTTTTTTGTTTAAACAAAATGCAAAACAGTGGATTTTATGATTTTTTGAAAGAGATTTGGCCGATCTAGTTTTGGTGGCAATCGCTGCTTTGAAATATCAGATATTTTCATACGGCCTTTCCAAAATTATTTGGACCGTTACACCCAGAATAATTTATATCAATAAAACGGAATGAAATAAAAAATTTAAAAAAATCCTATTATTATTATTGATATTCATATATACTGGGAAGTTGGTCGTGTGAATTTTAGCTACCTTCCCCCTCTATTTTCCAACGTATTTAACCCAAAAATGTTTAAAAAAAAACTCGTTATGTAATTTTTGAGCTTATCACCGACAAATAACTTTGATTTGAACGTGGATCATCTGTGTAGGGTAAACTATACAAATGTCTTATTTCCTGAAACGCTCTGTAAATTCTAAATCAAAAGCACCATTCAATATGCAGTAAGAAATCCGCATTAACGCTCATCAGGCATAGAAGGCAAATCTTGATTAGTTACCTCTTGGAAAGCTTACTGTTCTCTCATTAAAACGTGTTGTATTGTTGTAATGGGAATTTTTCCTTTTAACGAGCAGAAATGTTGATTACAATCGTACGTTAAAAATATGCAATAACCTTAGAAATATGTACACTGGCAATAATAATTCTTTATTATGTATTGCAAGTACATTTATAACTTAGTAAAGCTGCATTTATTGTTGGTATAATGTAGATCTCGTTTTATAAATTTGAAAGGGTTTCAGTTAACATTTACCTGCAGTAAAATATACACTTATAGAGACCATATTTCTCATATGTCATAAGTTTGTGTTAAATAGCATACACTGTATTTCAGCATTTGCAAATATAATTGAATTTAAGTGAGATAGCAACATATGGACACAAATTTTCTGTCATGTGATAAAAAATCTCTAGCAACATATTTTGTGTGTTGTAATTTGAAGTCTGTTGGGCAAACGCAACGTCAATTTATAACAAGATTCAAGGAACATCTGACGCGTCTTAAACATGAAAGAACTGAAAAGTCTAATGTTGTCCAACATGCCTTTGATAACAATCATAGGTCATATTAGTGTTTTAAGGTTAATTAGAAATGTAACAAATAAGAGACAGCTGGAGCCTCTTAAAAGTTTAGAAATTGCAAAATGTAATGAATAGTGACAAAGTGCCTGTCCCAAATAGTCTTATTGGTTAAGTCACGTCTCGTTGCACCGTGACAGAGTTTAGGTAGGGATGGCGGGATTGGTTGAATTCATTCAACCGTAAGCTTATTTTAGTATAGTTGACTACATATATTTAATGCACATAAAGAAGCCGTAAGAACAGACCATAAATCTCTGTCTCGTTAACATGAGTGATATTCTACAGAGCCGTACTTAACATTTTTGTGCACGATAATAGTAGAAATTTAGAAGTATTGTCTTTGGTAAAGAAATAGTTATTTGGTACAGTGATAAATTACACAATTTTACTCTGTTTTGCTTGTGTCAAGATAAGAGTAATATCTTATATATTTATGGAGCATTGACGAATTAGATATTCTGTGATACACTGACAATATTAAGTTCGACTCTGTCATGGGTAGGGTTTACATACCTGCTATAATCCGTTACATCCTAAAATATTTTCGGTAGGAGTGAGTCGGGTAACCATATCAAAATAATTTGAAATTATAATTCAAACAGGCGTGTTTCGTTAATTTCTTATTTTAATCATGCCATAACATACTTTACATGAGAACAATTTAGTTCTTTGTATTATGTAATACACTGTATTTATCATTTAACATTTTCTACAAAAATAGAGTATGCCCCGCTCTCCCATCTAAACGTAAGCGGCATAGCTTTGAGATTTTTTATGTACATTAAATATATGTAGTCAACTATATTAAATATGGGCACATTTCTAGTAGTACTTTATCATATCCCGATGATGCCAACGTGGTTGGCGAAATGCACGTCGAGTGTCAGTATTCGAGTGGAGGCAGTTACTAACAGTTACTTTTTACCAACATTCTAATAATGCAAGAATTACGTTAAAGCAACGTTCTCGCGCGCGATTCAGAAATAAAAACTCAATAAAGAAGATGCCGCCTGCCCGCTTTGTAGTTACCGCATTTTTTAGATGCCTTAAAATTATGAAGACGACTATAACAAAATACGAGATAAAACAACCTAACTCTTCGCCGATTTACTGTACTTTTTATATAATTGTTGCACATACTATATAGTACAGGCAAATTAACAATTTAGGGTAACAAAAATTAATAAAAGGATCATCTCTGGGATTTAAGTAGGTAATAACCTGGAGAATGAGATGATGCATTCCTTGCACTTCCAAGTTCCGGGAAAATTCAAAAAAATTTAGAAAAACTTTCTGATTTTCGGTTTTCTTGCTCTAGCGGCCAAAATAATAAAAATAGAGAAAGAAGTTCCCAATAAAAGTTGTAGCTCGTCTTTTTCTCTACAAAAAAGATCTTTACAGATGTTTGTCTTACTTAAGCCGTGTAGAAGATAAATCAAGTTTTCCACTATAGTTTTAAGCCGCTTCGAAATGCGCGAAAAATTAGAATTCTCTGGGAGTTTCGTACGACCGGACATATCGATCGATAATTATTACTATTCAGAGCCGCTAAAAAAAATGAAAATAACATGAAATGTAGAGAAAAGTCTCAGCTTTAATGTGGAACTAATCACAAAATTCATAAAAAAATTTATCAAGGAGAGAAAGTGTCAGAAGATGGCTTAGTGAACTTTGTACAGTTGATCCACAGATTTATTCATATCTTTGCCGGGAGTCGTTAGAATGATAATTCATTTTGCTTCTATATTCTTATATAATGATATATTAATACAATTAACATTTTATTGCAATTACTTTTGTTGGAAAAATATGCCTTGCGATCAAAGTATATTTCTCATCGAATCACCTCCAAATTTTGGACTTCAATTCGCTATATCTTAAGTAATAATAATAGCACAGTTTTAATGTTTGGATTATAAGTACAATAAAACATATTCTTTCGAATGACTTTAGAGTTTTATAAATGCGCGCAGTACTTTTGAATTTGTCTACATTATTCATACACGTTCAGAAAATGCACAATTATACAGTAAAACATATACAACTTATTTGTTTCTTAACATTCTTCAATGAAATTTTCACGAAATATAGAATAAAGTGCGTGAAATCGAATCCATGCAGTGAAAAAGCACCCATTGTTACGGGAGAAATAGGCAGGATGCATAAAACTTAAAGATGCGAATAAATCAACTGTATAAAGTTTACTAAGCCATCTTCTAACACTTCTTTCTCTATGATAAAAATTTGTATGAAATTTGTGACTAGTTCCACAATAAAGCTAAGACTTTTCTCTACATTTTACGTTGCTTTCATTTTTTGTAGCGGCTCTGAATAGTAATAATTATCGATCGATATGTCCGGTCGTACGAAACTCTCAAAGAATTCTCATATTCCGCGCATTTCGGAGCGGCTCAAAACTGTAAGTGGAAAACTGGATTTATCTCCTAAACGGCTTAAGTAAGACGAAAATTGGTAAAAACCTATTTTGTAGAGAAAGAGACGAGCTACAAATTTTGTTCAAAACTTTTCTCTGTATTTTCATTATTTTAGCCGTTAGAGCAAAAAAACCGAAAATCAAAAAGTTTTTCCAAATTTTTTTGAATTTTCCCGGAACTTAGAAGTGCAAAGAATGCATCATTCCATTCTACAGGTTATTAACTGCTTAAATCCCATAGATGATTCTTTTATTAATTTTTGCGAGGTTTTTGCCTTCATTGCCTATACTAATAGGATAATTTCCCAGTTTTTTTGTAAATGATATTAGTTTTAGACATTTTATGTTTAATTACAAGACAAAAATAGATTTTTTTTCAAATTAAATAATTCATAATTTTTCTATTTGTTGATCGATTTTTTTCAAACACAATGGATTCTTCCTCTAGCTAACACTAACTATCCGAATTTCAATATAATCTAACTTTTTATTCTTAAGTTATCGTGCTTACAAGAAACGTGACGGACGGACACATAGACAGACGCACGGCCGTTTTGAAAATGTTCAGAATTCTATCACCAACACAGTAATGTGATTTTTTTTTCTACGGGCGATATTGCCGGTTTTAGAAATGTCCGACCAAACACAATAATAATAATTATAGGAATTTAATTTGTTTTTAGTGATACAGCGTTACAATTTTGATAAGAGATATCTGTCGCATTATTTACAAAACTACTTTTTATGTGCTGCTCTTGTTTTGTGCTTCCTATGTTACTATATTACTTCTATTTTCTCTTGCGATTTGTTTTGAAATACTTGCTTTGCTTAAGCATCTGCCAATATTTAACATTTACACGAATGGAATGTGCAATGCGAGGTGAGAGTATGTGCCAATGTTAGGGTGGAACTGGCCGAAGAGCGGGAGGGCATCCGCGAGGTTACAGTCTGCGACTGAGGAAAGCCAAGGCCTGCCACACGCGTAACATCCCTGGCCGTGTTGCCGTAGTTAATTTCTATGAGAAGTTCAACAACATAGAGGGGTTTTATTTTTTAAGGAAGTACTTTTATGATAAAAATAAGTAGAATGCTATCTATAAACATTATTTAATTAACAATGATTTTTGCCTTCCATCTCGACATATTATTTCCTGTATACCCAGAGACATTCATCGTGCCTAATCATGAAATGAAAATACCACGGTGTAAATTACGAATGCGTTGTATAATACTGAAATATCATACAAAGGTATAACTTAATTCAGGAGCTGTTGCAATCTTGTGACAAATAAACTACCTCAACTTTAATCGAGAAAACATCATAGATTTTTTACCTATTTGGCTCGTTTACTTTAATTTGACCGGCACCTCCGGCAGATCTTAAAATTTTGTTGTACAAGTAGCTTTTTACATATATAAAAGAGAGTGAATTCAAATTTTGTATTTAATATAGATCTATATAAAGAGTTATAAAATGAAACTTAATTTCAGGGCCTACTTTAATATGTACTTGTACTTTTAGCGGCTTCAAAGGTTATTCTTTTACAAACGGTTACTCTTGTTTAATGTCAGACAATGTGCCGCTTTTCTTGTAATATTTTTAGGACAGCATTATCTATTTCTCTGCTTGAATTTTCCGAAATTAACCATGTGAATAAAAGGTACTAAACGATATAATAGGTGTATACTGTACATGCCAATATTATAAAATGTTTGTGACCTTCGTGAGTTTTAACGATTCTGAATGTGAGTAAAATATGAACCATTGATTGGAATATCAATCAAAGTCTAATCGTACATGGTCTTTAAGTACATCCGTTTTCCCTTTAAAAATAAGGAAATACAAATAGCTCGAAGGTTTTAATAAAAGAAAGTTGGAACGGTTAATTTTCATGACACGAAACACATTTTAATACTTATAGCCAATATATATGTCTTATTTTAAAACAATTTATGAAAATATCTTGGCTCGATTTTGGCTTCAATCCTCTCATTTGTTGATCACATTATAATGAGACTGTGCTCTAAACAGGTAACCATGACAGATCTGTCGTGATTGTGTCATACTAACGCATGATATCCTAGACGTGCTATATAGCTAGAATAATACATTGGATATCTCATATCATACTTATGTATGAGGCGTGGAAAATATCCTTGCAGGAAAGATTATATTATTAGTAAAGCAATTATTACAATTATTGAGGGATCCATTTTCTTTGTCTATTAATTTTACAGACAAAATGGCGTCTTTAAAATTGTGTTTTCCAAAAGACAAGGTATGTAAATAAACTCATTTTAGGCCTTTGTTCTCATTTTAACTGAATCTTCATAGCCGTAGGGGACTGTGTAGAGACTAGCTAAGAAAGATACATTGATTTTAGGATTTTAATTGCTAGCATAACCAGAATTCAGGTTATCGAAAGAATGCAAAGATTCTAAATCAATAATAGTATAAATAGTTTTTATTTTAGTTCTCATAGATAGTTGTTTTCTGCTGTTTGCAAAATCCCATAAAGAATGTGTTTCATTACAGGTATAAGCAAACAAAAAATAATTCACTTTTAAACGATCTTCATATGTCTATAACTACTTACATCCTGTATATTTACTTTGTATTTTCATCTACTATATCGTCTATCCAAATTTTGGAAATAAGAACTTTGTAATGAGATTTGTGACTTGTTTATTTCTTCTACATAAATAAATAAATAGGTATATTCAACAAAACAGCTGCATTCCTCACCATTCTTTGTTGCAATCAATTTGCGTTCCATTGCTTTTTTCAATTAGCTGATATTTCTGGATCTAGAAGGATTGAACTTCATTCGATGTACGATGATTATCTATCTTTTAATGTTTTATTTAACAGAATTGTTCATCAGTCACTGAAAGAGCATTCTAGTTCATCGAGATTCAGTTAAATTCATTTAAATTCAATCACTGTTCTTGTTGTCCGTAGCTCGTGTGTGAAATTGGAATTAAATTAACGCTTTTTACATTTGATATGTATTTAATTACCTTATTCACTCTTTGCCATACAAACATTTTCATTAACTTCATTACTCATTGTTATTGTTGATATTGGACAAAAAAACAGTTCTGTGATATCAAACAATAATTTATTAATAGTAGTATACCACGTACGGTAAACACAGACGACCAATCAATCGAGATATAAGAAATAAATAAATAATAAAGTTATCCGCGTTTATCTCCGTTTGTACATTCTCGGACACGCGTCGCCGCTATCTTTGTTTGATATCGACTGTTTTGCTTGCCATTGTAGTTATACATTGCTAGATTAATTACTAATTATTTCAGTTGTACAGGCTTGGTTTGGTTTTCGTCAGAAGAGTACGGAAATTTTTGTTTATATTAAGAACATTATAAAATAAAATTAACTCCTTTTTTTGGTGTGGTATTATTATTCGACAGCAGAATGCGAGGTTGATTTATTGCGAATAACTGATCTGTTTATCTTACTCTTAACCTTTTATCGGACGTTTTGTGGGCCATACATTATTCTACTTGGCCTCCCTTTGCTGTATATCATCCTGACAGAAAAACCTGTCGCGATTGCCTGTTAGGTGCACGGCTTCGCCAAAGGCTTTTCCTACCGTCTCCTGGGTGATATAAGTTCAACATTTCGGAGTGTTGCCTTCTTCGTCTCCTGTTTTAGCCTCTTTCTGAACTACCACCAGTATTCCCTAAGTATATTAAGTATTTTAATTTCATTTTTTTACCTTAAAATGTTATGAATTCTATCATGTAATTCAATACTTCTTAGAAATAGTTTGAAGAGAAGTTGTTTTGATTGACTTTTCAACAATAAGTATTGAAGGTAGTATAGGTTGCCAACATAATTAATATGTGACGGTACACAGAAGTTCAAGTCACCTACTTCCGTTTTGCTTACTTTTGTAAAACACACAAAATTTAGATATTTACATACATGATAAGAGGGATGATGTGCTTCAGAGATACATTAACTTAAAATATTTCTAATAATTCTTGAAATATTAAAATCGCTTGTGAGCTGGAAAAAGTTTACTTTCGGTCAATAATTCAAGTACGTGGGGGAATCAGAAAGAGAATTCCGCACCAGCATTCTTGTATAAGTACTAATGCCCTCTTGACAATTCGCAAAAATAAGAAGTTGAAACAGAATTGTTCGATGATGTTTCTGAATCCATGGGCGTAGTTAGAGGGGTAAGGTGGCATTTGCACCCCTCAACTATTTTCTGACTGTTAATCGTTGCTTTGTAATTCATTTTCTTTTTTATTATGTTGGGACGAGAGTCTATATTTTTGAGAGCCACTGTCTGACTATTCATCGTTATTTAATATTATATAGGTATGAAAAAAAAATCGAAAATTTCCAAATTATCTTTCTCATTCTGGCCCATATTACCTTACTTTAAATATACAAAGCATGCATATGATTGCTTGATACTCACTAGTTAATTTTTAGATTCGTCAAAAGCGTTTCATAGCATTGATCATGTTCAGTTACTCACCAGATTGGAGAAGTATGGTATGGCATTAGTTATGTATTAATTAAAGCCTATCTCACAAGCAGGAAGACAGTGTAAGTATATAAGAGATGAATTTGCTGAAAAACCATAACAGATGGAAGTATGTGGAGAGGGGTGGTTCCTCAGAAAACCTTATTCATCTTTGCTGACAATAAAACTGTTTCCATCAAAGAAACACATAGACAAAATCTCGAATAATGTATAATAAACACAGTGAAATTTGTGCAATCTTCATATGATCAAAACCACTTAAAGCTAAACATAGACAAAACAAAATTGACAAAACTCTCCACTACCTGTGGAGAGATATTGTCAGTACTCTCAGAGCAGAACAAAAGAAGCTTGCTTTTGGTATCAAATCGTGTATGTGCTGTTTAAAACTGATTCTACAATCAATCATTATAACTAAGAATTTTGTGTAGAAAGATGAAATAATTGTGTAAATAAGAATAAATGCTTATATACACAATGGGGAAATTATCTCGTCTTTCTACACAAAATTATATTGATACAATTATTGATTTTAGAAACAGTTTTAAAGAGCACATGATTTGGTACCAAAAGTAAGCTTCTTTTGAATGAAAGTAGCCGTTGGTTGTTAGCTCATCTATGACAGTACTCACAGAACGTAACTGTTTTGAGAGTACTAGTCACAGCCAACAGATGAAAGCACATGTTTGATTGCTGACCATGCATATGTAAGATGTAGATTTATCTTTTATATGCATGAGAAGTATATACAATCTCAAGCAAACTGACTCGTGTTAATTCATTTTTGCTGAAAGAAAACCTAATTGCTCTTCCATAATTGTATATACTTGAAAGTGCTTGCTTTGTTAACGGGAATTATGGATTTTTTGTCAAGCATGAAATGAAGCATACTTGCACCTCGTGTCGCAAAAATGTGTTAAAACCCATCAAAATTCGCTTTACTTCTGTGCAAAATAGTGTTGGTGGATGATTACTTAAAGTGTAAAATAAATTTCCCGACTCTTTAAAAATGGAAATGGAAAAACAGGAATGTATTTTTCTGTAAAGAATATTTATCCGATAACTTAATTTAACTCTTATTCATAGTTTGTAAATTTCATTCATTATTTGGCGAGTTTTGTACAATTTTTACTGCATTAATAGTATTGGACACAATCCTAATACTCCAAGTTTTGTAAGCTATACCTTGAAGTTTTTGGCGATACACCAATGGTAATGTCGCCCGCACACATTAACAGATTGATATGGGTTCATACTTCACTGAAATATTGTTGTCATTCATAATAAGTAATAAAATAGACAGACAGTGCCCCGGAGAATGTATATGTTAAATTTGACAATCAGAATATACATTTGTTTGTTTTCATGAGATACGTATCTATTGTAGATAAATTTATTCAGTTATTTATATGTCACTTGATTCATAGTACCTCTAGTTCTTTAAACAATATTTTGTGATTAACACAATCAAATGCCCTGTAATAATATAATCTGCAGTTTGGTCACCGCCGAATTTTTCTCTTATGTATAGCTAGTCTATGATAAAGAAGTGTCCTGTTAGAATTCCTGTTATAGTTTTCAGCTCCATCAAGTTCTCTCTTCTCACTTTTTCAGTTTTTTCTTGGGCATGATCTCCTATTGAATCTTTTCCATTGTGAATTTCGTTGAACGTTCCTCTTGAGATTTGTGTGTTTGTTCTTGGCCCAGTCTGTTCTGGGAAAACACTGTACACATTGTCTAAGAAAATCGCCAGATTTTTCTTATCGTCTATACTCGAATATCCCGACACCTAGCATTGTTCAACTGTGTTCCGCTCACCCAGAATCTTGAACTTTTCTCGCTAGTTCCATACTAGACGAGATGGCACCTTACTGGAGGGTAATGCTTACAGAAACGCTTGATTGCCTGATGCAATGGAGAACTGCTGGTTGACCTATTGTCAGTTAGCATTCTGGTGTACACTACACGTACTCACTCAAGTATAATCAGAGTTTCTGTCTGGAATACCGTGAAGTGTTCTCTGAGGCTTATACTTGCCCTTGGTCTTTCTCCATGTATCCATGCTTCAGCTCCTGTATCCGTGCTAAATTCTTTAGTGACTCAGGTTAATGGCATAATGTACCAGGAGTTCCTGTTGATGAATCCTCCCTATCTCCAATGTATATTGAAAGGCTTGTCTTCTACTATGTTAACCATCCCCATATATCCCGATCTATCTCCGTGGATATTCAAGTTATTTTAGTTTTATAGCCTGTGGCCACCATTCTGGCCTCCTACTTGGTTAGAGGTATACTTGGATGAATCTCTAAACTGGAAACATCATTCTGAAATTAGTATGTCCAAAATTTCGCCCATAATATATCTGAAATATTAGTAGAGGGGTGGTATTAATAAAACAGTTTATTAATTTATACTGTGCTCAAGTTGGGTTACGTTTGGGGTATGGTATCTGTTTTTGAGGAATTTCCGTTGTCTTCTATGTATTTATTGCGCAGAATACTCAGGCGTGCAAGAATCTTAGAGAAAATAAAGCTCTGATTTTATCTTGCGTTTATGTATTCGAAATGTACTATAGAATAGTACCTATCATAGTGTTAATATAAGACAAAATAATAAAACCCATGAACTTTACGCCAGTTTATAGAAGGTGAATATTTATTAAAAAAGAACTAAACGGGTTTTTGAGATTAATGCTAGTATTCCGTATTCGAACTTGTTGTGTCTATATTAGACTTAACAGTGTTAGGTTTAAGAACCAATGTTAACCTATTAATCTAAACGATGACCTGTCTTGTATCATGTACATGATCAAGAAGGACAAACGCTTGAGCTTGTAAGGTCAAAAAATGAGTTTAAAAAAATGAAAAAGAACAAATAAATATTTGAAATTTAGCTAAACTGTAAAGAATCAATTATTTTCATTTTCTTCTGAATATGGTCACCGATTCAGGTGAGTAATATAAAGATGTTTATTTCAAAAATACGTTTGTCTTTATTGTTGTATTGATGCTTCTAAGAATTTGTATGACTAAGTGTCCATATAAGAATAAACTTTCGTTTTCTTAGTATAAATTCTTGTCTGGCAACAGGGAGTCCTGTCCTCCAGAGAGTCAGTCTACTAGTCAGGTATACATTCCTTTCTCACAACACGCGTGAAACGATGAATTGCCGTTCTAGGTGTTGCCCTAATCGCTCTATCAACCTGCAGCGGCTTGTAATTGCTTTTATAAATCCGCCGGGAGATTTATAACTCAGTAATGAAAATGTGCTCTCTCCTCTAATTGCTATTGATTCCGGAGAATTCAGACGTGAGATCAAAAATTCATGTATGGGACAGTTAATTAAAAAATGGTGTAATGCATCCGTTGTTTGTAATATCTTACGAGTAGGTTACTGATGTGAAGCTATTTTTTCTTGCGTTACCACTATTTTATTCTTGAAGGGACGTGACAGGGTAGCTGCCTCGCATTTTTTTAAACGAAATTTCGACTTTTTTGTACATACAAAATACAAATTCTCTGAAAATGTGAGACTTCTTCATTCATTAGTTTTTAATAAAGCAAATATATATTTATTTTTTAAATTTTGAAAAAAATCTGTGTAATGCACAAAATTAATGGAGGACTGCATCGCACATTTATTTATTTATTTATTTAGCATAAACTGCTCAACGGGTATTACCCATTTACAGGGCAGGACGAATACACAAACACCAAAAAAGTTAAGTATTTATAATACACATTAGAGAAATATAAAGTACTCCTATAAGATAACAGTATAACTAAATAAAAGCAGAGGTCAAAGAAATATAAAATTATACACATAAGATAAGCATAATAATAAAACTATATAAAAGCAGAATCCAAAGGAAAACAAAGAATCAATGGCTATGAAAGTCTTTTATGGAATTAATAGTGCATAAAACTGTAATTTATTTAATAATTCTAGGCAATCGATTTTGTTTCCATCGGTATTATAAACAAAATTTTGCTGTTGGAAATTGCACACGTTAATGCCAATGACTTGCTATCCGGTTGAGAATCGGCTATATAAGATGCATATTTGGGAATATTAAAGTCGCCTAAGATTAAAGTGTCGTTATTGTGAACACACGGTATGAAATATCTTTATAAGTGGCTTTATGTCTTTCTGATGAGCTCCAGTATAAGGGCGAAAAACGTTTCAAAGGCTAAGCATTTCCATGAATCAGAATGATAGATTTCATGGAAATGTAATCCATCAGAATGAAAAAATTTTGAGACAAAGTAGATACATAAATTCATTTTAGGCCTTTGTTCTCATTTTTAACTGAATCTTTATGATCGTAGGGGGTTATGCAGATATTAGTTTAATCTGCATGGCCGTAGGGGACTGTGTGGGCGCTAGTGTTAGAATGAGAATTGTCAAATAAGAAATTAGACAAATTCATTTTAGGATTTTAATTTGCTAGCATAACCAGAATTCAGGTTATCGAATGAATGCAAAGATTTCATTAATATTTTTCTTTTAGTTATAGATAGTTATTTTTCTGCTGTTTGCAAAATTCTGTAAAGAATATGTTTCAAAGACATAAAATCAAATAATTTGTCATATTCATCAGCTATAACAGTTGGGGGAATATAAATAACAAATGTATAAATAACGTAATGATGTAATGAGACTTTAACAGCCAGTGTCTCAATAAGAGGAGACAATTGCGCGTCGTCTAGATGTAGGGACATAGTAAGTGCATTAATTTTTTTATTCACGGCTAGAAGTACCCCTCCACCTCTATTGAGACCTGTAGCCAAGTTTCAGTAAATGCAAAAATTCGATCGATAATGAATAAATAGCAGCCATTTTCGCTTTTCAAATTTTACAATCATGCTTAAAAGTGGCCTATTTAGAATGTCTTTAAATAATTTTTTTATTTCCATTTTGGATCCGCCGTCGTGAATTGCTTACAGGAACTTAAAACTGAGACAATTCGAATTTAAAAATAGTGTTGCGTGTTTTCCACCTTTTAGGAAACACCCTGCATGAATCCGTGGCTTCTAAATAATTTTAACAAGGGGTAAACCACTAATACTTTATTTAATAATTTACTGATTACAAAATACTTTTTAATTAACCAAAATAACCTTTACACTTTGTTTACTTTATATTTAACCTCACTTTTTCGCTGGTACCAAACTTCACTTTAATAGAACTTCTCCCTCTGCGCCGGCAATCGCGCCTTATGTACTCTGAAATTGCCTCTAGATCCATCCAGAACACAATCAAGAATCTTCTCTCACCACACTCTAGAAAACCCTATCTCTTTCTACAAGTTTCCAGACGCCCACTATTAGGCATAGGTGTATCAATCTCCAGTTTCAAGGGGGTGTAATTCATAACAATAGTAATCAGTAATATTTGAAACTTGTCAGTATTAACTTTAACGAACATATTTCTTAGCATTTTATAGACGCCACATTGATTGCGACATTTTGCAAGTTGATTCGCGAGAATTTGGATATCAGATTCGTGATCAGCGATGTCGAGAACCCCCCGAGTAGTAAGATCTATGTAAATCAGTTAATAAAAAATATTTCTCTATAAGATTTTTATAGAAAATGGCCATTTAGACACATTAACCGTCTTCAGGTTTTTATGTTTCAGAAATCGGCCATGACATATTTTTTCGTAATTAAGTCATGAATATATCCCAATCGGTTACAAAACAAGAACTCTACGACAATTTTGAACGAAAAAACTTTTGGAACACTGTGCGATGGTGAATTTTCATTTAATAATTTTTAGTAATCGTTTTTTAAAAGCGGTTCAATAAAAAAAATTACTAAGTTATTTGATATGAAATTACTCGAAGTGTAATCATTGGTTTCTATCAACGATATGATTGTTTCTTTTAAGTTCCAGTAAAATAATTCCTTTTTCTAGGTACTTCTCTTTCTTATTAAAAGCTGTACATTACACATTTAATGTAATTTATAGTTAAATAGAGAAATGACTTTCACGTCCATATGACTATATGAGAAGTTTTTTTACGGAATGCTAGAATGCAAAAATATATCAAATCTATTAGGATCGGCTAAATAGTTAAACAACTTGCTTTGATCATAAAAGTTTCAACAATTTTTAATAATCATGAATCGACTCCATACGTCTCAATAATCCATCCTTTGATCTGAGTAAATTCAAGTAACATATATGAATGAGATAAAATGAAATTAGCAACTCTGTGCATATTTGTAATTTACTATTCAATAAGTTCATCGCCTTTCTGCTCTAAAAGACCAGAACTATTTCATATGTCTTTGACATCGATGAGATGTACGTGCCTTCTTGTATGAAGCTTCTTTGTCGACTTAAAAATATCATTCTCCAATACTTTTATTTATATCCTCCATCCAAGACATTGCATTAAACATACCCGCATACGGTTTTCATCTTTTGAAAAACTGCCTCTGGCTTTCGCCTTTCTTTCCTATAGCCACTTGTCTTCTTTGGAGCCCCTATCAAAATAATATCTTATCCATTTTCTTAAAGCTTCAGGGGCGGATCCAGGAATATTTTCCATATTTTATAGGGTTGAAGTTTCCATGAAATGTGCTTCTTATCCCTGTTGCATTTCGTTTTATAAGGTGAATAATAATAATGATAATGAGTTGTGGATCACGGACAATATGACAAGATTTTGAACCGATTGAGCCGTTACTTGATGAAAATCCATGATAATAATTGGGAAGAAAACTATATTAGTTTTTGATTTTCACTTTATTTCTTGTCAGCATGACAATTGTTTCGCCACATAGTGGCTTCTTCGGATGTTGAGTACTGGTATACTAATTTTACAATGCACAAACTATATGGTTTTATACAATTTAGATGTAATCCTAATCTTAATTGCTAAGCGGAAAAGTACAATATAATTTTAATTACTAAATGGAATTTCTAGGTAATTTATCGAATCTAATTCTAATAGTCTAAGTAAATAAATTTCGTAAGGGAGATGAGTTTGTTTCAATTTGGTCATTTAATAAAATATCAGACGACTTTAGTTTATTTATTTCTAGAGATTCTAGTAAATCGAGTTTTAACCCTTTTTTCTCGGTGTGTAAAATTTTAAACTCTTCGTTGAACACGTGACCTACTTCTATTAGGTGGTTAGCATAAGTTGAGTCTGTTTTATTACTGATGTAACTGTTATGTTCTGATAACCGTTTACCAAAATTTCTTCCTGTTTGTCCAATATATACCTTAGGACAAGCACCACAAGTCAACTTATAGACGCCTGATTTATTTTCTGATAAAATTTTGTCTTTTGCATTTTTTAAATGTTTTCCTATTGTGTTATTAGTTTTGAAAGCTACATTAATATTACGTTTTTTTAAAAAAGAGGAAGTTTTTTCTGTTGGGTAACCGATGTAAGTGAGAACTTTGAAACTGTTATTTTGATCTTTTATTGTTGGATATACTTCTTTAATGGCTTTATTGAAAGATTTTTTCACAATGATATTGTCTATTACTTCTGGGTTGTAACCATTGTTGAATGCAATTTGTTTTATTATTTGTAGTTCTTTAATATAATTTTCTTCTGATAATGGGACAGTCAAAAGCCTGTGTATCATGCTGTTGTATGCTGCTATTTTGTGTTGGCGAGGATGTGCTGAGGTGTTGTGTTTAAAAAAATGTAATATTAATGTAGCTTTCAAAACTAATAACACAATAGGAAAACATTTAAAAAATGCAAAAGACAAAATTTCATCAGAAAATAAATCAGGCGTCTATAAGTTGACTTGTGGTGCTTGTCCTAAGGTATATATTGGACAAACAGGAAGAAATTTTGGTAAACGGTTATCAGAACATAAAAGAAGTTACATCAGTAATAAAACAGACTCAACTTATGCTAACCACCTAATAGAAGTAGGTCACGTGTTCAACGAAGAGTTTAAAATTTTACACACCGAGAAAAAAGGGTTAAAACTCGATTTACTAGAATCTCTAGAAATAAATAAACTAAAGTCGTCTGATATTTTATTAAATGACCAAATTGAAACAAACTCATCTCCCTTACTAAATTTATTTACTTAGACTATTAGAATTAGATTCAATAAATTACCTAGAAATATATGTACCTTTCCATTTAGTAATTAAAATTATATTGTACTTTTCCGCTTAGCAATTAAGATTAGGATTACATCGAAATTGTATAAAACCATATAGTTTGTGCATTGTAAAATTAGTATACCAGTACTCAACATCCGAAGAAGCCACTGAGTGGCGAGACAATTGTCATGTTGACAAGAAATAAAGTGAAAATCAAAAACTAATATAGTTTTCTTCCCAATTAATATGACAAGAGGTTAGTGGTATACTGTATTCCCTAAGAAACTACCGTGGATATAATCTATTCTCAATAATTATTGCTGTTGTTTGTCATGCCATGTGATGTTTCTGTGATATCCACATTTAGTATGTTATAATTCAGTGTTTTCACTATAGAGGGTGTCCCACTTATAATTCCCGGTGCCATTTTCTTGATAACCAAAGAAGATATTTAAATTCTATCAAAAAGTATTTACTAAAATATGTAAATGAGTTTAGTTTTTATTAAGAACAATCTTTCTACAAATTGAGTTATAGATGGCATTGTCATGCAGAGAAATTTTTATTTTGTAGGAACCTTGAATAAAGGTGCACGTGATAAAACATTACATTCGAAACAACTTTTTCAATATGAACCATTTTCGGAAAATCAGGAGCTTTCGATACAATTTCAGTACAATTTTTTTAAGTGAAAAAAATCGGCATAACTTTCTTAAGATTTGGTAAACTTAAATTATACATAAATTTCAAAAATATCCAAACCGAAATTTTCTTAAATGTTTCATGAAAATGTATAGGGTGTCCTAATAAAAAATAATCGGTAATTAATTTCCGATCAAATTAGAAGTTAAAATAAATTTACTTCATTACTATCTAAACCAATTCCTTACTATGAAGAATATCCCGAAGAACTTATTAGTTAACTAAAATATATTTTTAACAAGTTATGACATTTTTGTTACTTAATATAATTTTATTGAAGTTCAAATATCTTGAAAACCAGTGGATTTTTCGGAAATTGTTCGTATCACAAAAGTTGCGTAGAATGCCATGTCTCATCACATGCATCCCTTTTCAAGGTTTCTAGGAACAAAAAATTTTTTTGAATCGCAAAAGATTGTTTTTACTCGAAACTAAAGTCAGTTATACAGTTTAGTGAATACAGAATGAAAATATCTCTTTTGGTTGTCGAGAAAATGGCCCGGGGAGTGAGACACCCAGTATATACAATTTTGTTAAATTTCGCAACATTTTTTTTTGTTGAACTCCATAAAATTTGTGAAAATCCATCTTTAAATGCACTCAACTTTTTCTCACGATATCGAATTTAGTTTTGTTGGTAAATCGAACTGTATTGAAGCTTTACCACGACATAGTCGCGTTTCAAAAATGAGGTTGTTAGGAACTGTTATATGTAACCCTGCAATTAATTTAATCTGATTACATAAATTTGCTGTGACGGAAACAACGAGTTAGACCATGGTTGAGTGGCACATCAAATCTAGTTTCTGTTATCTCTCCGAGTTCGAGTCTCAGCTACGGCAGATGGCAATGTCGCAAGGAATAGTTGTTGTGTAGTTGTCTATGTGTACGTGTCCTGGTTGAGTAGTGCAATCATAGCTATCGCTAAACTCCGCCAGGACGTTAATATGAATAAGACGTACAAAAACCACCTACACACTTGAACGCTGCACTGGAATTCTATTACTCGATGCACGTTTCGGCGATCTCGTTAGCATCATCTGGAGGTAATTGAAACTGTTTTGATATAAGAAAGTTCTAGTCATCTCTAGATGATGACAACATAAACATAAAAACAACCATATATTAGCACAAATCCAAAACCAAAGGCATTTTTTTTGCAAAAATGTGAATACAAATTGATTACACACCAATATTATCAGTTACGGAGCTGGGGGTCGAATCCAATGCTCTATAGACAGTATGACCTAGCATACTCGCCACTCGACATGCTCTAGTCTACTATGCTACATGTCGCCTGGCAAAACATACATTGAGTAATGGTATTCGATTGTAATATTCGAGTTTTGCCAGGGTTGTGCAAAAACCCACCTTCAGTAAAAGACGACCCACTGGGTATTTAGGTGGGTTCTTGGTGGGTTTTTCTGGGCAATTGTGGTTTATTCTGAGTTTTTGTAAAATTCAAATTTCCCGCCTAATTTCCCACCTTTCATTCGGGGTTGCTTTGACACTGTAGCATATGACAACATTTGGACTATTGGAAATATTTTCAGTTATTCAATTACAGTTGCACTCTTAGGTCTAATTGATGTGATGTGATGTAAAACTTGAAGATTGATTTTGATTTATTATAATCTAATTTGTATGTACAAACTGAATTAATTCAAGAAAAAAGCTTCTACAGCATATGAATAAGAAATGCAACGCTGTTAAAATCTAGTAAATATGTGCGATTTTTTTTCAAAATTGCATAGTTTCTAGTGCCGCAGTAGAAAGAATTTTTCTACATTTGGCCATATTTGGAGCAAACTAAAAAAACAGATAAATATCTTTTCAAAATATATTATCTTTTCCCTTTCATATTCCAGTTTGAGGTAAATTTGTTAAGTTTTTGTTTTTTATTTCATGTTTTTATTTTTCTCAAGTTTATTATTTACTAGTTTTATTGTTTACTAATATATTGGCACGTTACATTTTTGTTACTGTTCTGTTCAAGTATTTGTGAGCCAAAAGTATAATTTTTAATGATAATGGATTTTTTTCCTGCAAAAAGTACGAAAATTAAACAAAGCCCAGATGGGTTTTTCTAAAATCTAAAACCCACAAAAAACCGCCGGTTTTTTCTAATGATGGGTTTTTGTGCCAAACCTGAGTTTTGCATTATTTGGGAGTTTAATAAATAATTAGTATTATATTGAAATGATGGAATAACGACCACTAATCTAAATAATTGAACAAATCGTGTTTGTCATGCGTATTAAAACCACCAAGCTTAAAAAGTGTAGTTTATACTTGCCATTTTACGACCATTTGGGGCTTTTATGTTTGTTACTTGTGAACTTGTGAAATAATTAAGGCGTCTGAGTTCATCAGTATATAAACTTAGGCCCTATAACCTGGAAATGTTATCGTACCTAGTTTAGTAGTTTCGCACTACAGAAGTTAACCAACTCTACATGATTTTTAAGACAATTGAACACTATAAGAATGGATTTTTAAATGTCTCCAATATTTCCAAAAATGGTGATAAACCATATTTTTTTATAAACTGGCAAAATGTTTGTTGTGCAATATTTCGAAGAGTGGATTGTCATTTTTATATTAAATTATTTTCCTAAATAGTATGTTTGAATTAATATGATCTGGAATAGTACGTAAATATGATTTGAAATTACTACCCCTCTACCCATAAGCAAAATTTTCTTTTTAAAAATTTTGATTCCGGTCCTGGCCAATTCCATCATTCCTTTATATAATTTCGTCATAATGTTTTCCTTTAGTCGTTCTTATGATTTTCACTGGCGCGATAAAATAAGATACCAGTGTATTTGTTTTTCTCTTTCGCTGCTTATTCACTTTGCGGCAATTTACGGTTTGTCATAGTTTATACAGGATATTCGCAAAATGTTGTGCAAGACCCTGGCACCAAATCTCACAATGATATTCAAAATGGCTTGCTTAGTTTTATGATTTTTGGTTTATTTTTGCCTTATAGAAAATTGGTGTAGAGTGAATCAAAGTGAGCAAATGTTTGTAAAAGTTTGGATAAAAAGTGGATACTGCAGGAAACTCACTTAATAACTGCGCCAGCACCTCGCTTGTCTCATTGAGGTCCAATAAAGTCATCTAGTAAGACACACGATTCTAGTATATAGTCACCAACCCCGCAGAATGTAGAAAGCGTAGTTAATTTCTTTTAACCACTTTGTGTAGTTGGGGCGCCAAATAAACTCGATTTTCTTTTCTCTAAATTATTAACAGTTCGTTAAATGTTGTCATTTTCGTAATTTGTCTATTAAATGCTGTTAACCGCTTTTGAAACTTTGCATTAGTAAAGAGAGACGATGCCTACAGTTTATAGTGGAGTCCGAACCACTTCTTGGGGATAAATTTATAACTAAAATTATTTCGAAATAAGTAGGGTTTGAACCTGCTTCGCTAGATACGCCAGTTTGCAAGCTAAATGCGCCATCTTACTAAGCTACCATCCTTCTGGAAATGCTATTTCACGTCGACTTCGTGTGAGGATACAAATTGAAGAACAGTTTCTTGCAGGCAGGGCAATCAATTTTTCGTAAAATCCAACGCACCATTTATGCATAATGTGTTACTTATTCCTTTATTAATCAAATTTTGACCTAAGACTGTGCACCTAACAGGCAACCTCGACAGAAAGTGCAATGCTGTCAGACGTGCTATACAGCAAAAGAAGGTTAACTGGAATACTGTTTGAATCTCAGGACGCCTGGCAAGATGTTGTGAATTGAGCTTCATTTAAATTATTATATTTCTTTTCCTACATACGTAATTAATATGGCATAATTTGTACTCCTTTTCGGTGTATCAAGTCCCGTCAGATATTTCTCAAGAAATATCCAAACAACTTCAACATTGCTATAACCTTCCCTGAGCTGTAAAATTAAATGCGCTAAATCGAGAGCACTGAGATGTGATTGCTGTACCATGACCGAGACGTATACGGTAGACCGAGACGGACTTGTGTAAAATAAAATGTAGCGACACTATGCTAGTGAACGCAAGAAATATGATATTTCCCTCGTTTTCAAAATGATTGGTCTATGTACAGGGTGATCAGAAATCAAAGCCCCAAATTGTTTATTTATTTATTTACGGAACAAACCCTATTGGACATATTAAAAAGATGTAACAGAAATATATTATATTATTACAATTATGTTTAATATATTTCTGCTGAAATCTATTCTGTGGTAGCTAATATTAAACCATTTTTTTCTTGCATTTGTCATAATAGTGTTAGAGCTAGGTTCCTATCAGCCAAAAATGCCATGTAAAGGTTGTAATGTAGCATACAGGAACAATTTAAACACTACCTGCGATGGCTTATAAACGTAGCTACAAAATAATTATCATTGCGGTAACTAAAATAAAATAGAAATGTCTACCAAACAGGCAAATCAATTATTATATGTATAAAGCACAATTGCTAAAAAGCTAAATATAGAGACAAGTTATACATTCGTTCGGAGAAGATATAAGCTAAAGTACTTACAGGAATCAAAAAGTAACGACAAGCTACTTTCGAGAGAAATCAAACCTATGCACTGCATATTATAAGTCGAAGTGAAGTATTTATTTAACCGTGCTCTGCTTATCTAAATAATCTTAAGTTGATTTTTAATTTCCTTAAATTAAAAATAACGTTTAAATAGGCAAATATATGTCAGTAAATGCTTTAATCATTCTATGGCGTACATACAATCAGGAATGTGATTCTGGTAGTGATGCTAGATGGCGCTAATATAATCAAATCTGATAACGAAACTATGGATATTTAATATCTCTGGGCAAAGCGGGGCGGGACAATGGTCAATGCGTTAATGCTCTCTCAGTTTATTGCTTCTCATATGATAGGTTGAAGCACGCGCGAGAACTCTTTGCAGTAAAATCTTTTAGCGGCTTTGAGCCAGTCTATGTATTACAACGTTCATAGTTTCAACACGTTATTTTGTTGCTTGGTTGTCACTGTATTATTTTATATGTAAATATTTTGTGGACTGTTAACTATCCCAGATGTATGTGGTAAATATGTATACTTACATCGTTTTTTCACTGGATGGACAGCTTTGGGAATGTACCTTTATGTGACACATGCTGAAATTGGAAAAGAAAAGATCAGTAAACTTAAAACAATTAATTCATTTGTGTAATATTCACTAAATATCACACTTTTAATTATATTTATGAATTTTTTTCTAGAGTTAAGTTGCCAAACGTAATATAATTCTTGTAAATTGACAGTTTTTTACCAAAGATTAAATCTGTAATGCTAAAACACCCTAAATTTAGATAATAAACTGTCATTTTATACTTTATATTACTATATATATAACCACGTCAATACTCATTATTATACTCTTCGCAAATACAAAACGAAGAGTGGTATTGCATCCGATCGGCACACTTCTAAAACCGGGAATATTGCCCGTAGAGCAAAAATTGCCATGTCACTGAATTCTGAACAACTTTCAAAATGTTAGTCCGTCCGTCTGTCCATCTGTTTGTCTAACTTAAAAACGAAAAGTCCGATTGTATTGAAAGTTGGGCAGTAAGTTAGTGTTAGCTAGAGGAAGAACCATATTGTTTTTGAACAAAATCGACCAATAAAGAAAGTTGTAAATTTATTTTTTTTGTATATTTTGTAATTAAACTAAAAATGTCTAAAACTAATATTACTTACAAAAAAAAGCTGCGACGAATATCCTATAGAATGTGCAATAATTATATAAACAGTGCATAAATCGGCGAAGAGTATAATGGTTAGCTTGTTACTACATTTTGAAAAAAAAATGTAGTATACGTTTAGCATTTTTCCGGTGGACCGTCGAAACCCGAAAAAAACGTCGGATCGATGTGAAAGTCATATCTATCAATTCGAGAGCGAATTTAGAAAATTCCGTCCGTCGGTCAGTCGGTCGGTCTGTCTGTCTGTCTGTCTGTCGGTCTGTCACGCCCAGCCCCCTTAATCCGTTTTCGGATTGCGATGAAACTTGGGTGGTTAATAAGAGGTCTTTAGAAAACCTTAACGCCGGAAGCTCGGCTCCGTTCGGAAACCGGAAGTACCCGATATAGACGTTTCGAGTTTTTCGGGAAAAATTGAATAACTCGATAACGGGTAGTCGGATCGACATATTTCAAAAAAGAAATGGTGCCGCTGGCAAAGCTCTACAAATAAGCATACCAGAAACTATGTCGAAAAACAAAAGAAAATTGATTTTTTTTTGCAAAAAACTGGTTATCTCGAAATCGGGCTAGGAAGCACGATAAATGTCCAGAATATTGATCGATTTCGATCAGACTTGGTGGGATCAAAGGTACCCGGCCACAAATCAAGCCTATTGCTGGCGGCCCGAATCCGTTGACCGCAAGTATGTTTTCCAGGGCCGAGTATGATTTTTCAAAGAAATTAATAACTCCCGAACCGAAGGTCCGATTTTGATTTTCAAAAATGGCAATTGTAGGGCTCAATTAGGTCTATTAGTTGCTGGAAAACTTGATTTTTTTGATAAATTCAACAAATTCCGAACAATTTCCTAATAAAAATCGAAAATTAACTATTCCGTCGATCTATCTCTATAACCAGTATAAGGCATGGACCTTTTTGGACAAAAAATCTGAGATAGGGTTTTTCCGAAAAACTTAAAATAAACGAGTTATTTACGAAAATGCATTCCATAGAATTATTTTAAAAAATATTACAAATTGATAATGTTATATTTAAAATATGATCATTCATTTTCTTATTTTCATTTACTAAATAAAAATAGAACCGATGCCCTTTCCGTGTTTCAAAATGTAGTTAGCTTTTACTTTAGTCAATGCAAAAAAAAAGAAAAATAAAACATGTCAAAGCACTGAGTCATCTTGCGACCCTCTGCTGAAAATGTAATGAATCATCCCAACAAATTGGACAAAAAGCATATCAAAATGTAGTTTTTTTCACTTGTTATATACTAATTTTCAAACATTAAATTCAAAGATGAGCTAAATATTTTCTTGATTCATGACCTGTACACTAATTTGTACGTTGTATTATGTTATATTAACACATTGAAAGTTTTACTCTCCAGAAGATGAACCTTCTAATATAAAGTTTAATAATTAAATAAACAAATCATCAAACACGTGGGCGATGCGCCACTGTACGTAAGGTAATACTTTTCTTGAAAGACGTACTTTATAATATTAATCAAAGGAATTTTGCAACGTATCATCCAGTGGCAAGATTCATTATCTCGATGAATATAAAGAGGCATCTGCTACTTTGATCTATAATTATTCGACTAGAGTTAAAGACATCGATTGGTCTGGAGTATGAAATAGTTCACAACGTCTGGAATTTTCAAATAGACTTTTCGCTGGAATTTTTTAGCTGTCTTTTAGTATTTATATGACGGCGGTTTTTTTTGCAAGAAGCGACATCTCGAACATCTAAATGGGTGCGTTTTGTATTTTATGTTCTATATTTTGCGCTTCTTGGTGCCAATTTTAAAGCCGTTACTGATATTTATTGGAATGGGCAGAGTTTAAGGCCCTCAAAATATAGAACGGGCCACGTATTAACGAGGGATTATTATGTAGTTTCCTCTCGTATCGAACGAGAAAGTTCGTTTCATTTTTTATCTCTTATTTCATTTTAATGGTATCCTGTTGCTATACTAGCTACACTTACCCTTGCAAATTCCCACATTTTATCGACATAGCCTTAGAAAAAAAAATCATATTTTTTACGCTTATTAAAAGCTGACCTTCATATTAACACGTTTTGTTAACAAACATATAGTGATAACAAGCTAAAAATTTCAGACCAGTTCATTGTTTCGTTTTTGAGTTAGATCAAGTTACACGAAAAGATAATTGATTGTTTTCTTATTTCAAGTTTAATAATAGTTATTATTATTTATATACTCGACGCGACGCACAGTGGTCAGTTCTAGGGGGACAAAATTTTACAAATTTGCAACTAAACAGCAAATATTTTTTACAAAAAAAGGAAAAATATTGAAAAAAAAAAGTTTTAAAATTCTGAAACTTTGTAGAATCGATAATATTGTACCCATGAATACATCAGAAATAGTACAAAAATTCTGAGGACCAAGGGGATGGTTTTTATGGGGGTTGAAAATTAAATGTTATTTTAAAATCACTTAACTTTTTGAATAAGATTTGTGAATCTGCGAAAAAAATGCAAAGTTATTGTGATAGTTATTTTGTAAGTTAAAACTGAAAATATTCTGTTTCACAAATTTTAGAATTTCAAATATAAATATACAAGGGTATTTGTTCTCTGATGAAAATTTGACTCTCGATATTTCAACCCAAACATACAGCGAATCGCTCTTTTTTGCATTAGAAAAACTCTATTTGCTGCTGATAAGCATCCATACGCGATAATTTCATATCTCATAACAGATTCGAAATTAGAGTAATAAAAGGTCTTTATAATATTTTTATTAATAATGGTGGAAAGCCTTCTTAATGCAAAACAAGTACTTGCACATTTTTTGCATACATAATTTACATGGTCTTGCCATGTTAGTGATAGATCTATGTGTAGTCAAGTAGTTTAAAACTTGTTTTTTGTTCAATAGATTTACCATTCAACTTAATTAGGGGGCTGCTCGTATAATTGGCAGTAAGTGGGTGAAACTGTAGAATATGTGTTTTTTCTTGGTTTATATTTAAATGAATACTACCAAGATAGTTAAATAAAGCTGGTAAGTTGCTGTTGGTTTACATCATCCTGTTTTTTATTGTATGCAATAAGCGTGATATCGTCTGCAAACTCGCAATGAGATATAGAGAGATATTCATCTATATCGTTGCAGTATAATAAAAATAACAATGGACCCAAAACACTTCCCTGAGGAACCCCAACGTCTACTGCAAGCTCATCCGAATTTTGACCAAGATAGTTAACAAACTGCTTTCGATTAATTAGATATGATCTTAGTAAATCATGGTCTACGCAATCAAAGACTTTTGATAAATCTACAAAATGAGCCACCACCTTGTTATTTTTGTCTAGTTGTCTATAAATGATATCCAAGATATTCAGTAAGACTGACATTGTCGATTTTTTATGCCTAAATCCATGTTGAGTGATTGCTAAGAGATTATTCGTTTCTAAAAATTTTGTAATTCTTTTAGCTATAATTTTTTCAATCGCCTTAGAAAACACTGACAAGAGCGAAATTGGACGATAATTGGCGAGTAATTTTTAATCTCCCTTTTTATATAGTGTAATAACTTTAGAGATTTTAACATGCTTGGAAAGCAACTCTCAGAGATACAAATATTGGCTATATGACATAGCGGCTTAGCTAGCTGAATTGCACATTTTTTATAATTAAGGTAGATAATTGATCTGGGCCAGTAGAGTTTGTGTTTTTTAAGTCATGTAATATGCTAATAACCTCAGATTCAGTGACTGCCTCTATTAAAATTGGTCTCTGTGAAATTGGATCTATGCGTATAGTTTTCAAAATTTTGTTTATTATTTTTTATATTTTTTGGTAAATTTACAAAGAAATTATTATATGCGTTGCCTATTTCTTTCTTATCAACAATTTCAACTTCATTTACAACTCTATTTTCATTTATTTGCGATTTATGTTTTTTAGTGACGAATGTGTAATATTCCATACGACTTTTGATCTATTGTCAGAGTGCATTATTTGATTGTTATAATACATTTGCTTAGCCTGTCTGATAGTACGTCGATAGATTTTTTTGTATGTGTTATAATAGTTTAGCGTAATTAACCCTTGATTTTTCTTAATATATAAGTCTTTAAGATTTGATGCCGATACTTTTAAACCTGGTGTTATCCAATTTTTTGTTTTGCCAAAATTATGTTTTGTTTTTGTAATAAGTTTAAAACTGAGATCATAGTAATATAGGAGTATGTTGTTAAATATGCTAAATTTTGTATCAACGTCTCTAATAGAGTTTGTAATATCATGCCAGTCTTCTGTTTCAATTCTTAAACAATATAATGTTTTTGTTTGAAAATGATCGACTTATATCATCGGTAATAAAAATAAAAGTAAGCAAGCAAAAAAATTAGTCGCTATCACTATTATTACAAACAATTTTCTTGGCAGGCCAGGTGATTTGGAAATTGATGGTTATTTAGGCGTGTCCTCTATCAACTATTCCACTTCCCTAAAATTAAATTCCATATCCAACCAGGAATCATTAGTCTCTAAAATCTTGACCTTACTTCCTCAACTTTCTTGCCATTTTTCAGAAATTTAATATCCAATTTTTTAAATCTTGTCCATTATTGCCTGTTCTAAAGTTTCTCTACAATGTTGTACGCCAAAGCGATTCGGGACATGCAGGCGCATCCTATTATTTTTTCCTTTTTGTCGTGTCTCTTTGAAACAACCTTAATGAGACTTCTACGTAATATAGCATAAATAACTAAAAACTAAAATCATGATTAGAAATGCAGATTAATGCAGCTTTATTTCATAAAATGATAAAGTAATAATAGATTATTATAGTTCTTAAAACGACAAAACATGAGTCAACATGAATAAAACTATACAGCTGTAAGAACTTGTAGATATTCAGAAAATTACAATTCTTGTTTGGTTCAAAATGACACCTTTATAAAAAGTAGCAAAAGCTAAATGTTGGTGATTTTGTTTAAGAATAAAAAACTACATACCTTGTTCTACATTCTCCATGACATAGAATAACTTCAGCACAAAACCATATTTAAAACACATTTACTCAACAATGTCTAATCATAAACTTTTGCTGACTTTAGCATATCCATATACTTTTTTTAAAATAAGTTAAATTTTTGATAAAAATTTAAGAAACTTGGTAGAGATATGCTAAATTCAGTGAGGATCAGGAGAAGCAACAAAAGATGAAAATTCCAATAAAATAACTCAGCCACAAAAAAAGTCCTGATCCTGGAACTTGACCCGAGTAGTCTAATGTATTTTTTGACGCTGAATTCTTTGGAATTTTAAAATTTGAAATCAGCAAACTCAAAAATCCTAGGATTGTACATTGGGAGTAGGCGATTTTAGCGTATTCTAAGGGTGGTTTTACGCTCTAGCTCAAAATTTTGAAAGTACTTGGGCTCTTCTAAGTTCGGATTCAAATTCAGCGTCGACTAATACATTGGTCTACTCTGGTCAAGTTCCAGAATCAGGACTTTTTTTGTGGGTGGGTTATTTTATCGGATTTTTCATCTTTTTTGCTTCTTCTGACCCCAATTTTGAGGCCGCCACATTGATAAAAAAATCTGCAACAACACTGAATTTAGCATATCCAAATACAATACAATACAGTTTCGTAAATTTTGATTAAAAATTGGCTAGGTTACCGATTTTTGTTCCCTGTTTTCAGAAAAAGCATCACTGTGTGAGGTATCTCTCCCCTAATTCCTCTATTCCGAAGTTATTCTCAGATACTCTATTATATAAAATAATAGTTTTTGCGGGGAATCTACCCTTAAGATGTTTCCACATTATTTCTGAACACCCTGTATTTCCACATTTTACTAACCTTTAAAACAAAATCAATAAAATACAGTACACTAGTTTATAAAATGACGCCAATTATAAATCTTACCTAAATATTTTGGGTCCTTCTTGAGACAAATGTCTAATTATTGATATATATTTGGATCCCACAATCTGTGGATAATTTAACTCGCCTTGCATATCGATTAATATCAACTCAATCAGGCCCGTAAAATGGCCTAGGAGGCCACGAGTAATCTAAACTCGTCTCAGATAGAGTGCGAAGTCCAGACTACGAAGTTATTGTCTCATCGAATACAACAATTACTTCCAATATAACTTGTTTTTCCTCTCCATTGCAACAAGAATATAGGATATAGCTTCGGGTAGTATTCGTCTAGATCACTGTGTCATTTGAAATTGGATCAATCTAATTTAATTTTACATGCACCCCACTCAGATGTCCCTGGAAAGCCAATATACATGGAGATTTTAATTGTTTTTCTGCTGGTCATAATTGATCAACTATGTTTCGATATAAATCATTTTCTTCAACGAATAAAAGACATTTGATGTAGCTAATGGCGGTAATCAGTGTGCATCTAAATGCAAATGTTTTCACTATGCAATGTAATTATGTTCGTGGCAAAAAAGAAACCTGTTTCATTACCGCTCATGCAAGGTATTTGTTCAAAGATTTACTTTAAAGAATGAAAATATGATAGAAATATTTTACATCGTTACATTCAGCTATTAGCAACTCTTGGGCATTATTATGAAAATACACTTAAATTTTAGCATATCAGTTCAGCACCCTTAGGGGAATTTGAGACCAGGCCTATCCAAAAGTAGGCTTGTTTTTTTGTTTGCCACCTTTGTTTTATCTTTTGCATACCGGGTGGCAAATGAATATCTAAACCGTTCCAGAGAAGACAGACCGACAGACCTGAGTCACAGACGAACGAAAATTTTGACGTTTCCATGACATTCTAAACCTATTTCAAGAAAAGAAATATTTTTCTTACAGTTACTGTACTTTCACTCCACTACGTGGGTGTGGAAGTAAATAAAATCTACTCAAATGTCAAAAATTACTTTTACTGTTTGAGTAGTTGATAATTTCAACTCTCTCATCGTGTCGCATGTCACAAAAATAAATTATTCTCCATAAATTCGGTTTCTTAGTTTAGTTTTCTTTAATATAAATTTAGTTCTCTTAGTAACTTCAACATAATAATCTAATAATAGATAGACGCTGATAAAATACATGTTTACCGAAGAATAATAAGATAATAAGCAAATAATCCTGCTTAGCCACTTGAATATAACACAGACAGACCTCCCTGAAGAGATGGTACTACAGATATAAGCGGGGTTTCTAAAATTTGCAATATAGAATTAAAAGGGATAAGCATGAGAAAAATGCCACTAAAGGAAATTACGTGCAATGGGCATCAAGCTATTCCCTTGGACGTGAAGAAATATTTGTTAACTATAAGGGCTATCGAGAAAGGGTTTCAGCTGGGGTAACTACCCTGGGGCCAGGCTGTCCCGGATACAAAAATAAATAAACCATTTTGTACATCTTATAGATATTCCTTGCTACTTGGGCACACACTTGGATTTGTAGTGGGGCTCAGAAATAAACTGCTTCAGGGCCTGCTGTGGCTCTCGACGGCTTTGTACACTATTTTTCCAGAAATCCAAGAGGGAACTGAATTATTGAAAAAAGGTGATTGTTTAATTCTTTGTTGCTACTTACGTAATGAAACATTTTGAACAAATTCTCAATGGTGGAGGTGTTCCAGTTGAACTCAGAAAAATTATTGCATCATATTTCGCGCAAAATTCAAATATTTAGAAATAAACAAATATCAAAAGTGGCCTTTTTACCTTTTATATTTAAAGGAACTTTGATTTTTTTTATAATGTTAGTATCCTCAATTCGTTCCAATTTTTTTTAATTAATGCCATATTGCTTTCCAAAAATAACTAATCTTTGTTTAAAAATGAATTATTATTTGTTTGCTTATAATTGTATTGAAATATATTCTTTATAGGGTTTTGCAAACAGCAGAAAAAATAACGATTTATAACTAAAAGAAAAACTTTGTGTGCAAATATTAATGAAATCTTTGCATTTTTTCGATAACCTGAATTCTGGTTATGCTAGCCAATTAAAATCCTAAAATGAATTTGTCTAATTTCTTATTTGACAATTCTCATTCTAACACTAGTTAGCTAATAGATAGGTGAGGTTGTTTTTATCAGTCAATGTCAAATATAATTATTTCACACATTCATAAAAAATTGTCTTGGTTTTGCATGAAACATCTTTATGAGTGGCTTTATGTCTTTCTGATGAGCTCCAAAATAAGGGCGAAAAACGTTTCAAAGGCTAAGCATTTCCAAGAAACAGAATGATAGATTTCATGAAAATGTGATCCATTAGAATGAAAATTTTTTTAAGACAAGGTAGATAAATAAATTCATTTTAGGCATTTGTTCTCATTTTCAACTGAATCTTCATAATCGTAGGGGGTTTTGTAGATACTAGTTTAATCTGCATGGCCCTAGGGGACTGTGTGGATGCTAGTGTTAGAATGAGAATTGTCAAATAAGAAATTAGACAAATTCATTTTAGAATTTTAATTGGCTAGCATAACCAGAATTCAGGTTATCGAAAGATTGCAAAGATTTCATTAATATTTGTACACAAAGTTTTTCTTTTAGTTATAGATAGTTATTTTTTCTGCTGTTTGCAAAATCCTATAAAGAATATGTTTCAATATAACTAATCCTTATTATAATTTTTTACATGATTAAAAGAATATTATTAAAATAAAATTTTGAAATGAAAATACTTATATTTATTGGCCCAACACAACAAAAATTCTTTGGTATGGAAGGTATGCAGAACTTTTAATTTTAATAACCATAATTATAGCATTATAATCCACGTGCAAAATAAATTGTTCAAATGTAGCTTAAAACTTTGGCAACATTTATTTACATAAAGAGCCCACATGCCAAACACAAGGGAACAGCTATTAGTTTAGTAGATTTCTGTATTATGTATGTATATAGTTTTGTAATTCGGATGAAAAGTTTAATTGGGAAGCTTTAAATTTAAGTTATCATTTAATATGTACCGTACCTAACATTACATGCATGGAGATGCGTAAAACTTTTCTTTCAGATAAAGAAAACCAGTTAAATATTTTATTTTAATGAAACGTTAATGTTTTGGTTTTGAAGAAAAAATAAAAAAATAGTTTTGTATTTTTCTAAAAAAGTAGGTAAGTAGTTCAAATTTTCTAATTTTGTACGAAATAACCTTTTATTATTTAAATCGTGTAATAGAATAGATAGCAATACATCACATTCAAGTTCTACTGACTAAATTATTTGAAAACTTAATCTTACAGTAGCCAACTTAGCTTTTGCATTTTTTTGAAATTTTGGCGTCCTTTTAAAATCAAATGCCTTCTACTTGTAGTATATTATTATAACGAATTCAAATATGCAAACTTCACGGAAGTGAAATTTTTCATCCAAAAAGCGCATAATAAACCCCCAGAATACTGGCTGCATTTCAGCAAATAAATTAACTGAGCCCCTGCAGCACAACGGAGGGCATTTTGAACAGTTGTTGCATTTAATATTTATATTCAATGTGTTCATTAATTTGGTAAATTTTGTTCCAAAGTGTTTATTATAAATCTAATATTAAACGAACTCTTGTCTTTGATGTTATTATTTTGATAATAAACAAATAATTATCAATTATTTACATGATTATTCTCGTTTGTAATAAAAAAGAAACAAGTTAGGTGACTTATATTGGCTAGTAACAAACAGTGCTGACTTTGCATGTATATTTTACAAAAAATCGTCCATAATAAAAAACAAAGAGAGATAGGTATGGGGAATGCTAATATCAATTGATGCAGAATTTCATACTCTATTATATTATGTCAAAACATACATGGGTTCTATTTGAAAAAAATGACTTTTAGACATTTGAACTTAATCAATGTTCGACTGTGAAAATAAAATACCCTGTATGATATTGTAAAAATGTATCACAAACTGTATTATTAAATTTCAAATTTTTCTTCCTAAAACTATTCGAGAAATTGGAACGGAACTAATCTCGTAGTCATCTGGTATATAATGAAATTAAAAGTTTCGATAGCGTCAGTCTCTAGCAAAAACAAGTAGATATTATTTCATGGCTTTTTGAAATAAATGAGGAGAAATCATTAAGAAAGCATATGCAGACTCTATGAAACAGAACTTGTTTGAAAAGAGGGAATTATCGTTCTCCACAAATTACAAGGAATCTGAGTAAATCTCTGTAAAGATTTTTATTACGTTTTCCTGTATAAGAAATATACTAAAATCATTAGAAGGGTATATTCAGTATTGTTAAACCCTCTTATTTTTCTCAAGATTTCTAATTATCCAGTTGTTTTTGTCTATATTCCAAATTTAATAAAAATTTCAAATTATGTAGAATCTACAGTGTGTCCACGAGTCAGTTTGGAAGAGTAAAAACTTTTTTATTTTTAGGTTTAAGAAGGAAAGTAATTTTTTATAAAAACGCCTGCTTTTTATGAATAAATAAATATTTGCAAAAATGTGAAAACTGTAAAGGGTGAAGTGACTTCATTGGAGAAATTTTAAAAAATGTTATGGATTAAATGGTACAGTCAGTATGAAATCTTGAGTTCTAACTACAAAATTATTTTTCTGTTTTTTTCCTAATTCTTTTAAACTATCCAAATTCTTATTAAATTCTATTGCCTAGAACTTTTAATATTCTATAAGTAAAAATTCTACAAACGTCAGATCTGGGCTGCCAGGTGGCCAAGGGCAAGAAATTTTTCTGTTCCTCCACTATAGGGAATATTCTCTCCCAAATGATAACATTTAACAATAAACATTTTTGATTCTGTCATAGCATTTCTAGGAAAATATAGTTCTACGTCAAATATAATGATATGACACTTACATAATAATAGATATTGTTGATGTATACTAGATTTTACCACAGTTGAAAACTGTTTGCAAAAGCCTTAATGAATAGAAAAATATTCGTAGTAGCAAATCAGGATTTTATAATATTGTCACAAATAAAGGTAAGTGCTTCATACTTTGGAGTTTTTCACATGTTTGCAAATATTTAACACCCTGTATGTAAATTTTGGAAATCAATTTCGGGCTCTTCATAAAGAGCAAGCGTTTTTTATAAGGAATAATGTTTCCTCGTAAGCTTACAAATAAAAAAGTTTTCCCTCGTCCAAACTCGATCCGTGAACACACTGCATATAACATACAGTGTGACCCCGGATGAGTTGACAAGAGGAAAAATATCATTATTGATTTTATGACCAAGAGTCATTTTCTTTTTCCTTCTTCAATTCTTTGGGACTTCTTTATAAAAAATCCTACTTGTCAAATGAGTACCGTATAAAAGTCTTACATCAGATGTACCGGGTGCTAATGAATTAATAAAACAGCAAAATGCCTCAAGAGAAGTACTTTTATTTTTTATGTTGGACAAAATGTTTATAAAACAAAGTTGTTTATAATCCAAAATAAAGCCTAAATACAAATTTTGAGGTCGATGCGGAAACACTTTTGGCAATAAATTCAATAATAGACAACCTGAAAATATCTTTATTGAAGCGCTCGCAAAAACTGAAAGTAAGTAAAAGCCATTTACAAAAAATTTAGATGGAAAATTAAGTTCGAACGTTTAAGCCAAGGTTCAGACATACACTTGACAGTGGAGATGAATAGAAGCGATTGAATTTTTGTTTATGGGTCAGTGAGAATTACCTCGCAGATAGAAGTTTTCACAGAATGTTCTTTACTAACAAAGCAACATTTTGCATCAATGGTCACGTTTCATCACAAAATAATCGCTATTGGGTTATTGAAAATCCAAACTATGTCATTCACAAACGAAGTCAACGTTATAAAAAAGTGAATTTATGGTGTGGAATTTCTTTTTTGGTAGGAAAACGGTTGCCCCGCTCATTCCACAGTTTTGGTGCAGCCAGTGGTTGACAGATCATTTCGGAGACAGATGGATGTGAAGATATGACCCAGTTAATTTTTCTGTAAGCTCACTAATGGATTTTTTTGTGAGGTATTTTAAAAGGGAAAGTTTATGCAGATGACCTGTGCATATCGACAAATACTAAAGGCACGAATACAAGACGCGGTGAATGAAATAATTTATCCGCAACCATTCGTAAGGTCCATGAAAAATTTATTAAAAGGGTAGAGAAATGAGGCTGGAGGAAACTATGTAGAATGCATTTTTTGTCCACAATCATTGAAGTTAATGTTAGATTAGGTATGTTATATTGATGTTTGAAAAAAATGTAATTTGACATAAATTTAAAAGTCAAAATGAAGATTTCAAAATTTGTATTTAGGCTTTATTTTGGATTATAAACAACTTTGTTCCATAAATATTTTGTCCAAAATAATAAATAAAACTACTTCTCTCTTGAGGCATTTTGATGCTTTCTTAATTCATTAACACCCGGTACATCTGATCAAAGATTTCTGTATGGTAAACTCATTTTTTTCAACAAGTAGAATGTTTTATAAAGAATGACTTTTCGTCGTAAAATCAATAATAGACAATTTTTCCTCTCTATCAACACTGTATATTGCGATGGAGAAGAAACTTCCCATTCATAAATGCATTAAAACATTTGCTGACTAATTTGGTGGTGAATATTTCAAATGTACCATTTATATTTCCCTATATCGGCTATGAACGCTAGTGGTTTCTTGAATCATTTACATTGTTGACATAGTTGAACAAAGGTGAAACTCCTCACTATTGTAGACATACTTTACGTATCTCTCTTGATCCTACGTTTTCCTCGTCGTGTACGTACAATACATATATGTCAAATCAATAGGTAGTTGATTTATTAATAAAAAGCCAACTTCACATCATCCCATTCACATGGTTCAAGAGTGCAGCTTTGTATAGGATATGCCACGTTTGACCCCGAGGTTTACTTGTAGAAATTATGAAGAATTACCCCGCATTTATCAGCTTGTCCAGAAAATTCATGAACCACGCGGTTACGAACAATTTTTCATTTTCACCACACTAGACGTATATTTATAAAATGCCAGTTGAGTTCTTTGAGGCATTATATAGGAAGCCAAAGGGCTTCTTTCCTTTATGCACCCTTTCAATATCGTTTTTCTCCCCATCATGTCACAACAGAGCCCTCTTTAATTGTTCGTATAGATTTCTTATTGTATTGCTTTCTTACTACCCCCATTTCTATTGTATGTTATGAGTATTATTTGTGGGGCATACAACTGCAGATATATATAATAATAATATATATAGTATACACGAGGGTATATATGAGGGTATATCTTAGCCTAGGCAAAAGAGCCAGAAAAAGTCTGTTTCAAAAAAAGAAATGCCAACCAGGATTTTTCAGCGGAAATATGTAACTCTTAGTATGTAAATATTGTACTTGAAATTCAACAGCTGAAAATTAGTGCGTCTGTGTTTAATTAACATGTAAAGTTACGGAAAACAAGTTTTGGGCTTGAATAAATTTTCTTTAGGTTCTTTACGAAAATACGCCCGTCGAAGAAGTTCTAGGTACTAAAAATATTTACAAAACGAGCCCTATCGCATAAAAGTCGGTTAATTCGTTTTTTAACAAAATACAAAATACTGCTAAAAAACGCTAATTCTGAATTAATTTATAACTTAACAGACTTTGATAGATTATAGGTTTTACTGTGTAGAATGAGTGGTTTTTACTTCCCTCGCATACCGAAGGGAAGTATTGTATTCGAGAAGAAATCACCCTCCGAGATTTTTTCGGATTTTGACGTTTCAGATCACGTAGATTACGAAAATATAGGTTTTTCAATTCCGTCAGTCAGTCTGTCTGTCTGTTGGTGCATTAACTAAAAAACTACTTGACGGAGAGCAGTCAAATTTGATAGGTAGTTGACGCTACTGTCAGCGAAGAAATGGTTAAACTTTCACTGGAAAATATACAGGGTGGACCGTCTAAAGGGAATAAATAATGAAAAAATTTTTTTTTGCTCAAGTTTAAAATTTCCACGTTTCATGACACGCTAAACCTATTTCAGAAAAAAACATTTTGAAAATTTTTTTCGCCAACATTTTTGAAAAATTTTTTACCACTAAAATCGATGAAAAATTCTTTTTCTTTGTTCAAATTTAAAATTTCCCCGATTCATGGCATTCTAAACCTATTAAAAAAATATATATATATTTTTTCTACCAACATTTTTGAAAAATATTTTACCACTAAAATAGATGGAAATTTTTTTATCTTTGTTCAAATTTTAAATTTTCACGTTTCATAGCGTTCTAAACCTATTTAAAAAAAATGTTTAGAAAATTATTTACCATTTTTCAAAAAAATTTACCACCAAAATAGATGGAAATTTTTTTTTCTTTGTTCAAATTTAAAATTTCCACGTTTCCATGGCATTCTAATCCTATTCAAACAATTTTTAAAAAATTTTTGAAAAATTTAAAAATTTGTTTGAAAAAATCTATTTATCACTACTACTTACTATGGAATCGATGAAAAAAATTTTTTTTGCTCAAATTTAAAATTCCCACGTTTCATGACACTAGAGTAGATGGAAAAACATTTTTTTTGCAAACATTTAACATTTTCACGTTTCATGGCATTCTAAACCTATTTCAAAAAAAAAAATTTGAAAATTTTTTTACCAACATTTTTGAAAAAAATTTTACCACTAAAATAGATGGAAACAAATTATTTCTTTGTTCAAGTTTAAAATTTCCACGTTTCATGACATTCTTAACCTATTTCGGAAAAAAAAAATTGGAAAATTTTTTACCATTTTGGAAAAAATTGTTACCACTAGAATTAATGGAAAACTTTTTTTTTTGCTGAATTTAAAATTTTCGCATTTCATGGCATTCTAAACCTATTTAAAAAAAAATGAAAATTTGTAATGTTCTTTTACTACTACTATAGAGTAGAAGGAAACATTTCTTTTTGCTGAAACTTAAAATTTTCACGTTTCATGACATTCTAAGCCTATTTCAGAAGAAAATAATTTTGAAAAGTTTTTTACCAACATTTTTAAAAAATTTAAAAAATAATGAAATTTTTTAACCACTACTAATACTTCCACTCCACTACGTGAATGTGGAATTGAAAATGTGACAGATGAGAATAATATTTGGCATATGCAACTATTATATCTTTATTGAAAAATGTACAGGGTGGTCATCCCAAGAAATAATTCAACCATGGTGGACATTCGTAAAGGTATTTGCGCAAGCCTTCCATATTAGGCACCTGTTATTTAGTATTGAATTTTTGCTGTTGGATGAGCACTCTATTTTTTTGACCAAAAGTTATCAGGTTTTCCTTGTAATAATAGTGATAACTATTTATTATATTCCAATTATTATTCTCAATGTCATTTCGTAATTAATAATTTTTTAGAGTAACCACCATGCACAAATAAAGAGGGAAGTTCTGTGTAATACCTTTACCGATTTTTTATTTTATTTTTTTTTGGAAATGTGCACTTGTATAATTTTTGCAAAAAAGCATTTGTTTATTAAAAAGTCACTTGTTTGAAAATTAATAGTTAGGCTTATTTTCTTCCTCAAGAGTTGTACTTTTGACAACAGCAGCATCAACACTGACATCAACAATAGCAATTCAAATAACAATAATTGGGCAAAGAGACGTGCAGAAGAAAGGGAAGTTAAAAGAGGTCCATTTTATGGACTGAAATACCTTTTTTGAAAAACTAATGCGATAATTCGTTTTATCTCGTCGAGCTACCCCAAATCGATTGGCCTTTGCACGTCCACAAGAAGCTGGGATCATAATGACTTCGCGAGCGCGCACGATTTTGAACATCCGAGTTCAGTTTTTCTTGGTACTCAATTTTGTTAGTAAGCACTTTCTTGCATTTTGCGACGCCTACGTTGCAAAAATTGATTTGCTGTAAATGAGAGATCGAAAGTACAACTCTTTTGGAAGGGAATAAGCCCAATCATGTTACGTTACGACATCCCTAAGCCATAGAAATCAATTTACAAAAAAGTGCCCTTTTTAGTAAACAAATGCCTTTTTGTAAAAATTATACAAGTACACATTTCCAAAAGAAACCACTCATTCTACATAGCAAAACCTATAATCGATCAAAGTTTGTTATGTCTACGTTCATTATTTTTATAGTTAAAAATTCATTAAGAAACAGTGGTCCTTAGCAGTAGTTTGAATTTTGTTAAAAAGCTAATGAATCGATATTAATGCGGTTGGTTTCATTTTGTAGATATTTTTAATATGATGAAAAATATCAAGCGATGATGATTTTCAATATCAGAATAGTTTCATGACAAGGCACAGTGGTACCGTTGCCATGTAAAACGCGACAAAAGGGTGAAACTAAATATTTTTTACAATGAGTATTTACTACATTTACTCTTTTACAGCCCTCCACTGTACAGTTCTTCCAATAAATTAACCTATTTTTCCATTAACTTTCGTATTACATGCATATTATAAAGCAGTCGATTTGCAAACATTGTTTTAATAGACGTATTTTGTGTGTACTTTATTAAAGTTTGTGAACTATTATTTTAATAATCAAGCAACTCCGGTAAATACGTATTTGTATCATTTGTAAAATTCTCTTTTCTGTTTTATTTTAGTAAAAATATGCGATTGTGTTGTATATCTACATATAAAAAACATTTCCATTTTTATTGTTCTTAACTTTACATAGCGTTATAAACAAACGTACCCATAGTACTTTCAGATGATGAGTTATTCAATTGCAGTATATGTTTGTGAAACAGGGTGTTATAAAATTGTTTGCTCGATTTTGCTCTTTTTTTATAAATCATAATTAAGTAAAAGGATGCATAATTCTTTTATTTCTAATAATGAGATTGCCTATGTGGTTAAAACATTCTTTTAAGGTATCAGGTGTACAAGAAAAGAGTTATTGGATGTCTTACCGACAAGAGGGAAAAAGAATGTGTCCCATATGGTTAATAATTTATTGCTTAGTTTTCTAATAGCAAAAAGAAACATTTCAAAAATGACTTCACATCAAGAATTGAGCCTGAAAATTTCACTGAAATTATTTTAGGCGAAATTAAAGTCAAAGTGGGGGTATGCAACCGTGTTCGCAACCGTTTCACAGCAAACAATTCAGAATCGCTAAATGAAGAATTTATATTACCTCGAGAATTTTATGGTCCAAATCCAACTGGCCGACCTAAAAGAGATAGAGCCTGTGGCTGCAAACTCAGTGAAAGCAAAAAGTTTACTGAAGATGAATCATATTGTCCTTGTTTACTACTGCGAAGTTCACAAAGCATCACATTATCAAAGATTATTATTGAACGCGAAAACTAAAACTAATTTACTCACCAGAAATGTATTATTTTCACTAAAATGTCACGAATATATAACATTTTTTAATGTTATTGCAATTTATTACCTAACACATTTAAGGTGGCCATTCCCTAGAAAGAGACATCCAATAGGGAATTATTTATTATTTTTGGCCATAACTTTTTTTTCTTAGCACGTTTTATAAAACTATAAGACTACCTAAGTAGAACCATAACAAGACTATTACTATGAATTTTCACTCAATAATTTCAGTGATTTGCAAAATAGTTAGATTTAAATTTAAAAATTATGTTAATCTTCTTATTTCGTAGTTTTAAATCTAAATATTTTGCAAACCACAGAAATTATTGAGTCAAAATTCATAGTAATAGTCGTGTTATGGTGCTACTTAGTAGTCTTATAGTTTTTTTAAATATACGTACTAAGAAAAAAAAGTTATGGCCAAAAATAATAAATATTTCCCTATCGGATGTCTCTTTCTAGAGGAATGGCCACCTTAACACATTTTTCTCATTTACAACCTAAAGTTGCTGAAAATAATTTTGTCGCACTTTTGATGTTAATGGTACCACTGTGCAAAGCCGGAAAATACTTTTCAGAGTGTTATGAACATGATTCTTACTACGAGCGCTTCAAAATTTAAAGAAATAAAATAAAAATATATTCGAATTTTTAGCGTTTCATTTGACTTTCTTTTGCATACGAGTGTGGTTATTTCAATTATTGCAATTATTATTTGTGATTATTATTGAATTTTGTATCGAATTCAGAATTTTCCGAGATTTTTGCTATAAAGATACAATTATGAAAGATATTAGTAATTGAAGCTGAAACATTTTAAGTCAAGACATAGAGGATATTCCATTTGAAAAAATTCTGTGATGGTAGTTTAAAACTGAAAAAATTTTAATCGTCGTGGGGAACACCCTGTAGAATTAGGTTCGACTTTGAGAGAGCTGGAAACTAGTACATGGTCTTGACTAATGTTCAAAGTGAAACGACGGTCTTTATGAAAATACGTTTTTTATAGATCTCGGCAAACGCATTTTTATCGGAAAAACGGAAATAATGTGGCAACGCCGAAGTGTAAGTCTACAAATGGATAGAGAATTTAGAGTCAAATCTAAAAATATAAAAAAAATGTATTGTGTCCCATTTAAAAAATTCAAATATTAGCTTGACACCACTATGTGAAACACCCTGTAGATTTACAATTCATATTCTTCTTACATAAGTATATATTTTTTGTTCTATTCTTTGCTCGTTATAACTTATATTTACATATACAAATAAATGATATTCATGAAATTGAAAAAAAAAAAGACAATATAGACTATTGTTATATACTTTTTATAAGTAATTATTAAACTATATTCAAGGATACCCCAAATTAATAAACAGTTTATTCAAAGGCAATATATCAGATGCAAATTGAAAATTGCGTGCAGAGTGCTTTTGTGGTATGTTTTTTAATGAAATAAAAATGTGTTTATTAGTTTGTAAAAGTCAGTATTACAAAAAACGCAATTTAAAATATATAGATCATTTTCGAACAACGTATCAGTATCGGCATGGGATATATTCATAATAATGCAAGAAGTAGACCTTATTTAAAACAACTTCTCTCCTTAATAATAGTACTAATGTGATATTAGTACTATTATTATCCTGAATTATTTTCGAATACATATAGTAGGTAATTTCTATTATGTTAATCAAATTTCACGTTTCACATTTTAGTTCACAGAAAATGAGGAATCTGAACAAACACAAACAACTGAAACTAAGAACGAAAGTGGCAGAAATATGCTTTATCTGTAAATGAAAGAAAAACTTAAGAAAACATACAGAGGAAAGAAGAGAATTTTTTAGAAATATACTTTTCTTATTCATTTATTATTATTTTTTTCTTAAAAAATGTCGTTCGTATCTGCGGTTTTGTGAAAATCATTTAATATTTCAAAGAGAAACTTAAATAAAAAAATTGTTCTGATAAAAAAAAGCGCCCAGTCAGAAAATTATGAATTTCCAATTGAAAATATGGATGGCATAGTAAATAATCGAAAAATGCGATGATCTCAAAATCAACAAAATGTCAGTTACGACATTCTTGCTTAGCAGGGCAGATATAGTACAGGCAGGGTATTTTTTAACGTATATGTTATCTATCCAAGTGGATACGCAGTATTTTAAAGTGGATACAGTGTAGAACCAAAATGGATACGTTAGCGTAAAGTAATACGAAAGGAAATCAACCTATTCAATGTAGGTTAGGCTTAAAATTTATTTGAATTTCTAACTTTTAAAATGCAACAAACAAGAACAATAACAAATAAAATATTAAAAAAAAAAAACAAAATTTCGCTCCAAATACAAATCTTACATCACACTTAAGAACACATCAAAATTCTTGATAACTACTGAAACTTTTTTTTACAAAGTTGCGTCTTTGGTAGATGTCAACATCCGGTTCTCTAAACCTTCTCTTTTGGTTAGTAAAAATTCTGCGACTGCTGATTGGGGATTGAAGTGACCAGTAACTTTTCCAATTAAGGTAATGAGGAGACGATCGTTCATAGTTTTTTCACTTGGAGACGTTCTGTGATCAGTCTCAATGTTGTTGACGTTGTTGTAGTGAAAAATGATTAAATATCTCGGTTTTCTTTGAATGTGGCGTTGTAACAAAGAGAATTGATAAAAGCTTAAGAAGTACACCTTTTGTGCATACTAAAAGTTTTCTCAATTTGTCTGCATATTTGGTTCCCACATCGACCGTGTAAATTTCTGCAATTTCTTCTATTTTCGGACAGCAGTCGCAAACATCAACAGAAATGTTAATAACCTCACCTTTATTAAAAAAATTCTCAACCAAAGGTCGCCCAGCTGGTATCATTTCCGTTACTGATTTTGCGCAAAGAAGCAATATCATATTTTTGATAGTATCATCTTCTTCTACGTTCTAGCGCCCAAACATTTTTTAAAAGACTCAACAATTTCTTGTCGAGCAGCAGACCAATTGTGTCGTCCAGAATTTGGAACATTACGTTTGCTTCTTTCCTCTGTTTCAACATCATTTACACCATCTGCATTTACCAAACTACATGACATGACCACACACTGAGCTTGAAGCAAAGAATTATCACAAAAAATCCCGCCAAAAATTGCGAACGGGGGCGATTTTGGAAGCTTTCGTGATTATTTTCCCGTGGCTCAGAAAATCCCAGCTGATCTCCTCTTCGAGAAATTTTTGTCAATTCCCCATTTATATTATAAATTATCGCATTGAGGATACTATGTCGGAGCTTATATCTACAACGACATTGCATACGTGAAATATGGAGTCAAATATCTGAAAATTTAACTTCCCGCAGGCCTGTCGAGAGGGGGGGATCGGGGGTGTTTCCCCGGTTTTTGAGGGTGCCCAGCGATTTTGAGGGGGCCCGGGTTTTGTCCGAAGTTATGCATTTGGAGGTTGCCATTTGTATTAGGTAAAACGAGAGAGGTATACTTGTAAATGATTAGTGCGATGCAAATAATAACGAGTTCCGAATGACCTGTATTGTTTATAATGCGATAAATATGAAATCGTTAGGTAAAGGAACATACACGTTCTCGTTTTTTAAAATTTCTACCGCGATAAATTTAGCCCTAGGGAATATACCCCCCGGTTTGTAAATTTCGATTGAGATAAATATTGAAACCTAGGGAATATTTATTTTTCCTTCTTCAATTCTTTGGGACTTCCTGCCACATGTATGTTTTCTTTCTAAGCAGTGCTAGGGGAATCTACAAAATATATCACAATTAACCAGTATTTTACTGGTAAAAAACCTCTACGCCTGTGACGTTTACGTCAAAGGATCAGTTAAAGGTTGGTTTTTATAAATAAACAACACAAATAAGTATAAAAACTTGAAATTAAATATTTCGCCGACGTTTCGGAAATCTATTCTGTTTCCTTTTTCAAGGCTTTTTTTGAAAAATCTTTTTTGCTGTGTATGACAAATACACAGCTTTAAGAATGTTTGTTATATTCAATATCCATAGATACTTACTTTGTCATACACAGCAAAAAAGATTTTTCAAAAAAAGCCTTGAAAAAGGAAACAGAATAGATTTCCGAAACGTCGGCGAAATATTTAATTTCAAGTTTTTATACTTATTTGTGTTGTTTATTTATAAAAACCAACCTTTAACTGATCCTTTGACGTAAACGTCACAGGCGTAGAGGTTTTTTACCAGTAAAATACTGGTTAATTGTGATATATTTTGTAGATTCCCCTAGCACTGCTTAGAAAGAAAACATACATGTGGCAGGAAGTCCCAAAGAATTGAAGAAGGAAAAATAAATTAAGATAATGCCACAAATAACATTTAGACAATATCTAGGGAATATCACCCGCCGCTCTTCAAAATGTTGACCGAGATAAACATTCAATTCTAAGGAATGTTACCCTCCCGCTCTGCGAAATTTCGATCGAGAAAAATATTCAATTCTTCCTAGGGAACACTCCCCTCCGGTCTTTTCGAAATTTTTATAGACATAAATAGTTTATTATTTTTAAGACGCGAGTGGTGGCCACATAAAAGACATATTGAAATGAATTTGGCAAATTCGAAAGGCAAGAAAACCAAACTGATTATGAATTCCAATGCCTCTAAGGACTGTCTTTGATATAGAGGAGTTAGATAGTTTTCAAATTAACACAGGAATATCGATAAACGGAATGAAAAAGTTACCTAGTTTCTTAGGAAGTACTGCAGCAAAGCTGTACCATGTCATGCAATAAAAACGCTCTCAGGCAGATCTAAAGCTTTAGAAGATTTGTATACCGGTGGATTTTATGAATTTGATAATGGAAAATCGAACGACAAACACAAGAGACTTTTGGAAGCTACATTGACCAAGCGACAAACCATGGATTATACCGTTGAAGTGATGGCCTATGGAGAGCATGGATTCTTCACAATTTCAGTGAGTATATTATCTCAGAGAATTACTCATCAAAATACGATTACATTGTTGAGATGGATATAGAAGATGATGTAGAAGGATACTGGATACCAGAGAAGAAGAGAAAAGGCGGGACTACATCAAGGAAAGGACGGAAAGTTGCGCTTCAATATGTTGCTATATAGACCTATACGGTAACAGAAACTTCTGTTTTCAGACATACAACTTCATATTCCAGGTAGACACCCGCATCGCACAAGTTAGCGGCGGAATATTATATTATTAATGAGGTATTTATAATATAAACCGGGAATTGACAAAAAATTACGCTTTCTCAAAGGGGGATCAGCTAGGATTTTCTGAGCCACGGAAACATGATCACGAAAGCCTCCAATATCACACCCCGCTCGTAATTTTTGTCGGAATATCTTTGTGATAATCCTTTCCGTCATGCTAACTGTGACCAATCCTTTGCCTTAGCATGGTAGCATGGTAGACAAGAAAAGTGATGTAGTGGAGGTCCAGAGGCAGCATACGTCCCAGTTATGGATATACAATGGCAGACATTTTAAACCTGCAAGGTCTACTTTTAAACTATGATTAGTAAATGTCTAGCTGATTTTTTTTTTTTAATAATTTCATTTGTACAATAAGTTTTCTACCACTAAGAAAAATTCTTGTAATTATAAATTAAACACTGCTTTTAGATGAATCAAACAATATATTATAAATACTATATATATAGTTCATCTTGTTAAGCCTTTATCAATAGTATTACTTAGTGAATACTAAAATTTCCAATGTGGTTAGAGTAACCACATTCATACCTAAATGTATTTATGCCTTAATCTGTTTATGACCTAATCTATTTATGACTTAATACTTAATTATAGAGATTTCTTTAGATAGACCTAACCTGATTATGTAAATCAATGGATCGTTCTTAGCAATTTGTATATTATAGGAGTATTCAAGAAATTTTGCTGGTCATTCGTGGTACAAGGATAGTTTTTGAAAGATTTCTTAATTTCTAGTTGTTCAAGAAGATGTAAACGTTTACGTTTTTCTTTCTGAATAAAGTAAATTTATGTGATCTGTATCTATGGAATGGTTGCTTTCAATACAACGTTTTGACATTCATGTAGTTTCATTGTTATTTAAAATTGATTGTTTATGTTCTTTTACCCTGTTCACAACGCTTCTACCACTCTGACCAATATAAATAGTGTTACGGATTTCCACCTTTTAGGAAACACCCTGTATGAATCCGTGGGTTCTAAATAATTTCAACAAGAGATAAACACTACTAACACCTCACTTTTTCCCGAACGTGTCACTTCTCAAATAAACTTCTCCCCTTCCGCGCTTGTAATCGCGCCTTATATACTCCGAAATTAGCTCTAGATCAATCCAGAATCTTCTTCAATCATAATCTAGAAAAGTCCTTGGCTCTTTCTAGAGCCTTTCCAGTCACCATCAGAGGCATAGGCGTGCCATCTCCTTTTCCAAGGGGGTGTAATTCATAACACTGCCCCCTCCTTAAGCCTAGATCGTCCCGATCAGGCAACTCAGAATCATCGATGTAGTTCGCCAGCCTGTCCAAATGCACGATCTTCATCTTGGACTTTTTGCTTCGTTGAATCCGATAGACGACATCATTAATTCGGGTAATAACAGTATACGGTCCATCCCAAGGCGGTTGAAGTTTCGGTGACCTTCTTTTCTTCCGTTGTGGGTTGTACAGCCAAACCAGGTCTCCTGCCTTGAATCCTTCTGAACTACCCTTCCGGTCGTATCGAGCCTTCATTCGGTCACTGGCTGATGATGGTTCCGCTATATCGTTAGCCAACCTCTTGAAAGGAGATCCGGTGTTGAACTGCTTCTTTTCACCCTTACTTCCAGTCTGCGGTCCCTTACTGGCTGCACAAATCTTGCATTTGCGACACCAAGCCTCCACATCCTGACGACTTCTTATCCAATAAAATCGTTCTCGTATTTTCTTCAGGGTCTTGTTCACACCGAAGTGTCCATCGGATGCCCCATTGTGCACTTCCTGAAGCACCTTCGCTACTCGACACCTGGGAATCACTAGACGCATAACCACCTTTTTTCCATCCGGGCTTTCCCATGCTCTCCGCAACAGCCCGTTCCTGACACTCAGTGAGTCCCACTGCGCCCATAGTGCCTTCAGTCCCACTCTTTTGTCCGAAACATCCTTCCATTTTGGACGAGTTCCCCTTTCTTTGGCTCTCAATATAGGCCCAATTTCCACATCGTTTAATTGCTCTTGTCTGAGCGCTTCATCTGCCCTATCATCCGGCACTTCCACCTTGACAGTGTCGACTGCTCCCTTGACCTGCAGTTTCTCCTGGTGGTAGTACTTGCAACCTTCCTTGTACCTTCTTCCGGATGAAATGTTTGCATTTCTCTCAGGTTTCGTTTTATCGTCATATCCTTGTAGTGGTGGCCTTTCTGTAATGCTCCGAAGCTGGGAAATCTTCACTTCTCTAGGGGCACCACGTTCGTTATCTGTCACAGCCTCTCTGGTACCGGCTTCCTCTGGTTTTCCCCTTGGCTTCACAGCATCTCCGGCCTTCACTCTCTCCAAGCTCCTCTGTGGACATTCAAGCTGGATATGTCCTAGTTCCCCGCACCTGTAGCATTTCATACGCCATCCACTTGGCCTTCCACTACTTTGTTTATTCTGTGTCTCTGCCCTGTTTCCAACATTCACTTTCCTCGAATTCCGCTGTCGACAGTCTCGTTTGATATGTCCCATCCTGCCGCAGTTGTAGCATTTAATACCCCCACTTGGCTTTTCTCTATTTTGTTGGTTTTCCTGTCTTCTTGGAGGATTGAATTTAGCCAGTAATTGACTGAACATTTTATGTATATCGGCCAACATAGGGTTCTGGTTCTCCTTTTCTGACTGCGATTCATCCAGCGTCATAGCCCGTACTCTTGACTTTGGAGTATCCCTATAGACGGCTTCTACCTCTAGTGCATGCACCAAGGCTTCACTACTACTTTTATGTCGGGATAGCCTGAGGACTCGTCTGATCTCCTCGTCCCTTATCCCGTCTAGGAATGCCCCCACTGCCAATTGCTCTTTAAATTCTTTTGGCGCATTAGGGTATGCTAAGTGTGTCAGTCTTTCCACCGCAGCTTCAAATTCTTGCAGACTCTCTCCAGCTTTCTGAACGCGCACTTTTAGCTGGGTCTGGTATACTTGAGCAAGGTGTTGATCTCCATATCGTAGATCTAAGGCAGCTTCTAAAACTCTAAAATTCCGTTGTTGGTCTGCCGGAATTGTCTGGAGCAACTCCAATGCTTGGCCTCTTAAAGCCACGATTAATGCCTTGGCCTTCTCTTCGTCATTCCAGTTGTTTGCACTCGCTGCTGCCTCAAACTGTGTCTTGTACGTCATCCAGGAACTGTGACCATCAAAAGAGGGAATTTTCAATCGCGGGCCTGACGATACCAGTTGCTGGTTTCCTCTATCCCTCAACTGTTGTTTAAGCTGGTCAATTTCTCCTTCTACCTGGTGCATTTTCTCTTTGACTTCATTTACTTCTCCTTTGACTTCGCTTACCTCTTGTTTGACTCCACAGACTTCTTCTGCTACCTTATTTTTGAGTTCTTCAGTAACGGCAAATATGGCACTCTGTTGGCCTTCTATAATTTTCCTTAGTTCGCCTCTTTCTTCTTGTTGTTTAATGTCCAAGTCTTGCATGATTTTTCTCAATTCTTCCTGACGTCGTTTCTCTTCTTCTTGATGTCGTTTCTCTTCTTCTTGATGTCGTTTATTTTGATCCTCAAAAATTTTCCTTAATTCTTCTTGACGTTTTTGTTCTTTTCTTTCCTGTTCTTCTTTCTCTTCCTGGCGCTTTCTTTCCTGTTCTTCTTTCTCTTCCTGGCGCTTCCTTTCCTGATCCATCATCATCTTCTGCATTTGGGCCATAAAGTCTTGCATTTGTTGTTCGGATGCCATGCTTCTGGTTGTTACCGGCATATAATTATGATAAAATCAACAAAATTTATTAATCACGTCAATATCGGTAATGGAATTGTCCAGAGAAATCGCAAAACAGCACGAGAAAGTCTTTTATTTAAACTACTGTCCAAATAGAAAAGTTCTAGAAAGTTCACGAAAATGCACTTAATAACTACACGAAAGTCTTGTTCAGAGTCTTTATCACTTAACCACTAATGTCCAACAAAAATGTTCTACAATGTCTAAAAAACGCACTTGACACTATTTTCTTGTTTGAAAATAATCCTCGAACAATATCCAGTAAATTAGTCCTCCGTGTTAGCACCAACTTCGAGAATACACTGCCAAAACTTCTCGAACGCTTCCGAAAAATCCTCTTGTCAAAATTCCGCTTCCGACACCAAAATGTTACGGATTTCCACCTTTTAGGAAACACCCTGTATGAATCCGTGGGTTCTAAATAATTTCAACAAGAGATAAACACTACTAACACCTCACTTTTTCCCGAACGTGTCACTTCTCAAATAAACTTCTCCCCTTCCGCGCTTGTAATCGCGCCTTATATACTCCGAAATTAGCTCTAGATCAATCCAGAATCTTCTTCAATCATAATCTAGAAAAGTCCTTGGCTCTTTCTAGAGCCTTTCCAGTCACCATCAGAGGCATAGGCGTGCCATCTCCTTTTCCAAGGGGGTGTAATTCATAACAATAGCATTACAATCTTTACATTTGATTTCATGTACATCAGGTTTATTAATTTTTGTTTGTTATTAACCAGCATGTTTCCTAAATTCGTTTTATTCTCACTTATTGTAGAGATACCTAAATTATTTAATTTTCTACTAATTTTGTTACAATATTTTGGAACATAATTAATAAAACTATATTTTGTAAATTTGTTAAGTGCAGTGAAAAATACTTTTTAAAATATTTCGCGTGGTTTGTTTTTGACCATGTTATCTATTGGTGACTCGTTGTATCCATTATTTCTTGCAATTTGTTTGATTATATTTAATTCTCTATCAAAATCGTCTTGGTGTAAAAGAAAGTTCGTAAGTCTATGTATTAAACTATGAAAAGGTGAAGTCTTGATTTTCCATTATTGCTGCGAATTATGATGTATTACTATATCTGTGTTAGTAGGTTTGTCGTAGATGCTAAATTTTAAGTGATTGCTGTGTTTTTTGAAAAATTCTTTCATCACATTTCTTGTCTGCCATGCTCTAAGGCAAAGGATTGTGATCATGTCTAACTCACACACGTGTCAGGTAATTGCACACTGGCTCCTGTACTAATACACGAATGGCCAAAATATCAAACATATTTTAATTGTAGGTTATTTCCTTAGGTAACAAACGGAATGCCCAATTTGGTTTACCATGATGGAAACCTGACACAAATTGTACATGAGCGGATAGTGGAAGAGGGAACGTCCGGAATGTTGCGCACTTTACCTACCCTTTTAACCCTTTGTTTATCCCTTATTGTCTGCTGGGTGGGCTGATGGTTATACTATGTATATTATTACATCGATCGACAGCCATCGAGGAATTTTAATTAATATAATAATCTTTAATAAACCGACTGGGCTGTCCTCTCCGCTAATTGAACATGACGTACAAAATTTACAAACAGAAATATTTCGAAAACATTTTGTTGTTATTGTCAAATTATATAAAATGTTATAAGAAAAATTGGTAATTTTATGATAAAAATCATTAAAATTTAAGAAGTATTTTTAAAAATGATTATGGCGGGTTGAAACTTTTATGAATCCTAATTGGTACCATTAGAGATGTCACATTCACCATCTTGTTCGAAACATTGAAGAGGATTCCGTTGTTTAAGCTGACGGATTTTGATTGTAAAGCATTGTGTAGAGGGGTGGTTTCAAAATATAACGGCGAAATTGATTTAAATGGTTAATTGTGTGTGATAAATGGTAATATAAGAAATGCTGTCGTGATGAATTTTCTTATATATCCCTTTGGGGTCTGGTGCAGTTTAGGTCGTTTCGATTTTGAAAATTTTCTAAATGGTAATGAAGAGTATAAGGTGAATAGAACATATTTAAAAAAAAAAAATGTTGGATGAACCGTAAATTTAAGAGAGAAAAAAAATATTGTATCCAAGACGGATAAGGAAAAATCGCGCAACAATATTTGTATTCATAGCAAGTATCGCAAATATTTCGAGTTATTTTGTGAAAAAATGGGGGGGGGGGGGTGGAAACCTCCGCACGCCCCTTGTCTTTGTCTGCGACGCTGATACTACCTGCGACGCAAATAATTATTGACAATTAGATATCAGAATAAAAACCTACTAACATAACCTAAAGAAATCACACGAAAGAATGAAATTATTATAAGCAGAATAAAAACCTACTAGCTTAATGCAAAGAAATCATAGTAAAGAATTTGTGAAAAAATATATTAATCGTTACAAAATTTGCAAAACCCAAAATGGAAATAACGACAATATCCGAAGTAATGAACGAACATTTCCGAACTAGTACAATCTATGTTACAACGTCAAATGTCAACATGGCAGTCATATTGAACATGTAAAAACATTCTGAAAATACATAAATTTATATCTTCCAGCCATTAATTGTGATCCTCATCCTCGCCTTAATCGACTTGTAAGTGAACTTGTGCTTTATTGTTATTGAGCTCAAGTGAAAAAACAAAATACAACGAACTAAAGTGCACCTGAGCCTCCCTTTCATAAATTCTGGAAGCAATGTCATTTTTACTACTACAGCTGTCATCAAATTCTTCACGGAATTATTATATGAAACCTAGGTAATAAAAACAAATATATATGAATATTTCTAGATCTCGCCTTTGATCTTGTTAATCACTCTTCAAAACAATGGATAGCTAACGCATTCAAGTGTATCGCTAGAACGATTCAGAAACAGGTACAACTAGGTGATACCAAAAATGGAACTTACAGTGGGTGTGCTACAAGGGTCTGTCCTGGGACTACTTCTTTACATAACTTTAGTATGCAAGTTTAATTATGTTTGCTGGTGATACTTCTCTGGCCAAAAAACTGCAGACCAAATCCCACAGACCAACGAACTATGAGACAAATTCGTAATTATTCGTTTTAATACTAGTAAAATGTATTATGATTAATTTAAGTGAGGAAACCATTCAACAAGTTACATCCACAAAATTTTTAGGTAAGGAATTAGTGAAAACTGTACTTGGACAATACATGTCAAAAAGTATTATTTACTTAATAGTATGTATGTATACTTATAACTAATTATTAGTCAAGCTGTAGTTGCCTGGGATTCTTCACTTAATATGTTGAGAGTTAATGCGTTCGACAGTAGAAGGAGTAACCATGCGATCCTGTTGCAGAGACATTTATAAACGACTTGGAATACTTAGGCTGCTCTGTTCCTTCTTAGTACATTGATATGTGCCAGATGACAATTAAATAGTAATACAATTATTAATGCAAATCGTTTATGTAACATGCGAAATATTCATAACCTGCAAATTTCGTATCACAAACTAACGTTATATGAACATAGCTCAAAGGGTTTAGGATTAAAGTGTACAATAAGTTATCCAATCCTTGCAAGTCTATTGCCGAAAAATGTTTTTGTTTTCGTACTCACCATGTGTTAAAAGTTACAGGCGTAAAGAATGTTGACCTGTTTAGTTCAAGAAGCTGGGGTTGTATACTTTTCTATCGAATTGCGAATGAAATTGATACCACTTGAATTGGTGAACATTAAACTGATTAGTCACATCATTATGCCATTCTCCAATTGCGATATCTTTCAATTCCGATAAACGATGATGTCTGTTTAACTTTGCATGCTCAACGCGTGATTTTAAGAATTATTTTTAAATAAATTCAGACGACAAAGAAGATATTTACTCTGTAATGCATTTTATAATTTCTTGTTGCCAGATTTTGTTTTGATGATGATTGAACCAAAGAGAACCAGTTTACAAGAGAACATCGAAGTAGTTACACTTCCTGTTCAATCGCCACTAACCTATTTCCATATAAATTGAGAGGATATTATAGACAATCAGCAGTCAATTTAAATGCAACATCTGTTACTAAATCAATTTAAAAATATGTGTATAATTATAGCATATATCATATATAATTGAATTCAAAAATAACAAGCTAACCGTTATACTCTTCGCCGATTTACTGCACTTTTTATACAATTGTTGCACATTCTATAGGATATTCTTCGCAGTTTTTTTGTAAATAATATTAGTTTTGGATATTTTTAATTTAATTACAAAACAAAAAAAATATGTAATTTTTTTTTTATTTAAAAAATGTATAACTTCTTTATTTATTGATCGATTTTGTTCAAAAGCAATAGGGTTCTTCCTCTAGCTAACACTAACTTACTGTCCAAATTTCCATACCATCGGACGTTTCGTTCTTAAGTTATCGCGCTTACAAGAAACCTGACGGACAGACAGACGGACGGACATTTTGAAAGTTGTTCAGAATTCGACCAACACAGTGATATGAATTTTTTTTTCTACGAGCAATATTACCGGTTTTAGAAATGTGCCGATCGAATGCAATATACTCTTCGTTTTGTATTTACGAAGAGTATAATAATTATAAACAAACAATTTTGAAAAATATAGTTCAGTATTCAAATCTGTAAAGTTTGTGATTCGAGAAAACAGTCAAGAACTCCACCGGATAAGTATTTTTTATGTGTCTGTCATTTCCTTTGAATTTGGTTTTGTAGTTACAATTGAGGCTAATAAGTCTTCCAGGTCATGCTTATTGAAAGCCAATTATATACTTAAGATCAGAACTCCTTGCACCACTTGTAAACGAGGACTTAAGTATCATAAACAGTATTGATTTAATGCTCTCTAACTATTTAAAACCTCAATAAAAAATAATAATAATCCATTATTTAGCACTTTGCTATACTTGTTTACAGTGGTAGGAGAGAAAAAAATACAGTATAATATATATGTATAACATATTCACATAATATCAAAAATAAGCAAATCGATTCCATTCTTAATTACAATAATAAGTATAGTTATGAATAAAAGCGAAAATTTATTTGTTAGTGTCTAACAATTTTTTGAAAGAAGCTGTGTTACGATCTTGCCTAGCTTCCCTTGTAAGACAATGTATTTAGACCTCTGAAAAAGATTGACCCTTATATAATAGCAGTTGTGTTTACCCCTTGCAATACAAACTTAATTCTTCTGGTGTTATAATTGTGAAAACCTTCAATATTTTCTTGCAGATAAGAAGGTACCAAATGCGATTTAATTTTATGTATGGATTCCACTATGTATGGATTTCACCGCTTTCCACTTCTATATAAATAACAGCATTATCTGCAAATGAATGATAACAGCAGTTATCAGACAGAGCTGCTATGTAATTAATGCATAAAATGGACAAAAGCGGCCCTAGAATATTTCCTTGTGGTATCCCAATTTTTATATTTTTGCAGTCGATACATGCTCGTTATACTTTGTATTCTGTATCCTGTAGTGTAATATGCACAATCTATATATATCCAATATTTTCAATAGTCTGTCCCTATCTATCGTTTCGAATGCACGCTTTAAATCTAAAAAAAATATACCGCTCCTTTCCATTCAATGATTATATACTGTAACGCACTTTCACAACTATGACCTTTTCTAAGGCCAGACTGAAACTTACATGTTAAATTTTCTATCAAGATTTGTAAAACTTGTACGCATGCAACTTTTTCCAATATTTTTGAAATGCTGCGAGCATATTTATTGGACGAAAATCCTCCGCTTTAATAGTCTTAGCAACCTTCTCGATACAAACATTTTATACACTTGCATCAGGAACCACGCCTACTTGCAATGAAGTACAATAATATTAAGAAGGGGGTTAGATAGTACGGCAACAAAATGTTTATAAATAAACACCATTGTTTCAAATTTATTTCTATTCAATAACTGAAAATTAGGAAACTTGTTGGGATTATGTACTATCTGATAATATCGAACATTTTTGGCATTTCCTTTAACACTATCCGGCACACTGCTTGTAAGAAATTCATTAAATCTTTCCACGATATTGTCCATATCTTTCACCAACTCAGATCCAAACATTAATGTCCAAATAAATCCTTATAGAAGAGAATTCTATACATTTTACTGCAATGCGCCTAAGTATAGCATGATATCCTCAGGTCTCGTTTTACTCGATTATCTGTGTGTATCATTCGCTGGTCAAATATCTATTATTAGGATAGCAAATTAGGCCGAAGCGGCGATTACGTGTGAAAAAATTGCTTAACATTACATGAGGTGGATACCATGTTGGTATGTTACAGGTTAAATCCATTAAGAAATTGGATGAAGAGATTGTTGTTCGGTTATTATGTATACAAGGTGTTCAGTAAACCATGAATAATCTTGAACCTGACGATAGACCAGGTCATGACGTATCAAAATACAACTTGACGTTAGTAGAACCCTCACGATGATATATGGGGGGTACTATGTCAGAAAATCATAGGTCATTGTTTTCTGCGTCATGCCTACAAATGGAGGCCTATTCTGTTGTTTCTCTGATACTCAACAAACATAGAAAACAAATTTTTATAGCAGCCATTTTCGATTTGGATTGGCTTTTTCTAAACTTTTCCTTTAAGTCATCTGCAGTAATAGAAATCTACTGTATTCAAATCCAGAGACCGGGGTGGCCACAGATTTGCCCCGATCAATTTCGTGGACTTATGAATGTAAATGTAACGTCCAAATTTTGTTAAAAATGCTAAAACACTTTTAGCAAAGCGAGATAGAACATGGCGTTACTATCTGTTTTATTCTGCATATTACCTCTCCTCTGCATCTCCGTCGGGTACAGTGCGTTGATGTGTTTAATAATTTTGTAGGACGCTATTCAATGTTATCTCACCTCGATAAAACTAAAAACAAAGCTTAATTTGAACAATACTGCAATACTGATAATTATCGGTATCAAGGTCTTGTCACAGTATATTATCGGGTTTAGGATTATCCATGGTTTAGTGGGCACCCTGTATAATCATATATATTGCAACACCCAATATACATTTTCAACTGTAGAAAAATGAGCTACTATAAGTATATGCATACCCTTGGTTCTTAATAGAGACGGAATTGCTTGCTGCAAACACAATTTCCGCTTTGTTGCAGTCTCGTCTATTTATCTCAGCAGTCAAATCCATTTATATACAAAGACAAGTGCACAAAGATAATCATTACGAAGTTACAAAAAGTACAAAAAAACAAAAATATAAAAGTTGTATAATAAAAGTACTTTAATCTAAGAAACAGAATAAGAACGTTTCACTAAATCATTTATAGGATTCTTCTCTAACATTATACGTGCTATAAAATATTACAATACACTGCTGAATGGGTATTGCAATTGTCCCACATTGTAAAATGTAGTAGTAGAGATTTAAATTATGTTGGTCTGCTGGATACAGAGGTAGAAAGTATAAATGACCCGACTTGGACCATAGCTTGACTAAAAAGTCGTGACAGGGAGAAAGAAATAGATTATTTTCATGCCTATTATCGGAGTTAGGTACATGCCATCAGTAAGTATTCTCTGTCGAATATCATAATCACAGTTTCCAGAATTGTCCACAAGGCTCTAAGGTGAACCCAACGAAGTGGAAGGGAAGACTTCCCTTCACTTCGTTGGGTGAACCAACTTATCCACCACCTCACACTTTATTTTCAACACATCAGTTTATTTTACACTAAGGCGTAATTCTTCAGGAATAAACTGTTATAAATGTATCTGCGTACAATAAACGAGAAACTATGAATACAACTTAAAACAAAATCTTTAGTGACGATGATGAACGATATACAGCGTGTACCTAAAGAAACGAACAAAGTTCATATCTTTGGTATGTGTCATTTGTCAAAAAGATCCTCGAACAGGTCGATTTTAGTTTTGTAAATGCTACATTTTGTCACTATACCAAAATTTATGACGTCATTGGTTTTTGAGTTATGACGTCATAATACATTTTTCTTAATAGAAACAGACATTTTTGTTTACTATTTCTGGTGATATATTCCTTTAGCTTTCTGGTGATATGAAAGAAATTGATATTAAGCCATTCTTTTGGAAAAAAAAAAAAAAAATTATTGATTGATACCTTACATAAGTAATTGTGAGAAAAAAATCATCTCCATTGCTCAAATTGCGACCCTCCAACTATTTGGCATTGACCAAGACGGGTGTAGACACTGCACGCTGTTCTGAATCATCTCATGGGCAATTCGCCTCACCCCCAAGCCAACTCTGTCTTCCAATTCTTCTGTGGTAACCGGTCTGTTAAATTCACCCTTGACTCTAAGTAACCCCAAAGAAAAAAGTCTAAGGGGATTAAATCCGGTGAACGCGGAGGCCACTCAATCGGACTCCGACGATCTATCCACCTTCCAGTAAAAGTGTCATCTAAAAATTGACGAACTGCTACCCCAAAATGAGGTGGGGCCCCGTTTTGCTGAAACCAAACGTTTTCATCAGGAATATGTTCATCTTCATTGTTCGGAGACATAACTGCTAAGGCTGGCACTAACTTAACTCGCAAAAACTGTAAATATCTTGCGGCCGTAAGATTTTCTTCATACCTGCCCACACGTTTACTTTGCCTCGGTGCTGTGTATGGGCTTCTTGAGTCCAATGAGGATTTTCGCGTGACCAATACCTACAGTTATGCCGATGTACAGTCCCCTTTAAAGAAAATGTAGCTTCATCAGAAAAAACAATGTTCTTTAAAAAAAATGGGTTTTCATCACACAAGGTTATCAACTGTTCACAAAACTGTGAGCGCCGATCTGGATCGTCCTCATTCAATTCGTGGATTAATTGCACTTTGTATGTATGGTATTTTTCTTTTTTCAATAGACGTACAACAGAAGTTTGACTCACGTTATGATTTAAAGCCAATTGCCTTGTCGAAAGATGGTGGTTTTCCTCACTTTCTAGAAAAATATTTAATTTGGTTTCGTTACTTGTGCTAGGGCGACCAGATCGGGGGAGGTCAGCTACACTATCAGATTCATCATATCTAGCCACCAATTCTACTTACAGTTGTTCTAGAAATTTGCTTTTCTGGATACTTTGCATTGAAAACATCACTTGCTTCCTGATGAGTTCTCAGCCTATCCACCATATCCAATCATCATCAAAAGCTCTACGCGTCCTCTTTCACTTAAACGTGGCATTGCATTCACTAGTTTTACACTCTCAGAATTGTCACAAAACTGAGGTTCCACGCGTGCCAGGAATAAAAAAGTTATCGATACTTTACACAAAAAAGCCTGTAACTCTCTGTTGTTAAGGTGATTGTTTTTTATTGTTTTCTTTGTTTTGTTTTTATGTCAAATGTGTTCATGCTATTTAAAACAAAAATGTAGGCAACATGATTTATCAGTTCATAAGAAAGTGAACCATTACTCGTGAATTTGCGAAAGGTAAGCTATTTTTACATAAAATGTCATTTTTCCAAAAGAATGGCTCAGGTAATATAATTTTTTTCTAATTTAAACATACAGGAAAAATTATGCTTTTTAATGTTTCAAATAGTTTTATTAAAACTCTACACGTGTTTCGGCTTATTAGGCCTTTATCAAGAGTACAAGATAATACTAAATTTAAAATGTGTTCCTTACTTATTTATACCTAATGGAAGGTATAAATTATTCAAAGCTTTTAATCTATTTATTACATGCAACTAGTTATATGATTCCTATCCTATGTAAATATACTACAAATAAGTTCTTAATGTTAAATTATTTTTTCTAGAATATTATGACCCATAAATAATGTTTGATCATTAGTTACATTTTTATGCTTTTTGACAGCTTTCATGATCTCAAATTGTTCTAGTAAATCTAACTTCTTTCCTTTATTTTCTGTATGGAGTAATTCGACTTCATTAAAATTAACAAAATGATTATTTTCTATGCAGTGTGTTGACATACCGGTGCTATGTATACCACTCGTTATTGATTTTTTGTCTTCAGCGAGACGATTTTTTAATTTACGACCAGTTTGACCGATATATATAGCATCGCAGTCATTACATTTTAATTGATATACACCTGTTTTTTCTAATAAATCTCTTTTGTCTTTATTATTAACTAACATTTTCCCTAGATTATTTTTATTAACAGAAATAGTTTTACATCCTAGTTTTTTCAGTTTATGACTAATTTTAGCCTAAGATTAGTGATAAAATTAGTCATAAACTGAAAAAACTAGGATGTAAAACTATTTCTGTTAATAAAAATAATCTAGGGAAAATGCTAGTTAATAATAAAGACAAAAGAGATTTATTAGAAAAAACAGGTGTATATCAATTAAAATGTAATGACTGCGATGCTATATATATATATATATATATATCGGTCAAACTGGTCGTAAATTAAAAAATCGTCTCGCTGAACACAAAAAATCAATAACGAATGGTATACATAGCACCGGTATGTCAACACACTGCATAGAAAATAATCATTTTGTTAATTTTAATGAAGTCGAATTACTCCATACAGAAAATAAAGGAAAGAAGTTAGATTTACTAGAACAATTTGAGATCATGAAAGCTGTCAAAAAGCATAAAAATGTAACTAATGATCAAACATTATTTATGGGTCATAATATTCTAGAAAAAATAATTTAACATTAAGAACTTATTTGTAGTATATTTACATAGGATATGAATCATATAACTAGTTGCATGTAATAAATAGATTAAAAGCTTTGAATAATTTATACCTTCCATTAGGTATAAATAAGTAAGGAACACATTTTAAATTTAGTATTATCTTGTACTCTTGATAAAGGCCTAATAAGCCGAAACACGTGTAGAGTTTTAATAAAACTTTTTGAAACATTAAAAAGCATAATTTTTCCTGTATGTTTAAATTATTGAAGAATGTTTCACAAGGAACCAACCGTAGAATCAACCCAATGTATTAATTTTTTTCTATATCACCAGAAAGCTAAAGGAATATACCACCAAAAACAGTAGACAAAAATGTCTATTTCCATTAAAAAAATGTACGATGGCGTCATAACTCAAAAACCAATGGCGTCATAAATTTTGGTATAGTGACAAAATGTAGCATTTACAAAACTAAAATCGACCTGTTCGAGGATTTTTTTGAAAAATGGCACATACCAAAGATATGAATTTTGTGCGTTTCTTTAGGCTCACACTGTAGATTTAAGAAGCGATCCCTACGAAACACCAAATTTGTCGATTTATCCGATAGTCTGGGACTCAGTTTAAATTAAATATTGTATTGCGTATTCTAATGATCTGAATAGGAATTAAAACACAGTAAAAATTTTACTTTAACTGCTTCTCAAAGCAAAATAGGTCCAAGTCGATAGTAGACGAGAAGACTATTTGTGCATATTTATTATAAATAGGGTCTGGTTACTCTGCTAGTGTTTTTTTAAAATCAATATTTTACTACCTATGTACGTGACTGTTTTAACTTTAATTTTATGTAATAAAGTAATTATAATAAATTGTTCAGCAATTAATTGCAGTATATAGTGCTTACTTTGCGATACAAGTAATAGTAAAACGTTCAAGAATATTAAAGTATAATGTCGTAGAATTCTAGATTGGCATTAAATTTAATTTAAAACCGAGATTGTCTACAAAGCGGGATCATTGTAGAAACTGTACCTTTATTGTAACAGTATAACAGTTAATGAATGTATAACAAACATTACCTATGATAATAAAAAATAAAAGTATATAAATAAATGGATCCAGTATTCAAATCAATACTGGTAATTCTCCACCTGAGATAACAAGAAAAAATAATTCCTGTATTTGTTGGGTATATAGAGAAATAACTCAAGTAGTTTGGCAAGGAAATAAAATATTTATGGTTTTTACATTGTTCACATAGCAATTCAGGACGGTAAATCAACGCATTGCAGAATGTCAAATGCTTATTAAGTCACGTCATTTATGTACTATGTTAACGTCTTTGGTTTGAGATTTTTAAAAAGGGCGATTCAAAACACCAAGTAGTGTATTCATTTTACATTATACAGGGTATTTACACAATAATACAATATGTTAATAAAACATATTCTTTATAGGATTTGGCAAACAGCAGAAAAAACTGTATATGAGAACTAAAAAGAAAAACTATATAACATTCTGGCTTCGGGGGCATTGCAGTCATCTACGATTATTGTGCCACTCCCTGTTTTATTTTATCCCCTCGGGTCATTCCGTATGGCTGATGTTGTTCTATGATCTGTTGGTGTGCGGATCTGCGATCCACTCTCTTGCATCTTTGGTCCGCGGTACTTCCTCCCGGTAGTCGGGTCACCCATCCAAGTAGTAACCCCACTCGATGCTACTTATCTTTCGCGATTTAGTGAGTCTGGTTTAATATTTTTCTCCGTTTTTTTTTGCTTGTGAGAAATATGACGTACGTTTTCTTTATATACTCGACGAACAATTAAATCAAAAAGTCTAAATGTTCCAATATCCAGAAATATACAACCTCTTTAAAATTACATAACTTTCATGTCGTGTTTCGAAGTGTTTTGTATTTATTAAAACATAAGCCTTTCGTATTTAAAACTTCATAAGTAGTTTAATTTGTCCGAATAAAAATGTTAAAATTCATATAATTCAAATGCTTTCTGTCTTGCAAGTGAACTAATTCTAGTAATTATAGATTCTTACAAAGCAATACCGGTATATTTAATAAATTGCAGCGAAACAAGGATTTTTAATTAAACTTAATTAAGATGTTCTTTTATATTGCGCCGCCTATTACAGATTTTCCTGTATAATTTCAATCAATATGCCTCGAGAACTGACCTTTGAATTTCTGATATAAACCAAGAGATCAACTGAACATTGGCGTATCGGAAGCGCTACATAAACCAGGAAAGAGAAAATATATAATATTTTCTTCTAGCAAAAAAAGACACAAGTGCACAAAATACACGAAGGCTCAGTTAGAAAGCATTACCGAAATATTCTCGAATATTGAGAGATTATTTTTATAAAAACAAAGTGATCGTTATGGATGAAGAAAAATACTTCCAGTTGTCGGGGTCGCATACCCTGAATATTTCTATAGATTTGGATAAAGGACGTTTTTATTTACACCCCTATACACATATTTATTATGAATAGTGTCTGGAATATGTAGTGTAAATTAGAATCCGTTTACTGTATATTCAAGAGAGATTAAAAACTTGTGGTTTATTATGAGGGCCCTATTCATTCTGACTTACGAGAAATATTACGTCCAAACGGGACGCCGATGGAAAAGTCTTTAATTATTGGTATAGCTTACAACCTCACGAACAATCTCGCTAAAATGTATCGATAACCTACCAGTAACTATTAAAAGCAAAAAATACTATAATTTAAAATTCTATACGGATACAGTTTATTACTGCAGCAATTCATTTATTTTACATTTTTGTGGTTTCACCTGACCGTGTATCACATATTTTAATAATGATCATTTTATACCAGTTTTATTATTTTCAATTCGTTTAAATGGAACATTGATTATTTTACAAGCTCTGTTTTACAGAGTGGTTTTAAATAATTTTCATCTAGTCTAGTCTAACTTTATATTGTTATAAATAATCTAGAAACAATTTTTTTTATTGTGTTTTAAATTTTGTGTATGTATACCTTGAGATCTTCAGGAGTATCATTGTAAAGAGAAGCCATACCAAACGGGAATCCGCAGCGTAGTTTGACAGTTCTTTGTCTTAGAATGGTAATAGTTGATTTGTGTCTTATATTTAAGTTATGTACGTCTGTTCTATAGGTAATTTTGTTATACAAATAAGGAGGTGACTTAGGTAATATTATATGAAAAAATGAGCAGCTGTGGAGAATGTTTCTCTTATTAATATTAAGCCAGCCTGCTTCTGCCAAACTCAAGGATACCGGATCGTACTTTTTAAGACCACAGATTAGTCTGATACATCTATTTTGTAACCGTTGTAATCGATAGACGTTAACTTGGCATAAGCAAAGGAAGTACACAACTGAAGCATAGTTTATAGTCCCTTCAAATTAGGAAAATTGAGGGAAATTTTTCCTACAGCTAAGCCACCCATATAGAAAGTTGCCTTGGGGTTGTGTTAACATATTTTTCATCAAGCGCATGAAAAAGAGGGTTGTTTTTTAGATATAGATACATATATATGTTTTTTTTTTACCATTTTGGCGGTTTCTTGCGTTTTTCTTCAAAACTATGCATTTTTGAGAACATATGACATAATTTGATATTGTAGATCTAGCGATTCTCTACAATTTTTATTGTCTCCATTTTTTGAAATTCCGCTTAGTTGCGCTGCTAGAGCGCGCTGAAGTTTATGTAAATGTGTAAATTTTTTTGGTGTTTGATTTTAAGTCAAAACTATGCATTTTATAAAAAAATAGCAAGATATCAAAGTTGTAGATAAAAAAATTTTCGACAAATTTTGTTCTGTTATTTTTTTCAAAGTCACGTGGTTTTGCCGCTAGAGGGCGAAAAACATTTTTTCAATACTCTTGAGCGGATAAAAAAAATATAAGCATCGTGAACAGATGTAGTATTTTGCCCCTCCACCTTTCTCTACTCAATATTTTTTACCGGCTAAGCTAATATAGATGACATTAAGGAGGACATATACAAAAAGGCCGATGACGACCACTACAGCTGAATGCGCGTAGTTCATGCTATTAGATGCACCGTTCTATGCGCAGCTGTGTAAGAAATTAACGATGGGTTTAAAAAAAAATTTTTTTTTGCTCTCCAAATTTTTATATAATTGACGAGTACTCTAAAAAAATGCATGGTTTTGCCTGTATATCAAAAATAATATGCGCTATATTTTTTTCCCCCTCAAGAGTATTGGAAAAATGTTTTTCGCGCTCTAGCTGCAAAACCGCGCGACATTGAAAAAAAAAACAAAGAACAAAATTTGTCGAAAATTTTTTTATCTACAACTTTGATATCTTGATATTTTTTATAAAATGCATAGTTTTGGCTTAAAATCAAACAGCAAAAAAATTTATACATTTACATAAACTTCAGCGCGCTCTAGCGGCGTAACTAAGCGAAATTTCAAAAAAATGAAGAGAGCATAAGTTGTAGAGAATCGCTAGTTCTACAATATCAAATCAGGTCATATTTTCTCAAACATGCATAGTTTTGCAGCAAAACGCAAGAAACCGCCGAAATGGCCAAAAAAAACATATGTATGTATCTATATCTAAAAGACAACCCTTTTTTTTTTCATGCGCTTGGTGAAAAATATGTTAGCGCAACCCCAAGACAACTTTCTATACGAGTGGCTTAGCTGTAGGAAAATTTTCCCAAAATCAGTGATTTTTCTTCTAATTTGAAGGGACTATTATAAGAGATGGGATAAGAGCTTCACATAAGATTGTCTTAATTTTTTTTTGTTATGATATCTTTACTTGCGTAAATTAAATTTAAGTTAGCAAAGGATTTCTTAATTATGTAATTAGTATGCTCAGTAAATTTTAAAGTCAATATTTTAATTTAACTTCTTTATTTAAAATGCCTCGACATAATCATTTTTCAAACAGGGAGGAATATGATAAGTGTTTACGTGCAAAAAAATATTAGCGCACGTGCTGCAACGGGGAGATACTCATTTCAATATCCAAATAGAATACAGCCGAATCATAAGATTTTCAAAGATCTGTTTCGTCGTTTGGCAGAAACGGGTTCATTTCACCATAAAAATGATGTAGGACGATTGAAACGAATTACTCCATATCAAGAACTAGAAATTTTAGTCCGTGTGGATGAAGATCCTCAAGTCAGCTCAAGTCGTTTATCAGCGGCAACAGGGGCGAGTAAACACTCTGTTCTAGGAGTCTTATGCAAAGAACGCTTCTACCCATATCACTTCACTCCTGTACAAAACTTACTTCGAAGGGGTCTTCCACAAAGCTACAATTTTGTCAATTTGTTTTAAATAAACATAACAGGGATCGACATTTTGTTAAGACCATTTTATTTACCGACCAAGCAACTTTTACTCGCGTTTTTAACAGGAGAAATACCCATTACTGGGAAGTAGAAAATCCTCATGCCGTTAAAGAAAGGCATTTTCAGCTCGAATTTAAGAATAACGTTTGGTGTGATATTATCGACGATCAGTTATTGGGACCATTTGTTCTTCCTCCAAATTTAAATGAACAGTCATCTGTTTTTTCTTCAAAATGCTCTTGCTGATATATTACATGTTTTCATGTTAGACATACAAGGGAGTCGTGATTATAATCCTTTGGATTGTAATGCGTGGAGACATAGACAGAAATCCTTAGTCTATGCAAATACTATCAATTCAAGAGAAGAACTGTGGGACAAAATACAGAACGCAGCCAATTTTAATAGAGGACAGGAAAATGCATTTTTCATTATAAGAAAATATTTTAAGAAAAGAATTAGAAAAGGCATAGAAGTAGGTGGAGACCATATCGAATATTTACTCTAAGTTGCAACAATGGGGTGTTTGCATGGGGGAGAAAGTTTATACAATAAATACTAATGTCATTAAGTCAACTTTTATACTATTTTTGGGTCTTCTAGTAAGATTAGATCCTTATTCTACACAATGTTTTGATTTAGGCATTTATCTCAATACCATGAAAATACTCCATTAGTTCATAAGAGAGTGAGAAAGAGTTTACGCTGTTATTACAATTTTGTTTTCCCTTACGTTTTGTACTTTTTTCAGTAAATACACTTTGTTTCATTAAATTTTAATTTGTCTTAAAAAATTATTCAAATGTTTAACGGCAATTTCCTCGAAAACGGTTGGAGTTCTCAAGTTCTACCAAGTGTACCTTTTATACGTGGAAATGACGCCCGCATCAGATTTTCTGGTCAAAAGTACTACAACGTTTCGGCCAAAAGAAATATGAAAAACAGTCATCATCAGATACAGGTCCTGCGGCGCCTTCTATGATCCAATGTAATACATAAATTATTGTATCTTAGAATAAAAAAAGTTCCTCTAGCAAATTTGGCGAAGATCAGTCAAGAAGCTGTTGAGTTATTGCAAAAAAACGAAAAAATAATTTGAACTTTGACACCCTGTATCTTCTTCCACAGCAACATTTTACTAAAGCATATTTGGTTATATCCTCATATTTTGGCCCAAAGAATCTACCCCTGCTTATTATTAATGGCTCACCCTGTATAAACCTAGATTCTTTAATACGTTTGTGAACGTTTTTCACACACCCACCTTCCGCGTCTCTCCTACCAGATAGCATTTTGTTGACTTTGTTGCATTTATGGAAAGAGAAAAAGCATTTGACATTGTAAAAAGAGTTGTTATTATATTGTGGTTAATTGGTCTGTAAGAATTTTCAGTATTAGCCTCTTTAAAAGAATAGTAGAGTAGAGTAGAGTATCATTAGCATAAAAATATGACACAGTTTTTACGAACATTTTGAAATTCAGCTGTATACAACGTACACATAAGAGGGTCCAATATGGAACCTGGTTGCACACCTTGATTTACTGGTAGCATATTAGAATTTTCTCCTTTAATAGTTACTCTCTGGTGTCTGCCAGTTGTATACTGCTTCATTAATTCGATAGATCTGGGACCGAATCCAAAACAAATGTAAATTAACTTGAAATTAACTTATTTCATGTTCATCTTAATTTGTGGTTAGGTTCTGTGAAAGATGGTTTAGTGTCAAATTGTGTACAACAATTTTTTTTAAAGTAGTTGTTGTTCATAACTGTTAGTTATTGGATGATTTCAAGATAAAATAATCTTTTAAAATAGTAAAAATATGTTTACTTGACATTAGTACTTTTGTAAGATTCATATAGACTTCAATACGAAAAATATACTGACATACAGTTGAAATATCATATCATAATCGATTAGAATAAAATGCTTTGCAGATATATTCCTGCTAGTTAAATAACAAGTTCTACTACTGTGTAATCAAAACATGGTATCTATTTTTTTGTACCGAAATTTATTAGTTTATTTTGGAGTGTATAAATTAATTAAAATTTATAGACTCATAAAATAGACTTATAAAATCTGAATATATGTTAAAATTGAAAATATTTAAATTCCTCTAAATAATGTTTTGTATTTATAACTGATTATGATAGATTTATGATAGCATTTAATTTAAAACTGCAATTTAAAAATTAACTTTTTGTATGTTTTGCTTTTCGAAGATTCATTTAAATAGTAATCCAAAGCACTTCTAATCTCTAAGGTACATATTTATTTAAAAACGCTCGGAACGGATACTGATTCGGCGAAGAAAATTCAAATTATATTGGGATAATAAAGTTTATGTAGAATTGTGTAATCTAAGAGCCAAAATAAAGAAATAATTCATATCTAACGTAACAAGTATGTAACCTATATACCAAATAACATCAAAATCAAGAGTAATTTATTTTAGAGACACGTTAACACTAAGTAGCAGACTTAGGCAATACTTGATGATTTTGTAATGAGATTAATAATCCTTCATATGTTGTAGATAATGGACCCCGCACTTGGGTTTCACTTTCGGGAGCGGAAAGTTTGCACAGCAGGAATTTTTAATATTTTGGCGGAGTCGCCGGGACTCAATGTCTAAAACTTGTTAATTAGTTATTTTCAATGTCAAAAGTTAAATATTCAAAATGGCGAATCCAATAGGGCTGCTATAATTGTATAACTTCTACAGATTTACATGAAATTGGCCTCTAATAAAATGACGAAATGACCACTAAATTTAGTAAACGTATAATGTTTAATAAATCGAGATGGTTTTATAGGGTGAATACTGCGTTTTATCGAAATGCTACGAAAATAATGATTCACAAAGTAGACTGTGGAAATAAAAGACATCACTTGTAAACGTCAATTTAGATTATTAACAATTGCATGTTACTTCTATTGCTAGTATTGAAAATGTAAATATGAAATTCGATATAACAAAGTGCAACAGGATATTTGTTAAACAAATAAGAAATAAATAAAATAATGCACATTAGTTACAAAAGATGTTCAAAATGCTGCCCACCAACTTGGATACATTTATTTGTTCGCTTTACAAAGTTGTCACAGCTTCTACTTAATTGTTCGGGGGTAATGTTATTTAAGACATTTCGAATGATTTCTTTAAATTTTGTGGCATCGGGATATAACACCTGTCTTTCATATACCCCCATATGAAAAAATTTGAAAGTGTGAGTTCTGGGGATCGAGGGGGCATGCTGTAGGACCTTCCCTCCTTATCCAACGATTTCCAAAGGTGGCATTCAGGAAATCTCTAGTTCTCTAGTTATCATAGCATAATGAGGCGTAGCACCGTCTTATTGGAAATAGACTGTCCTCAATAAATTATCTTGTTCAAGTTGCGGATAAATATAGCCATCATCATATAAAATAAACGGTCAAATTTTGCAGAGACCTGATACAGTAAAGAATCCTGGAGTTATTTTTGATGTGTCTTAATTTTAAGGAGCATATTACTTTCACCATCGCGTCATCTTTAAAAAGTTTAAATTTTATAATAAGAAACTGTAAAGGATTCAGCAACACTGATATTAGTACAGGCAATGAAGGCAAAATGTTGTAAAAACCTCGCAAAAATTAATAAAAGAATCATCTCTGGGATTTAAGCAGTTAATAACCTGTAGAATGGAATGATGCATTCTTTTCACTTCCAAGTGCCGGGAAAATTCAAAAAAATTTGAAAAAACTTTTTGATGTTCGGTATTTTTGCTCTAACGGCTAAAATAATGAAGATACAGAAAAAAGTTTTTAACAAAATTTGTAGCTCGTCTCTTTCTCTATAAAATACGTCTTTACCAATTTTTGTCTTAGGTACTTAAGCCGTTTAGGAGATAAATTCAGTTTTCCACTTATAGTTTTGAGCCGCTCCGAAATGCGAGGAAAATGAGAATTCTCTGGGAGTTTCGTACGACCGGACATATCGATCGATAATTATTACTATTCAGTGCCGCTAAAAAAAATTAAAGCAACGTAAAATGTAGAGAAACGTCTCAGCTTTAATGTGGAACTAATCACAAAATTCATACAAATTTTTATCATAGAAAAAAAAGTGTTAGAAGATGGTTTAGTAAACTTTATACAGTTGATTTATTCACATCTTTGAGTTTTATGCATCCTACCTATTTCTCCCGTAACAGTGGGTACTTTTTCACTGCATGGATTCGATTCCACGCACTTTAATCTATATTTCGCGAAAATTTCATTGAAGAATGTTAAGAAACAAATAAGTTATTGTATAATTGTGCATTTTCTGAACGTGTATCAATAATGTAGACAAATTCAAAAAGTACTGCACGCATTTAAAAAACTCTAAAGTCATTCGAAAGAATATGTTTTATTGTACTTATAATTAAAAAAATTAGACTGCTATTATTATTACTTAAGATATAGCGAATTGAACTCCAAAATTTGGAGGTGATTGATCGATGAGAAATATAGCCTCTACTTTGATCGCAAGGCATATTTTTACAACCAAAGCAATTGTAATACAATGTTAATTTGATTAATATATCATTATATAAGAATATATAAGCACTCCCGGCAAAGATATGAATAAATCTGTGGATCAACTGCACAAAGTTCACTAAGCCATCTTCTGACACTTTCTCTCCTTGATAAAATTTTTTATGAATTTTGTGATTAGTTCGACATTAAAGCTGAGACTTTTCTCTACATTTTGTCTTATTTTCATTTTTTTAGGGGCTCTGAATAGTAAGAATTATCGATCGATAAGCCCGGTCGTACGAAACTCCTGGAGAATTCTCATTTTTCGCGCATTTCGAAGTGGCTTAAAACTGTAAGTGGAAAACTCTTCTATCTTCTAAACGGCTTAAGTAAATTAGTAAAAACCTTTTTTGTAGAGAAAAAGACGAGCTACAACTTTTGTTGGGAACTTTTTCTCTATTTTCATTATTTTGGCCGCTAGAGCAAAAAAACCGAAAATCAAAAAGTTTTTTCAATTTTTTTTCCCGGAACTTGGAAGTGCAAAGAATGCATCACCTTATTCTCCAGTTATTACCTACTTAAATCCCAGAGATGATCCTTTTATTAATTTTTGTTATCCTAAATTGTTAATTTGCCTGTACTATATTATAAAGTTGCTGTAGTATTCATTTGTACGATCAAAATTGGAATACTGCTCGTTGATATGATCCCCAGGATATGCTATTTACATAAATAATGTTGAGAATGTTCAGCGCCGTTTTGTTAAGTATTTGTGCTTTGTTGAAGAAGGTACCTACCCAATAACTAGTTATTCACAAAATATGCTGGACAGATTTCACATGTCTAACAAGGAAAATAGAAGAATAATACATTCAATAAAAAATGGAGCGTAATTTTTTTGTTTTGATGGCGCACACCAAACTGTAACTTTCGGAGAGGACCTGCCATACTGATGAAAATTTTTGATATTTTCTGATGTCCATACTCTACTATTATGCGTATTCACCTTGCCATTTGACTAAAATGATGCTTCGTCTGACATGATTAACTTATCAACTTCTACGTAATTCAAGAATTTTCGCCGAGCGCTCCAAACTACCCCCTGCTTTGAACGCCGATAAAGGGAAACCACTGGGGAATAGGTTAATAATTTATATAATATTTTTTACGTAGAATTTAATGGGAAACATTTTTTTCTGTATTTTTCCCCGTCAGAATGACGGTTTCGAGAAAACCGCGAAAAACCTTAGTTAAATCCCGCTCGGGAGTAGTTTCTCGCGAAAAAATGGTGGTTCCATCCACGGATAGGGAACTTATTTCTACTCCTATAAACTATTCCTGGACGAAATATCATTTGTATATAATTTTTTTCTTCTATTTTCTGTTTTTTCGGCTAATTATCGTGGACCAAATAGTTGAGCCAATCAGACACAATTATAAAATCTCGATAAAAATTTGTCTACGTTGTAAACTAATTATGTTTCTTTTATTTCCAGGTGAAACGAAGTTGCGGGACGGCCGAATTTTCCCAAAAAGAGGACCCTCTCATTGCCGAAAGTAGCACTCCCGCGCCGACCGCTTCTAGCGGAAAGCCCCGATCAACAAACCCTCGAAATTTCTCACCTTTACCGGAAAACGAACTTTCCCATTTTCTCACCTCGATCGCCAAGACCAAAGGTTTTTATGCTAATCTGGCTACGACGTTATGCGACGAGGAATCCTTCGCAGAGCCAAAGGATCAACAGTGTTGGAACGGGGAGAGAATCGCAGAGTAAGTGTTTTTGTTTTTGGTCCGAGATGTTATTGTTTCAGATTACACTTTGCACCTTTAAATCTTCCAGTTTTAAGTTGTTATCACTCAAAATACGCCGAATGAAATACTTAGATATTTCTCTTGTTGATATTTCAACGAGGTTTATTGTTTTATGATTACGTTAATGTAGTACAAATTGTGAAGTTTATCTTGTAAATATTTTGCGCCGGTAGACGCAAAACAGCATGTAAATAATATCAAATATTGGGTATATTTTAAACTGGGTAATTACCTTATCGATTCGTAGAATTCTACTTGTTTGCACAAAGTATTTCTGATTCTTTAGATAATTAGCAACAAATAATGTTTCGTATTATTGGATAATTATTATTAACATATTATAGTGAATTACAAATAAACTCTTAAGTCTTCTACAAAATATCAAAGTTTAATCGCAGTCGAGATTTGCTTGCATGTCGCTCAATACTAAACTTAAAATAACTTTGTGTATTACTACTTCTCTTGGTAAATTTCACACAAGCCGTTAAAATGTAATTTTAGCAAAGTATTTGTGGCAATTGCACACAGGAATTATTGAAAAATAGAACAAATGAAAGGTAAATACAATTTATAATGTCTAGACAATTGTCATATAGTTGTTTTATTTCGAACGACACTAGGAGCGAAGAAAGTATTGTTATTGATTGATTGATTGATTTGCCAGTGTAAGGTGACATACATACATTCGCTCGCCGCAGAAAGCCTCTTTTTTATTAACCGTTCCACAAGTAAATATCCATTTACAGTGGAAGTGCTCCTATCTCACAATAGAAAAACTTTTTATGTTTGTTATGTCTTATGGAGGTTCATTCTGGCTTTCAAGGGCACTTCTTCGCCAGCTCCAGCTAACTTCACGAGGTATACGGGGAGCGTGGCTAATTTCATGACTCTCGCCGCGCCAACAGAAGGCGGGAAATTCAAACCTGTCTACCAGTGGATTGTAAGCACAGCATAGACTACTTGGATAGGTGATCTATTATTTACACTGTGGCAGTTCTCATATTAGCGTTATGATTATTATTTTCGACAGCATACGTTATATTACTTACGTATTAAATTATACAGGGTGGTCTTGTGAATATATGAGACTTAAATAAAGATTAATGATTTCCGCCGGCACTTTGAAAGATTTTATGTGTGACGTCATGTATACTACCTTTATGTGACTTATCGTTGAAATGTAATAGTTTTAACACGATGAAACATAAATTAAACTTCTATAGTGCCGGCGGAAATCATTAATCTTTATTTAAGTCTCATATATTCACAAGACCACCCTGTATAATTTAATACGTAAATAATATAACGTACACTGTCGAAAATAATAATCCCAACGCTAATATGAGAACCGCCACAGTGTAAATAATAGATTACCTATCCAAGTAGTCTACACTGTGCTTACAAACCACTGGTAGACAGGTTTGAATTTTCCGCCCTCTGCTGGCGCGGCGAGAGTCGTGAAGTTAGCCACGCTCCCCGTATATCTCGTGAAGTTAGCTGGAGCTGGCGAAGAAGTGACCTTGAAAACCAGAATGAACCTCCATAAGAAATAACATGGGACTTTGCGCCAGAACGCCTATAGCCTATCTACTCGCTTTCATCCTTCCCAAAACTCAACTTGTTGTCATTCACTGGAGATTTTATGATATCCCCATTTTATGATGCCAGATGTCTTATTTTCAAATAGTTTGTATACGTTCTTGTGACGCTATGTTTAACTAATACAACTCCATCAAATATCAACTAAATGAAATATCCATATTCATGCCAATCCATACCAATCGATGTAGAATTATCCACGATTTAATTCAACACCATTTTGCGCGATTTCTCACTGTCTTACCTGGTTATTTATATTCGAGATTTTGTGAAGCTACCAAATAACGCATCTACCTGCTAACGCGACTCACTTTGACCGCCCAGGAGCGACGAAAGTATTTTTATCGCCCAAAAATTTGACATCGTATTTTTGGGAAATTTTGATTCTATTGTTCCGAGAGAGGTTTAGAAAAAATGTCTGCGTGTGTGTCTGTGTGATCGTTGCTTAGATTAGCGCTGAAACCAATTGCTCTCGTGTGAATTTGATGTTTAGAGTCCTCAAGTAAATATTTCCAGACGTTTCTTTAAAGTTTTCTATCTTTAAAAATAAGGGTAGGTAGTTTACAGATGCGAAAAAGTCGAAAATCTCGATTTCTTAAAAGCGACTTGTGGGATATCAGCATAATATGTAAGCAGAAAAAAGACAAGTACAGGTTTGGAGATTATATAACATAACGTATTCAACTATTCAGTCTGTATCCGACACGAGAGAAGTAACCACCAATACATCTCATAACGTGAGCGTGTTATGTTTTACTGATAACAGACCAGTAGTACATTATACGGCTCTAAGGACTGTCCAAATTTCGTACCCGTACCTATTGTGTGGTGTGAGGATGGAGTTAAATAAGTCTTCGAATTTTAACTTTATAATTCCAGTCTCCGAATCGTAGCAATGAAGCCGTACTGTTTTAATTCAGGTGACATTTTCTGCATATATAGGTACATTCATTTATCCAAAAATATGATTTATGCCGAATTTACGTACCTGTGAAGTTTACTGTTAACTGCAGTAAATAAGTGAATGCCCGCAAAATACTCACTACTTTTTAACACTAATAAAATAACATGTTGCGAATATCACCGATAAATGAGGCAACAAATCTTCATTCGCCTGTCAGACTTCTCACGTGTTAAATCATCATAAAGACAACGCATTTGTTAATTAACGTAATCCAATCAACTCATCCTAATTAAATAAAGAAGAAGTTGTATAGTCGGGCGTGGCCGACTGCGATGCCTATTCAATTAATGTTCTGTTCGAATACAAAATTTACGTTTATGTGGTGGGTGTCGCTGAGATTAAGTACCCACACACACCATAAAATGATACTCGTTTTGTATGCTTAATATGAAATCTTAGTAGTATTTACCTCTAAAATTATAATAATATAATAAGACATAGTTTATGTACAATTTAATCTAATCTGACAGTGTACGTGCCTTTGGTGATCCCCTCTATAACGGATATTGCTCAATTTCAATAGGAAATATTCTACCATGCTATTTTACATACCAGAGAAATAACAAAGTTGAGCAAAAGTTATCATATATACAAGAAACGGTCATAGACACAAATACATCGTACATAGACACAGTTTTTTAAAATTCAGCGTGTTGTGAAACGGCCTTCATTATAAAAAAAATCTACGATGATTATTCAAACATTTTGTCTGGTTGTAATACCTATTTGATTAAGAAATGGCCCTTGCCATTACTTTCGGTTTCCGTTAAACTTTCACCGTCAGCCAAATCATTGACAGTACAATGGTGTCGTTTACTCATTTCATATTGCATATTTTAGTACGTTTATACGACGTAATCGTCGAGTAATGACAACGATGAAAATTCGAGATCAATGTGATAAGTAGTTTCAGAAATATACTGCTTTAAACATGAACCGATGCGCAGGAAACTCTGACGTCATTTACTCCCAAAATTAGTCTCGAAGATACGTTTAATTTGCGATTCCGGCAATTTAAAAGCAGACTTACCTATCAATAAAAATATTTGTTCAATATGACAAGCAATGTCAAAGTTGTATAATGGTGTTAAAAAACATGTAAGTATTTTATATAAAATATACACATGGAGAATAATAATGCAGGTGCTCAGAGTATTTTCGTCTGCAAAATATGTCTTCTGTCTTTTTCATTGTCTCCCTGAGAGTTTAACTTTCATAAAAAACGATGTTGCCCTTGACCGTCATGGTCCAGTTACTCTGTACAACCCCAGTCCATGCTGGTATGTTAGACAAGACAAGAAACGCTTTTCTTGACCCGAATGAATTTTTCTTTTAGGTTTTTTTTATCATTCTAGACTAAAAAGGTCTCTTGTCATCTTTTCGTAAAGTTGACCGTTTCCGACTTATAAACTAAATTTAATGTTTGAAAAAACGCAAAAACGATCATTTTCGTATCATTTTATGAAAAAAAAAGCTACTGCCTTCTGCTACTTTAATCATGATTTTACTCTTTAGTTACTTACCACGGAGAAGTTTCTTTGAGATATGGTCAATGGAATCTGACAAAAAGGAAAAAAATAATAGGATGTACTTGCATGTCCTTAACGTGCAACATTGTAGAGGAACTTAAGAATAGGCAGAATTTAAAAAATTGGATCAAATTTCTGAAATATGGCGAAAAAGTTGTAGGATTAAGGAAATTAAATTTAGTGAACTGGAAAAGTTGGCAGAGGACACACCTAATCAACCACCAACTTCCAAAACACCTGGTCGGCCAAGGATATTGTTTGATAAACTTAGTGAAAGAGCTAAAAGGCGCATTAAGGACATGCAAGTACATCCTATTATTTTGTCCTCTTTGTCAGATTCCATTGACAATACCACAAAGAAACTTCTCCGTGGTATAGCATAAGGAACTAAAAACCAAAATCATGATTAAAGTAGCAGATGGTAGCAGCTTTTTTTTCATAAAATGATAAAGTAGTAATGGGTAATTATAGTTCTTAAAACGACAAGACTTAAATCCAGATGAATAAAATTATTCAGCTGCAAGAATCTGTAGATATTCAGAAAATTACAATTCCCTGCTTTTACATCTCTCTATATAGAGCAGTTAATTTTAAATACAAGTTAATTTACAACATATCTTAATATTATTTCAAGAACAACTTATAAACTAAATCATTTTGCATCTAAAACAGAAAAAATAAAATAATTGAAATAATTTCGCCCTAGAAATATAAAATTGTCCGCTGCACCCCTTCAAAAACCATTCTTTAAGAGCTTACATTTGTTTCACTACACTTACTTTACATTTTTTTCGTATATTCACAAATCTTATTCAAAAAGTTACGTAATTTTAAAATAATATTTAATTTTCAACCCCCTTAAAAACCATCCCCTTGCTTCTTAGAATGTTTTATACCATTTTTTGTGTATTCACGGGTACAATACTACAGTATCTACGAAGTTTCAGAATTTTCAAACAAAACAATTCTTTAAAACCCCCTCAAAACCACCCCTTTAGTGTCTAATTTTTTTTCAATATTTTTCCGCTTTACTGACGAATATTTTCTATTCATTTGCAAACTTTGTCCGCTTAGAACTTGAAAATTGACCGCTGTGCGTCGGCTCCGTCCCGACAATGCGAGCAATGATCTTTTGACTATCCACATTGTAGCCGAACAAGGGCAAACGTTTTTTTTCTGTATATGATCTTACTGCGTCAAGAAACCGTTTTTAGTAAATTTTTTAATCACTTCGATAAGTAATTTGTTTACTTATGATTAAATTATATAATTCGACTATTCTTGTTTCTAACGCCAAAAACAGTTTCCACAATTCACCGAATATGCCGAGATGTAAGCCATTTATCACTGGAATTTTATATGCAACTTTCTCAGTCTTGCAGTATATTCATCACATTTCAGAAATTTTACGAGTTACCTGGAAGTTGATTTGATATATGTATTTAAGAATTATCCTGTTTTCCTCAACGACTTCAGAAGGTCGTTGGTTTTACTAGATAAATCAAATTCTAACTTGAATTAATTTGATGTCTTTTTAACTTTCCAGATACACAAAAATGGTAGTAGACGTCGGACTGGATATGCAAAAATACAATCCGGAAGTCAAGCCGAGCACAAACATGCAAAGTGTGGATCCAAGGGTAGCGGACTTGGTTGACAAATTGCGACGCGTTCATCACGTAAGTTTTTTGTTTCCAAAACGAATTTCTAAATCATTGTTAATTGACAGCTTTATGAATGTTCATAAACTATGAAATTCGTTTCAAAGTTAGCCATACACGTAAACAAACGCAAAAATGTTCAAATTTACTATTACTATGCAGTGTGTTCCAAATTAAAGCTGAATGTATTGCTATTTCCGTTATTATAAAAGATAGAAAGTTGGTTAAATGAAGACAGTTTTAGAGAATTTTTTGGACACTTTAATGGTGAACCATTGATCATTTTAAATTTGATCAGAATATTTAGTGTTTGAAATAATTGGAAAAAACCACAGTCGTGCATTTTTGAAAACAACTCCTACTTCTTCGACTTAAATTGTTACGTCAACTGGCACGTTCTACAGGTACTTTTTAATGTCTTTAACATTGAGAGTAAGAAAAATATTCCAGTAAATAAGCCGGAAAAAAGTGCCAAATGTGTAAAAGTTGGGAAAAAGCACCGATTTTAAAAATTCCTTCTACGTTGTGTTCCTTGAACCCTCAGGATTATTCGCCAGCACTAACATCTTTGTGGACGGACAAAATGGGTGGGTTATGGGCAGGGGCGGTTTTAACATGCTTGCCGCTCCTGGCACTATTTTAAGATGCCCCTACTCTTAAAAATATAACATAATATATACTCCCCAAAAAATGTTTCCCAAAAAAAAGAGTACTTACTAAACGTGTTTTTGTATATTTTAAAAGAACAAAGGACACTACACATTAGAGGTGAGTGGTATATAAAATGACTTTTCTGTATAACACCTATTTATTAAAAATAAAGAAAATATAAAATAATTCTTAAAAATATATACAAGATCAAGACGAACTTTTCTTGCGTTTTTCACAGCAAAATCATTGATTACATCGCCTGTTTTCATAGTTTTTAAAATTTCGTTTTCAATATTTAATACTGCTAGTGAATTTAGCCTTTACTGCGTCATTGTGGACCGTAAGTAAGTTTTTACCCGTCGCAAGGTCGAAAAACTCCTTTCTCCAGCAGAACAGTTTGTAGCGGGTTTGCTTAAAAATATTCTGAAGCATACGTCGATATTGGGCGCATTCTGGCAGTAGGCTCCTCTAAATCTTGGCTAAAATTTGTTACTAATGTTGAACTGTTCATTTAATTTCCTGTATACTTCATCTCGTCTGTGCAGCTCCTCGGTTAATCTATGGATTATTACATTTAATGTAATTGATCCTAAAATGATCCCTCTCATTTGATGAAGTGCTTTCGATTCCGGGATTTTCATCAAATTTACGTTCCCGCTTCGGCACTCTCTTTATTATCATACTCATATTCTCTTAAACCTCAAACTTATTTGGTAATCTTTTCTATGTGAGTAAACTTTTTTCGTAATGTCGCAACGAATTTTGATAAGCTATCAAACACGCTAGTAACATCGCTTAAAGTCATTGTGGTTCCTTGAAGTTTTTTATTATTTCTGTCGAATCTTTCAAGAATTGGATACCACGAACTCGTCATTAAAGCCGTTTCAAAGCGTTGCAACATTTTTAGAAGACCCGAAGCTTCACATTGTATATATATATTTTTGATTCATTATATCCTTATGTATTGCAAAGCCTTTATTATTTTTGGATGTTCATGCCTAAGAGCCCTACAGGCATCAAACCTAGCAGACCAACGTGTTTTAGACAAACTTTTTAACACCAGTGGGGGAGTGGGTCTTCGTTTATGTTTTGGTTGTTCTGTCCCGGAATTAGAGAAAGTTTCTGCGTCTTCTACAGAACTTTCTTTGCTATATTCTTCTGTATTTTGCGGCATCCCGTCTTTAATATCTTCCTCTTTTCTACTTCTACCATTTCTTCTTCTACTTGAATATTCTGTAATATTTCTCATTACGAGTGGATACTGTGAAAAAATTATACAACTCTTGCAATGTCGAAAAATAATTCACAGATTCAATGCAACAATCTGCGGCAGATTGTCCAACCAGATTTAAAGAATGTGTTCCACAAGGTACGTAATCCCATAGTGGATTATTTTCGTTTAGCCTGGCTAAAGCGACTTGTACTATGATTTATCAATTATCAAATCCGAAATAATTTATTTTGTATTTACGATTTACGGCTCACTTGCTTAGACGAAACAATGAATAAAAATATAAAAAAGTATTTATTTTCTAATATTATAAATTGGGTATGAAAGAAAGCCGCTTCTGACTGCCATCCATTTTGGCTTCAATGGAACTGTCGCATTAGCAGAATCATAAAAACGACTAAAGCAATATTCAAAAGAAAAATTTTTTACCGCCCTTGAAATTTTGCCGCCGTGGACACTCGCCCAGTGTGCCCAGTGGTAAAACCGCCACTGGTTATGGGGGTTATAAGCCCCAAAAGTACCCCAAAAATTAAGCCTTAAAAAAACTTTAAAAACGAAAATTTCGGCCTGGAAATCTCTACTCTGGGGTTTTCGACGTCGCTGATCACGAATCTGAGATCCAATTTTGGAAATTCAATATGGCGGACCGGAAATCAGGCCATTATCCAGAAAAAATGAGAATGGATATTTTGGCCCTGAATATCTGTACTCTGGGGTTTTCGAGGTCGCTGATTATGAATCCGAGGTGTAATTTGGTAAATTCGAAATGGCTGACTGGAAGTAGAGTCGATTTCTTAGGAAAAACTCTTTTTTTCGTTCGTGGGCTGAAAATAAGTACTCGGGGGTTTTTATTTTAATCCGGTGTTCAGTTGGGTGTGATTCAAAATGGCGGGCCGGAAGTAGAGTAAATTTCTCAAGAAAACCTCGTATTTTTTTCTTTTTTGAGCTGAAAGTGGGAACTCGGAGTGTTTTCGTTGTCGCTCGAATTCGATGTCCAATTAGGGGAAATTCAAAATGGCGGACCGGAAGTAGTCAATTTCTTAGGAAAAAAACTCTTATTTTCCGTACTTTCAGTCTAATAAAATAAAGTACGAGATTTTTCTGAGGATCTGGCTCTTCTTCCGGACCGCCATTTTGAAATTTCCTTAATTGGACATCGGATTTGTGATCAGCGACCTCAAAAATCCCCGAATATTCAATTCAGCCCAAAAACGAAAAAAATACGAGCTTTTCCTGAGAAATTTACTCTACTTCTGGTCGTCCATTTTGAATTTCCCAAACTGAACCTCAAATTCGTAATCGGTGACTTCGAACACTTCCGAGTAGTGATTTCCAGGCCAATATTTTCATTTTTAAAGTTTTTTTTCAAGGTTTAATTTTTGGGTTATAACCCCCATAACTCCCCTATTTTGTCCGTCCAAAGATGTTAGTGGTGACGAATGATTTTGAGGGTTCAAGGAACGCAACGCAGAAGTCATTTTTGAATTCGGTGCTGTTTCCCAACTTTTACACAATTTCCGCCTTATTTACTGGAGTAAATAATATCTGCTTTTCGATTTTTCCATTTAAACTACTTTTTATTTTTTATAGTTACGAAGATAACAATACATGCAACCTCAATTTGGCACACACTGTATGATGTATGTTATACAGGTATTCAGCTTCAATATTCTTTATATTGAATAATCAATGCATGCAAAATATTTCAAATATACTCCAAAGCATTCTGTAAATTAAATCATGTGCAGGATTTCTTCCTGGAATGAGACCCCTGGAGGTGGAGGCTGCGGATTGGCTATCCTCCATCGAACAAATTCTTTTGATTTCATTTCAAATGTACAATTTTCCTTTATTATGAACGTGAGTCGTATTAAAAATCGTCAAGTAATAAAAATCTTTTGATGTTTACTTTTTATATTTGCATTAAAGTAATAGCCCAAGAGCTGGCGGAAAATTTTAGGGAGGTACTTGATAAAAGTTAAAAGTTAGTACTATAGTATTTCTACCTTACCTGATGACGAAATCGATGACTTGCCAACTAGTTAGCGTTTACTTTGCGACAAGAATTTTACAAATTTCAAATTTTTTATATACAAAAAGTGGTTCTTGTAAAAGCTAAGATTTATATATTCGAAATTTTATGTCCTTTTGAATGCAAACAAAAATTGACAGGTATCTCTGCCGGTTTGAAATAGGTGGCAGGCGTATCTAAAAGTTGTATTTATAAGAAAAAGTTTTTGAGAACACTTGACATTTATGCAGTATGTTTCTTATACTCTATAGTGTGTTGACGACGTGACTAGCTGATTGAATGGTCTTCAGTACCTGCAAGGCGACAAAAAGTGTTGTATGTGAATAATCTATTGGGAAGATGTTTGGAGCATACCGTATTGAAATTCGTATTTTAAGAAGTTATTTTTTATATTTACAAATAAATTATAATTGTCCATATTTTATAGGCAATAGGTGTAAATTTATAATTAAGTAAATCCTTCTTTAGAAATGGTCAGTTACTCTGTTTCTTCATAAGCCTTGTTTCAATCATTTTCTTCTGGCCAATTATTCTTTATTAATTTTTTATTTTATAAATTGATCCATTGAAAATTAATTTATTCCATAAAACGTTTTGTGCTTTTTATAAATTAATATTCAAGTATTTATCATGTAAGATACCTAGGAGATTTAAGTATGCAACCGTACATTCACTCCTGATTAATGGTGGTTGCATAAGATGAATCGAACTAACACAATTTTGGTAGTGTTTTCCAAATGATAGACTTTTATAATTTCAGTGCCACAGAAGATTGGTTCTGTTTTTTGTGTCAATACAGTTACAATTCCTTGTAGCAGGCCTACCCCATACTGGTCTAGATTCACAGCCAGTAGCGTAACTAAGAGTATGTATGCCCCCCCTCAGATTTCTGTAAGCGCCCTGCTATTATTGATCTTCTTGATCCTTCGTATTTACACTTTGGTGAAAAATGTCACTCGTAAGCGTTTTTGAATTGAAATGTTTATTAAATATTGTATAAAGCAATTCTTTTTGTTGTAAAAATAATGAAATTCCAAGATAATGTACTGCTATTAAAAAAAAAACCATATTGATTAATACAGACATTTAAGTCGTACTGGCTGGGGTAAAAATGGCGCCCTTTGCATTGTTCACAGCGATGCTCTGAGTGTACAAAATGATTAGGTTCTCAGTTGGCCTCTGTCATTCAATATGATCTTAATCAGCACCAACAGCACCCTCCCAGAATTTTTCCACTACTCCACCGCCAAGATGTATTTTTTTTATTTAATAATTTTTCGTCAAAATTATCCTATATCCAGTCGACTTGACTAGCGACAGAGCAAGGAGTCGTAGGGCCCTTCTACAGAAAATTAATTTGTGCCCCACATAAAAATTATTTATTTCATGAAAGAATATAATATACGTATATAAAGAAAATTTAATATAATTTAGGTACGTTAAATTACAATAAAAGTAATTCCAAAATATATAGAAAATATGAAAAGCTAAGTACAAGCTAGATGCACTCAGATTTTGATTTCAAAAATCAATGAGACATTAAAACTATTATATAAGGTCTCATAAATATGTAAAAAAAGTCAACTAATATCGATTGCCGGCTAAACTTTTGAAGAGGCGAGGAAGAAGTTAAAATAGGATATTCTACAACAAGTTATAAAATAGCCCATATTCCGCAAGATCGAAAAGTTTGTCGTCTGAGCAGAAGGCGAAGACTACAGTTCGTGAGTATGGAATATGCCATTCCAAACATGTTGTAGACCATACACTCTCTAACAAGATTTTGGAAATTATACAAAGAAATGTTTTAATCAATTAATGTATTCATATTAATTAATATTCATTATATTTGCACTCATTATTAGGTACTATTCTTATCTTAACAGAGTGCGTAGCTCAGGCGGCAGAACGCTTGCTTAGCATGCGAGAAATACCGGGGTCGATTCCGATGCCTCCATTATTGTTTTTATATGAATATTCACAAAAAAACTTCAAAACTGTTCAAAATGTCACACGCGAAGCTGAAAATAAATACCTTTTGTTTGACATAACCATAGCAACCGAACAAAGATATTTGATATACCGCACTAAATGTAGCTTAACTGCTACTGATTTGTCGAACGGTATTATTTCAACACTGTTTGTTGGAATGATACTTGTTCCGATACAATATCTAATTGTGGAATTTGTAGTTTCTGAAATAGTGTTAGAGAAACAGTTTTTGCAAATGTCCTGAAAGTTACGAATTTTTCCAAAATAGTGTTAAATATACAACTTGAAGTTTACGAAATTATTCTAAATTTGAGGCAAGTTTTGTCTGATTTAATCAAAAATTTACCTAGATGCGATTTTTGAAGAGTTTTTGAGTGTTTTGTCACCCCTTTCTGAAGGGGTGAAGGGATCTGCCAAAAATTTTCATGGCAGAGATTCCCTACAATTCAGTTGTTAGTACAATTCTCTGCAATATTTGGCCAAGCTGTGGCTATTTCTTGTTAAAAATTTACGTTTTTATGACGAGCAAAATTACAAATTTATTTGTTTAAGTTGCGTTCTAAAAAAAACTTTAAGCTTTTATTTAGCTCTTGAAATAGACGCTCTTCCCTAGTATACATGTAGAATACATTGGATAGGCAATCAAGTTGACCATCATTGTACTTTTAATTACTTCGAAATATGCCATGTAGCTAACTTAAAATAAATTACTTCTTTACAGATGGCAGTCAATTCCCTTGGACCCAACTACTCAGATGCTGATTATATGCAACGAGATGGAGCAGATGGATCAGGCTCTGGCAGCGGTCCAGATTTCGATGAGGATGACAGAGAAGATGACTACATGAGAGGTTCCGGATCAGGAGATGGACCTAGCCAAGAAGGTATACTTTATTTTTGCTTATTAAAAATGAGCCTAGTTGAAAAGTTAGCCTTATATAGATTTTACCAAGTCTTTTATCTTTTTAACTGTTTTATGGTCTCTACAAATATATTTTCACCAGAAATTTGCATAGCACACTGCTTAATTTCAATGCATACCCTGTACCTAAACACAGCAGTTTTGGAGATATTTAACGTTTTATAAAACATTTGACGGGTGCAAGGGTTTGCAAGAACCATAATAACTTTATTCGCGTAGGAGATCCTACGAGCTACTCTCCACAATAAAAATAATACCAAATTATACCAAGTGTTCTATTTTTCACGTTACATTTTGTCAAATTCAAACTCAAAAACTTTTTTAGTTCAAATTCCCTTTTTCCTTGTATAGTCATTGTAGGGGTTAAAGTTACAACTTTTTTATATTGGCGATTTTTTTAAATGTTCAGGAATTTCTAGTAAAAATTGCCATCAACTTAGCCGTAATTAGAAACAATCATTAAGGTCGGTCATTCTCTTATGTCAAGAAATTACTTTTAAATTACACCCACGAAGCATTTTTAGATTTGTGATATGATAAAGTTATTACTTTATCAATACATTTGCTACTTGATACCCACAAGAACAGAAACCATCACCATACACTGTAAAACGCTTATTGGATAATTTTAGAATATTTGGCTTTATCAAGGCAGGAATTTATAGGAGACATACTATATAGTCATATAAAGGTTTTATTTTACAAAATTATTTTTAAGAATAGAAGCAAAGACCTTGTCACTACCATCAATAATGTATCGACTCAGTGGGTTAGTGCTTACATGTTAAACTTGAGACTACGGTGTCTCGGTATTGAATCCACAGTCTTTGTTATCTCTCCTGAGTTTGAGTATCAGCTGCGGATGGCAATGTCGCTTAGAATGGTTGTTGTATGTCTGTGACTTGATTGAGGGGTGGAATATCTATAGTTAAACTACACCAGAATGCTAATATAAAGAAGGCATTAAAAAATGTGGTTACATGAGATGTAAATTGGTATTAACATTTGTTTATTGGATAACTATTGACTACTTTCCGAGGAATGTAATAAAAGTAGGAGAGGGTTAAATCAATTGAATGAGCATGTAAAATTTCCATATTTTTCATTGTAAATCATTTTTTAAATGAATTGTCCCTGAATTTATACCTTTTCCTTAATTTGGGCAGTATGAAATTTAAACAAACATTTGTTACTTCATCAATCTCCATTTTTAACTTTTTCAGTACAAATATTATTTTTAACGAGAAAAATCTGATTTATATATTTGTAATATTTGTTTATTATGACTAACTAACAGGCAAAGCAACCTTAGAAAGTGAAAATAATTAAATCAAAATTCTAATTTATCTTCTGATGACAGATGTCAAATGGCACGTATTTTCCAAATATTTTCTTAAACCGGTGTATCACGGAGGTTGAAAAAATATAATGAGAGACTTGAAATGTAAGAACTTCATGTTCTCAGAAGAAATGCTTGGTATATAATAATTTTCCTCGAATATTATGACGTCTTTACATTCCTTGTAGCAAAATAGCTGTTAAATGGTAACCATCATTACTAAATACCTTCCTCTTTCATGTAAATAAACAGTAATGTATGAAGCGATCATTATATTTCCATTTTAAAAACAGGATTCTGCGATTATGAACTGAAACAATAACGTACTCAAAATTAGTTTGTGAAAAACCACTGTTGAACAATACTAACTTCTGGTCTTATTAAAAATTTTTAACTATTGAGAATTCAATGTTTATTATCAATTGAGAAATTCAGTCTAAAGCGCTTCTACAAAGCCTGCTTGTGATAGAATAGCATGGAGTCTGTGCTTGAATATTACAAACGATACCCGTCTACGAATATAGTTAACCAGATATGTTATGCGCTTACCTCAAATGAAAGTAGTCGATTGTTTACCTGGCTCACCTGTACAAGTCCATTACCTGCTCTTGGTTCATTGTTAATATTGCCGGTAGCATAGCCGTAGGTTAATTGATATTTATATATTTTTATTGAGTCATTTATGGAGTTGTTTATTAAACTAACATTATTTATTATAAATAAATAATTTACATCATCAATATCAATTAATATAAAGTAGTAAAAGAATATACTATTTCTTTGTCAGTCTTTTTTTTATGATTTTCAAGGACACTAGATAAAGTATAGCATAATTTTCAAAAATGATATAAGTATTATATTAAAGCCACTATAATTACTATGTGTAAATTCAATAAAATAAATGTTAAAATGGCAATTTTTGACACGAGAAATTTTTGGAAACATTCCACTTCGCATTTTACCTACGAAACTGAATGTCAGTTTCGTAGACAAAATGCAATCAATGTATAAATTTTTGATATATATTGTAATTAATTCCATTGATTAGTTTTAATTATTAGTAAAAGATATAATTATTCTTGTCTTTGCTATATACTTTTTATAAAAATAATATTTTTTTTTTTTTTTTAGAAAACCAAGAAGAAACCAGAGGAGGAGGAGGAGGAGGAGGCAGTTACTTTGCCTCAGCGGGATCGAATCCATCGACAAACAGTGACGTAACAGTTACTGTTGCAGCAGGCAGCAGCCATACTAACCCACCAGCACTGGTACCTGTGCTACTATTTATTTTTACCATTTTTATTTCGAGATTTAATTAAAAGAGACATTGTATAAAAATAGACTTTTAAAGTGAGAGATAATTGGATATAAGAGAGAAAGTTTTCTATTGTTGTTGAAGTTTTGATGGAATATATACCTAAATTTTACCAAAACTGGTGCCATTTTTGGTATATTAATTCAGTATTGGCTGTTTATAAGGCAGGAATAGCAGAATTCTAAGATAAGTAGTATTTATTTGCAGTACGTATTTAAGATCTTGTTTCCATAAAAGACAGTTTCTTCACTGTAATAATATATTTGTAGTAGGCAATATACGTACTTCTTTATTGATTTTACAATTGTTACATGGAAATATTAGTATGGTAACACCTTATTTGTAGAAAATACAAACGAGGTAATGGAATATCATTTTGCAAATCCGGTGCCAAAATATAATTTGCCAACGATGATTACTTTATAATATTTATTAATTTATGTAATTGTACCACCTATTTTATTCAATCTCTTCTGATATCTTAGACTTTTGTTGTGTCCTGGTCACGAAAATACTTGTTGAGTGTAATAGAAAAATAGCGTCACAATCATATTTGTGTAAATTCAAAAACAATTTAGTATATTATAGCTCTGGCGAATTGTATATAAGCTGTTTGTTGGAGTCTTCAAATGAGACTGTTTTCTAGCTATTAGGACTTTTATTTTATTTACAGGTTGCCAATTTAATTATCTAATTGAAACGATGCTTACCTACTTGCCTAAAAGGTGAAAGTTTGATAAGTTGCAACGTTTTGTAAGTGTACATAAACTTGAATAAAATTTTTCATCGATTAAAAAAATTTTTATGTAAATGAAATTAAAATTTAGTTAACTTCATTTTCTATGATCCAAGCCATGATCATACCAGTGTCTCATTTTAAAAAATGTCTGTTCACACAACATATTTATATAAATTGTGTAGTAATAGAATTCTTAATTTAGGTTTTAATCAGGTGCTTATCGCTACATCGTCATTCTAAGGATAAAATTGTATGAAAATCGTCTGTTGGCTACAAATTATCCATATTACACTAAATAAATAAATAATCCTTGTGTTCTGTAACATGTTTGTTGCCGACGATGTCTATGAAAGATCAGTAAGGACCCATAGTCTCGTTTAATGGCTTAATACGTTTAATACTTATTTTATACTTCAGCATCTGTGAATTATGACCAAGTGCCGATGACGACACTCGTGCGTCATAGATTAAAAACACTCATGAGTTAACAACGAAAGTTTTTAATATACGAAGATCATTGCAGAAATACTAAATTCAAAAACCGGTTATCAGTTTATGTTGTCCACAGGCTTCAAGTGTTAAGAGGACAGATATTTTTGCAGATTTCATGCACAATAAAAAATTTGCATCATGAAAGTGATAATAGTCTTAATATATACGGGGTGATTCCATTTTTAACAGAAATTTTGTGTATTTGAGCGGTGAACTGTAAAAAAACTGTTTAGAATATCATATTATGTCAAAATAATCTGCACAAAACAAAACTCGGAAAAAACTTACTTTAGAACCAAGACACTCTGATATACTCTCAAATTTTTTATAATAACCATGAAATAACTGGTAACATTTATATCAGTGATCAATTTTTATATATTTGCCTTAGATTTTTTTGATCTAATAATACAGAGACCTGTATGCCCAATATATGTTTGAAATTTATCTGTAACTACAGGGTGTTAGAAATATGATTATCACAATTTTAATTAGTAATATATTGGAACAAAAAGAACAAAATATTTAATTTGTTTGTAATCGCATACCATTAACAACTTATTAAATAGAAATATCTAGAATGATTGATAGCACTACGCTACATCTGTTGTATGATGATCTGTGACAATGTTGATTTGATCTTGCACTCATAATAAGTGTTATGGTAGGTTACTGTGTATGGAAAAATTTTACATTATCTTATTGAAAATTTTCAAGCTATATCATCGGTACACACAATTTTTTTGTCAGAACCTTGAACAAATAATTGTAGGTATATTACTTTTGCCTTCTTGACATGCATCTTGCCTTAAGGTTTGAAACACATATTTTTTTATTCCTTAAGTCATTGACATTCAAAAATAAAAGATACATGATTTTTTCCTGTCAAGATGTTCAGTTTTCAACAACTAAGTATTGTATAACATTTTCTTGTTTCCTTTTTTCGATATATCATCCGTTAAAATTATGTCCGTAATATTTAACATCTTGTATACTTAACTCCTTTTCACATCTAAAAGTCAGAATCTAAACAAACTGTACTGAATGTGAAAGGCAACTATATCAATTTTATTTTTAAACACGACTGAATATTATCTCCTATATTTCAGGTAATGAACATATCGGGCTGGCATTAAATGTATAAATTCATTTATATCAATTCGATCGATATTTTAATATTTTGCCAAATTTTACATGAGCCCTCTGACGTCATACAAATGTGCATGACTCAACATGATACAGCAACTTTCATTTGGTGGGTAACCCTAAGCCAAAAATATTTGATTTAAAACTGGTGGATAGAACAAAATAAAATGAAAACTAATGGATAAAATTGAGGCTATAATGACATTGGAGTTTTTTGTCGTCAACTCCCTTATCCTGCTTACTAACTGGGTATCTTACAAGACTGGACAATATTATATTAGCAAGCTCATAAGTAGTTTGAAAATGGCTAACTTGCAATAATTATGACATGCAATAAAACGATAATTTTAAGTGTTATTTCAATATTACAAAATCGACTTGTTACAATTTTCCTCTTCGGCTATCTGACAAATTATTATGTAGTTAGATGATACAGGAGGATACCAGAAATAATGAATAGACTATCAGTCTACCATTGTGTTAATGTTTTTAGTTTTAAACCAAAACCATGTGATGTTCACCTCGACGTATATTCAGAATTTCGCCTGGTTTGTGTTGACCATTCTGCATTTGTATCCAAATGTAAATATCAAAGTTAGCAATAAAAAAAGGAAATCGTTTGTATTTATTTGTATTGATATATGGCGCGTGCATTGTATCACTAACATAACCTCAGATATTATATTTTTGTAAGTTTATACTCATTTTTAATGTTTTTATTCACATTTCTAGATTGGTACTTGTGTAACATTAATATGCTTTCTCAGATAGGACGCATATCTCTTATTTAAATCATTCGGTATTAAAAATAGATCGCTAATTATAGGTTGGATTCCTAACCTGTAAATATCAGTATATTTTTAAAAATTAATGATTTAAAAAAATTATATGCATCCTATCAGAGAGAGTTCATTAATGTTACACAGGTACCAATCAAGAAATGCAAATAAAAACATTAAAAATGAGTATAAACTTGCAAAAATGTAATATTTGAGGTTATGTTAGTCATACAATGCATGCGCCGTATTGTTCCAAGATGTGTTGAAAACTTGAATTTATCTAACGGTTTTTTGTACAAGTGGGACATATTTTGAGGTTACAAGAAACCTCAACTTATATCGAGAGGTTTGTAACCCTACCTCAGTAAATTTAAGACCTACCAATTTTATCATACAATTCTTATATTTATATTTAAGATTACCGCATAGAAAGTAAAGTAAAGAAAGTAAAATCTTTGTAAATATGCATTTTAGGAATATCTTGGTTGTTAGTTTAGTAGGTGATAATATTGGACTGAAGTACAAACACAAAATATCTGTTACTGAGGTAATAAATAATAATAGTATAACTGATAAGCTAGCATGTAACTATATTACTGCAATGCCATATGCTCATTTTAAAGAATTAATGAAGAAATATGTATTACACATAATTTTTTTCGCCGCGAGACCCTATGGCAGAAAAAAATTCATAAAATATTTTTTTATTTACTTCTTCGAACAGTATGTTGCCTTAAAATTGGGAGGCTGGAACTTTGGAAGTAACGCTGTCTCTACAGACGAAGTTACCACAGATAGAAAAACTCTTGAACCCATCACTCGCGTTAGCAAAACAATTTTAGTCATCTCCCAATATTGCCAACATTGTTGGCGAAACGCGCGTCGATTGTTGCGTTCAAGAAGAGTTTTGTGTTTGCGGAAACTACATCTTTTAAGACATTATTTTTCCAATAATTAACGCAAAAATTAAAGGTTCTTTTTTTAAACTGTTCTGTATTGTACTGCTGTTGTATTAGATTTTTGTTTTTCTTTGTCTAATATATCACTCGTTGAAATAATGACCGTCATACTTTTAACACCGTATATCGAGGTAAAAAAAAAATTCTATCAAAATTTTTACTACAGGCATATAGCATGTCCAGTTCAATATTACATGTAGCAATAGTTTTATTTTTTGGAAAAATATGTTGTGTGAAAAGACTATTTTTATACGTACAAGACACAGGCCCGTTTGTCGGGATACAAAGTCTTTCCAATTTGTAACAAAAAGAAAACGCTTGACTTAGCTTTATTAATTTGGCAATATTGATTAGTTAATCTATAAGAATTTTGTAATTTATATAAATCACTTCTATACCCATCCTCCCCTGTATAAATTCTGCCGACACTGAAATTATCGTGTAGATAATTTTTTGGTAAGTGAAGACGTGAAAATTGGTTTCGGTTTTGACGGGATTTAAATGGGGGCTATTAACCCCAACGAATGTCAGTGTACGGATGAATGCGTGTAGATAGTTTTCTTAGATATGTATTGTATCCTTTAAATTATTTTGAGAATTGTCTGTGATTGATCTATTTTATTATTTAATTAATATAAATTTAGGAATCCAAATTATATCATTTAAATTTGTTAATAGTGTTAATGTATTTTTCTAGTGAAGGTTTCATCAAAATATTAAAATTGAAGAGTATATTTTTCGTAATTTAAATTGTTCATAATGCATTGTAAAATAATGGCAGACATAGTTCGGCCAGTTCTGAGGTTTCGTTCCAAAACACTGAAATCGCATAGCAGATCCTGAGAATATTGGTCTATAATAGTGTTAATATTGATATTTGTTATCAGAAAAAGATAAATAGATAATTTATTATTTATTAGATTAGTTGTAATAAAAATATTGTAAACCGATATTTCAATGATTTGTTTGGTGAATGAAATTGTTGTGCAGCTCTATCTGTTGGTCTATGATGATATAAAGATATGTTTATCTGCAAAATAAAATGTTGGAAATACTAAATTCCCTATAGGCCAATCAGTGGTACTTCAATTGTTCGATTAACTAAGGGATGGATGAAACCAGTAAGGATCAATAGGTAATGAATCAATAGTAATAGTTATAGAAAATGATCCCAAAACAGGAATTTTTCCAGTTAAATACCTGGAAAATATAATCCCAGCAGTCTGGATTTTTAAATCCAACGTAAAGTCCTGGCAACCAATATCGTCCATTACAGCTTAAAATCTCGGTAGTTTAAGTCATTATTTGAGGTCAAAAGTAATCTAAGCTAACAGTAAATACCTCTAGATTAAAGACATCTTCATAAATGATATTTGATCATCACTTAAGACATATTTTTGTAAGACCATCAAAAAATTTTAATATGTTTAACAATAATAAAAATTTGGAAAAAATATTCAATGTTGGCTTGATAAATATATGACAAATTCACATGCAATCATCTTTCCGTTGAGATAGATATCTATGATATTAATCAACTGTGACGATTAATGAATGGTTTGAAAATGCACAAAATTCTCAGCCTGCATAGTTGAAAATCTTATGAGTTTACCTCCGGGTTATATCTTGCATTGTTTACTATTAAACTATTGAAATTCGAAGCTGTAATTGAACGATCGCAGTGGCCGTGATCCAAACACCGCCTTTACTATTGACCGTTGTCATCTAATATACAGTTCAAAATAGCTCATTATTTCCCATATCAGTTTTAATTGTCAATTAAAATTTCAATATATTTTTTTGTAAATATGTTGAATCAAGATAATTAGTGTTTAATGCTTTAAATAATAAACAGATAATGTGTACTTATCCTAATATTTTTTTCCACCCTCATTGTTCATTGGTAAAAATATGCAAAGTTTGCAAAAAGGAACTTTTTGCAGTTTTGTGTCTAATAACTTTGTAACTAATCACTCAAAATTAATAAAATCGTATTAAATCTTTATTATCCAACAACATTTTAACATTAATATGGAATACAACGTATAGTATTGTTACGGATTTCCACCTTTTAGGAAACACCCTGTATGAATTCGTGGGTTCTAAATAATTTTAACAAGAGATTAAACACTACTAACACTTTATTTAACAATTTACTGACTACAATACTTGTTTACTTAATAGTTAACCTCACTTTTTACCGAGCGTGTCACTTCTCAAATAAACTTCTTCCTCCGCGCTGGTAATCGCGCCTTATATACTCCGAAATTAGCTCTAGATCAATCCAGAATCTTCTCCAACCATAAGCTAGAAAAGTCCTTGGCTCTTTCTAGAGCCTTTCCAGTCACCATCAGAGGCATAGGCGTACGATCTCCTTTTCCAAGGGGGTGTAATTCATAACACTGCCCCCTCCTTAAGCCTGATCGTCCCGATCAGGCAACTCAGAATCATCGATGTATTTCGCCAGCCTGTCCAAATGCACGATCTTCATCTTGGACTTTTTGCTTCGTTGAATTCGATAGACGACGTCATTAATTCGGGTAATAACAGTATACGGTCCATCCCAAGGCGGTTGAAGTTTCGGTGACCTTCCTTTCTTCCGCTGTGGGTTGTACAGCCAAACCAGGTCTCCTGCCTTGAATCCTTCTGAACTACCCTTACGGTCATATCGAGCCTTCATTCTGTCACTGGCTATGGTGATTTGGTCTCTAACTAACTCATGGACGTTCCTTAGCCGTTCACTCACTTCATCTACATAGCTGTTCACAGGAAGTCGTTCTCCACCTGGTGTTCCAAACATCAAATCACATGGCAGTCTGATCTCATGTCCAAATACTACACGAGCCGGAGTCTGTTTTGTAGTTTCGTGGATAGCAGCTCTATATGCCATGAGGAAAAACGGTATGTGGAGATCCCAGTCACGTTGATTTTTATGAACGACTTTAGAGAGATGTTCTTTCATAGTCTTATTATGTCGCTCCACCATTCCATCTGATTGAGGGTGAAGGGCTGTCGTCCGTGTTTTGTGTATTCCCAATAACTTGCAGATTTGCTGAAATACCCCTGACTCAAAATTTCTCCCTTGATCTGAATGCAGCTCCAGGGGTACACCAAACCGACATATCAAGTTATCTACCAAGACTTTGGCGACAGTAACCGCTTCCTGGTTCGGAATTGCGTAGGCTTCAGGCCATTTACTAAAATAGTCCATGGCAACCAGTATGTACTTGTTACCGTCCTTGGTTACTGGGAATGGTCCGGCTATATCGATCGCAATCCTCTCAAAAGGGGCCCCGACGTTATATTGCTTCATTGCACCCCTACTTCTAGTCTGTGGTCCTTTACTGGCTGCACAAATTTTACAATTACGACACCAAGCTTCAACATCTTGACGACTATTTACCCAGTAAAATCGTTCACGTACTTTATTCAGGGTCTTGTTAACGCCGAAGTGTCCACCGGATGCTCCCTTATGCACTTCTTGAAGTACTTTCGGTACTCGACACCTGGGAATCACTAGACGCATAACAACTTGCTTCCCATCCGGGCTCTCCCATGCTCTTTTTAACAGCCCATTCATAACTCTAAGTGAGTCCCACTGTGCCCACAAAGCCTTCAATCCAACTGCTTTGTCCGAAACATCCTTCCACTCTGGTCGAGTTCCTTTTTCCTTTGCTCTCAATATAGCCCCAATCTCTGCATCGTTCAGTTGTTCTTGTCTCAGGGCTTCAGTTGTCCAATCATCCGGAACGTCTATTTTAATAGTGTTGACTACTCCCATGCCCTGCTGTTTTTCCACGTGGCGGCAGTGCTTGCAGTCGTCCTTGCATGGTCTTCTAGATAATGCGTCTGCGTTCTTATGAGATCTTCCTGGTCGATGCTCGATTTTAAAGTCGTACTGTTGCAGCCGTTCTATCCAACGAGCCAGTTGACCTTCCGGGGTTTTCAACTGCAACAGCCATTTCAACGCAGCATGGTCGGTCCTGATTTTGAAATGTCGCCCGTAGAGATACTTATGAAAATGGTCCACTGATTTGACGATGGCCAATAACTCTTTTCTGGTTACACAATAGTTTCGTTCTGGTTTGGAGAGCACCTTGCTGAAGTACTCGATCACTCTTTCCTCTCCGTTCTGAATTTGAGACAGCACACAACCAATCGAAGAATTGCTGGCATCTGTATCTAAAATAAAAAGTCCATTCTGTTGTGGGTATGCTAGTACAGGACCAGTGCATAGAGCTGCCTTCAATTTTCTCCATGCTGTTTCACACTCCGGTGTCCACTGGTACTGAACTTTCTCCTCTGTTAGCCGGTGTAATGGCTTCGCAATGTCTGCAAACCCTTCCACAAAGCGTCTATAATAAGTGCAAAGGCCAAGGAAGCTTCGTACTTCATGAACGTTAGATGGCCTTGGCCAATCTCGTACGGCAGAAATTTTATCGGGATCCGTTTGTATTCCCTCTGAAGACACTACGTGCCCAAGGAATTTAACTTCTTTCTGAAATAGTAAACACTTCTTCGGGTTCAACTTCAGGTGTGCATTCCTTACTCGTCCAAATACTTCTTGAAGATTTTTCAAATGTTCTGTAAAGTCTCGTCCCATAACCAGCACGTCATCAAGGTAAACCAGGCACGTCTTCCAGGTTAGCCCTCGTAGAACAAATTCCATCAATCGTTCAAACGTGGCTGGAGCATTGCAAAGTCCAAAAGGCATCACCGTAAATTGGTAAAGACCACTGCCTGCTGAAAATGCTGTCTTTTCCTTATCATCAGGATGAAGTCCAACTTGCCAATAACCGCTCCTAAGGTCTAACGTCGAAAACCTCCGTGAGCCTGCCAATGTACTTAACGTGTCATCAATCCGGGGTAATGGGTAACTGTCTTTCTTCGTCACATCGTTCAATTTTCGATAATCGACACAAAATCTTAACGTTCCGTCCTTTTTGGCAACCAAAACTACTGGCGATGACCAGGGACTTGTTGACTCCTCAATAACTCCATCTTGTAGCATCTTATCTATCATTGTTGAGGCTTCTTCTTGTTTTGCTAGCGGAAGCCTCCTAGGTTGTTGTCGAATAGCAGGTGAGTCACCAGTATTTATCCGATGCTGGACTATATCTGTTTTTGTTAGGGCCTCCGTACTTTTGGCAAATACTGAACTTTCTTTTTCCAGGAACTTGAGCGCCTCCTCTCGTTCATCCTCAGATAAATGCTCCAACTGGGAGCTCAGTAAGGTCAAAACTTCCTGGTCTATATTTGTAGATGAATTTCCCTCCGTTTGTTCTTCGCACCTTGCTACCCATGTGACCGGTTCATAGGAGCCAATCGGTTTGCCTTCTTTGATTGTTACTGCATGGGAATTTAAATTGACGACTCTAATTGGGATTTTATCTTTAGTCCGGGTTAAAGTTCTTGCCACAACAATATTGGTTAGGGACTTAATCGATTCGTCACCTTCCACCAGGCCAACACAGTAGCCTCCAGGATTTCCTTCCAAGGCAGCATCGATGATCTGTTCCGAATGAGCAGGAATCTTAATCGTCTTTGTTGTCAATAGCCTTGCTTTACGGAATTGGTCATCTGCGGTTGCCAGGATAAATTCCTCATTCCCAATTTTCAAGACTCGCTCCCCTACGTCAACAATAAACCTCTTCTCTTCCATGATGTCCAGTCCCAAAATGAAATCATCTGTAATGTCAGCCACAATGACCTTGTAATTGAATCTCAATCGTCCAACCTGCAGTTCCAAATTGACCTCTCCATGGACCGCAGCCCTGTCTCCCGTGGCTGTCCGAATAATTACTTCATTTTGCTTCTTCTTAATCTGCAAGCCTGATATAAACCCTGGCCGCACTATTGATGACGTAGCGCCGGTGTCAACAGTAAACACACACTTTCTTCCATTCACATATCCTTGCAACAGCAGACTACTTGGAATTCTTCGCAGCTGGGAAATCTTTATTTCTCTGGGGGCACCGTGTTCCCTAGCCAGCACAGCCCCCTTGGTGCTGGCTATCTTTAGTTTTCCTGCTGCTCTTCTACATTTACAGCATTTACTCGTCTGTCCGAGTTCTGCTGTCGACAGTCTCGTTTCATATGTCCCATCCTGCCGCAGTTGTAGCATTTAATACCTCCACTTGGCCTTTCTCTGTTTTGTTGGTTTTCCTGTCTTCTTGGAGGATTCGATTGAGCCAGTAATTGACCGATCATTTTATTCGTTTTGAGAATCGCGTTCAAGATAGGGTTTTGGTCTGTCTCTTCTGGCTGCGATTCTTCAAGTGTCATAGCCCGTACTCTTGACTTTGGAGTATCCCTATAGACAGCTTCTACCTCTAGTGCATGTACCAAGGCTTCACTACTACTTTTATGTCGGGATAGCCTGAGGACTCGCCTGATCTCCTCGTCCCTTATCCCGTCTAGGAATGCCCCCACTGCCAATTGCTCTTTAAATTCTTTTGGCGCATTAGGATATGCTAAGTGTGCCAGTCTTTCCACCGCAGCTTCAAATTCTTGCAGACTCTCTCCAGCTTTCTGAACGCGCACTTTCAGCTGGGTCTGGTATACTTGAGCAAGGTGTTGATCGCCATATCGTAGATCTAAGGCGGCTTCTAAAACTCTAAAATTCCGTTGTTGGTCTACCGGAATTGTCTGGAGCAATTCCAATGCTTGGCCTCTTAAAGCTACGATTAATGCTTTAGCCTTCTCTTCGTCGTTCCAGTTGTTTGCACTTGCTGCTGCCTCAAACTGTGTCTTGTAAGTCATCCAGGAACTTTGACCATCAAAGGAGGGAATTTTTAATCGCTGGCCTGATGACACCACTTGCTGGTTTCCTGTATCCCTCAACTGTCGTTTAAGCTGGTCTATTTCCCCTTTGACTTCTTCTTCGAACTTGTTTACTTTCACTTTGACTTCACCAACTTCTTCTTCGACCTTGCCTACTTTTACTTCGACCTCATTAACTTTCGTCTTTACGCTACCCATATCTTCCTTAATCTCATTTTTTATTTCTTCCACGACTGTAAACAAGGCATTCTGTTGCGTTTCTATAGCTTTCCTTAAGTCATCATTTTCCTTTTGACGGCGTCTCTCCTCTTCTTGTTTTTCCTCTTGACGTCGTTTCTCTTCTTCTTGATGCCTTCGTTCTTTTTCTTGTCGTCTTCTTTCCCGTTCCTCTTTCTCTTCCTGGCGCTTTCTTTCCTGTTCTTCTTTCTCTTCCTGGCGCTTTCTTTCCTGTTCTTCTTTCTCTTCCTGGCGCTTTCTTTCCTGATCCATCATCATCTTTTGCATTTGGGCCATAAATTCCTGCATTTGTTGTTCGGATGCCATGCTTCTGGTCGTTACCGGCATACAATTACGTTGAAATCAAATAAGTTTAATAATTACGTCACTATCGGTAATGGGACTGTCCAGAAACCCTCAAAACGGCACGAAAAAGTCTTATCTAGAGTCTTTGTCACTTAACCTCTAATGTCCAACAAAATGTTCCAAAAATGTCTCAAAAATGCACTTAAACACTATTTTTCCTGTTCGAAAATAAACCTCGAACAATGTCCAGTAAATTAGTCCTTCCTGTGTTAGCACTAACTCCGAGAATACTGTCCCAGTCTTCTCAACACTCCCGAAAAAATCCTCTTGTCAAAATCCCACTTCTGACACCAAAATGTTACGGATTTCCACCTTTTAGGAAACACCCTGTATGAATTCGTGGGTTCTAAATAATTTTAACAAGAGATTAAACACTACTAACACTTTATTTAACAATTTACTGACTACAATACTTGTTTACTTAATAGTTAACCTCACTTTTTACCGAGCGTGTCACTTCTCAAATAAACTTCTTCCTCCGCGCTGGTAATCGCGCCTTATATACTCCGAAATTAGCTCTAGATCAATCCAGAATCTTCTCCAACCATAAGCTAGAAAAGTCCTTGGCTCTTTCTAGAGCCTTTCCAGTCACCATCAGAGGCATAGGCGTACGATCTCCTTTTCCAAGGGGGTGTAATTCATAACACTATGAATGCTCTGAAGAAGCATATAATTTTTTCAAACTTGACATTTCAAAAAGTTAAGCATTTTAAAATGTTGAAAGTTGACATTTCAAGAAAAATGTTTACTTTCATGGTGTAGTTGAGTTTGATGTTTTTCGGTAACGTTTTCTCACGAGTCACCGTGAATCTGTCTCAACTAGCATTATTCAATTTGTAGATTCTGGTTTGCTCCTATCTTTGACCTTGAGCTGTAATCGAGAGTATGATCAGTCACTGTTAATTTTTAAATGACTATCGTTATGAAAGAGCTGTAGATTAATATCGTACATCTGTACTATAAACTTTAATGTAACAGGTTATGTTTGTTTGTTCACATGAATTATTTCTGTGCTTAAAAAATTAGAAAATATTAAAATGACGCCCTAAATTTAGAAAGTATGGGCAGAGGTAGGCTGAATAATATTGGAAATGTTACACATCATTCATGTTTGCTAATAAACATTTGCTCAAGTCAAAGTTAGAGCATGATTTTGAAGAATAGCAACTAGCAATAACAATTGAGACAAGTTTACAGCAAGTCAACATTCTCCACCAGAAAGTATATCTCTGACTTAAACTGAAATGTAATTGCTTAATGTTGAAATTTCAAGAAATCAGTTGGAATATCAAAGTTTAAAAGAATCGTATATGACCCTTGTGTGACCTAAATGTACATAAAAATACCTCAGATTTATGAGTGGATACCAATAAGTAAATATTTAGTTTCGAGATTAAATTTGTACAATACAATTCCCAGTTTAAATTTTCATTCAGTATTAATCCTAATAATTTGACTCGAATACTTGTAGCTTTCAATTGATGGTTATATAATAGCATATGATAATAATAATAGGTTTACTGATGTTTAAAGGCAAGCAAAACCATTAGCGTACATAGGCACATGTTATTGTGACAGCACTTGAGGAAGTTCATTAACAAAGAGCAGAAATATCACAGGCCCCAAAATTAAACCTTGTGGTACACCCATTTGACATCATACTTGTCGTAGTCCACTTTCATTAAAGTGCCATTGTTTTGTGGCAACAAATTAAGAATGTTCATCGAAATTGAAAGTTTTGTATCTATCAAGAACCAATACCTTTCGATAAGAGATTTCGTGATGTTACTATGGCAATGCAACAAAGCAAAGTAAGTTGATAGAGAGAAAGTGATTATTTATGATTATTCATATGCATTGTAAAAACGGCCTTTTCGCGATTTTTGTTTGTTTATATAATCATTAAATAAACAAGCATTTCAATACTTACTCGTTATCAATTATTTAGAGCATTAATATAACACAAATGCATTCAAGATTTAATATGTGTATAAAAATGCATTAATTTACAATTTAAGGTTTAAATGCTAAGAAATACAAATAATTAGTAAAAGTAAATAAAGTAATTTTGGTATCACTATTACCACTATTACATCAATTGTTAATTCTACATAAAATATACAAGTGCTGCTATGTTTGTTGTTAATAATAAGACTACATTAATTATTATTGATTCATACTGGATTCATAAAATCTGTTATTTTGATGTATACACTGATTGGTGTAATATTCTAGATCGTATATTTTATGAAACCTTAGGCCCTTCGGTTTAAAAGTCATTCTATTAATTGTACAGTTAAATTTATCATAAAAATATATAGGATATTAGTTAACGAAAAATAAATTATATATAAGATTTCGGATGTTATAACTGAGTACTCAGTGTATGACATGTAGATAGCAGCCATATTTAAAATAGGTCTACTTATATAATTTAGTTTTTTTTTATAAGTATTGTAGCATTACTTTTGATTTTCAGCTTTGCCATGTTTTGTATTTATTTATTATTTTAATAATTGCATATCATAATTAAGCAATAAATTATGTGGACATATAATGGAACACATATAATAATTATGTGGAACCTGCTCACTAACAAAAATCTTCAATTCTTATGAAATTGTTCAACTAATTACTAGTCTTTAGCTTTGTAATCGCTCCTATAATTTTTAAATACCCGAAATTGTTTTTTATCCAACCTTTGTATTACATGCCCTTATTTTGGTAGAAATAAATTGAATAGTTGCCTTTTTTAAATGTGTTGTTTTATTTGAAATTGTTAATAGAGCTAATAAGCACCAAAAATTTCCTCAGGACAGTTTGAAGAAAATTTTTCAATATTTAGTTTATTATAATTCTTCTTCTTCTGGTATCATACTCTGTAAGAGTGATTGAGAATTCGACGGGTTTTGACTCATTTTATTCGGAATCAGAATCTTTTCAAAATTAATGGATTCAATCGTAGGTATATGTATACATAAATAAAAATTGGTGCAATAATACATAAAATACAACCTAAAATTAATAGAAACAAATGAAAACAGATAACATCTTGAGAGTCCTGATTCTATTAGTAAACGAGCATGGTCAAAGGTTGAAAATTATGGATTCTTTACTTCAGATGGAGAAATGGACAAACCTTTATTTAAAAAGTATTGGTACTTTGGTACTTATAATGGTAATAAGCATAATATATTATAAAAAAATTCATTGTCATACTCTTCGCAAATACAAAACGAAGAGTGTGTTGCATTCAATCGGCCCATTTCTAAAACTGATAATATCATTGTGATGGTGATCGAATTCTGAACAACTTTCGAAATGTCCATTTATCTGTCTGATGTGTGTCCCTCTGCCTGTGTGTCTGCCTCTCTGTCCGTCACGTTTCTCCTAAGCACGATAAATTAAGAACGAAAAGTCAGATTGTAGTGAAATTTAGACTGTAAGTTGGTGTTAATTTAGACTGTAAGTTAGTGTTAGCTAGAGGAAGAACCCTATTGGTTTTGAACAAAGTCGATCAAGAAATAAAACAGTTATTAATTAATTAAATTCTTTGAAGTTTAAATATTTATATTATATAATATTCCATATCTGCTGCAAACGGTGATGATTTACTTAAGGTCATTAATACTGTTGTTGATGAAATGAACGATTGGTGCAATCGAAATGAATTAATTTTAAATGAAAAAAAAAAAAAAACGGTATATCTTAATTTCAGCCTGAGAAAACAAATATTATTAAATTCTTTCCCGATTAGCAACTGCTCGAAATTCTTAGCTACCTATATAGACCACTTACTGTCCTGGGAACCTCACGTTAATCACGTATGCAATAAATTAAACAAAGCATACTTTGCTATATTGCAAGTGAAAGGCACTCAAAGTGAGGAGGGCATTATTGATGTTTACTATTCCCTGGATTACTCTCATTTATCACTCAACATCTGTGTTTGGGGAAGGTCAAGCCAAATATATAGAATTTTTATTATACAAAAAAGAATTATAAGAGTAATGTTTAACCTTAATTATAGAGAAAGCTGTGACAACATTTTTAATGCAAAGAAAATTTTGACTACACCTTGTATTTTCATATTTAAATGTTTAATATACGTTAAAGCTAACTTGCAGGAGTTTAAACACTCAATGATAATCACACATACAAAACGAACACGGAAAGCTCTTATTAATTCCACAACATAGAACAGCCAAATGTAAAGAATCTCCCCATTACAGTTGTATAATACTGTATAACAGTCTCTCTGAAGAACTCAAAAAGCTTGCTCTATCAAAATATAAGATTGAAGTAAAAAAATTAGAAAATGGATTTTATAGCATCCAAGAGTTTTTGGGCCGACTAATGAAAATAATGTTTGTTTAGGTGTTGACAATAAGTTTGTTGTTTTACTTGTATTTGTTTTTTGCGTTTAGTGTAATTATTATTGCTGTGTTATTATTTTTATAGGTATAATCTTTATGTTATGACGTGCCATATACTTATACAGATTGTATTATTGAGGATGATAAAAGAAATATTATTATTATTATCATAACTGTTATTATTTTATATTGATAACTGAAGCATGCTGTTCTGTTAACGAGTACCTTAATGATATTTGGTAATAATAAGTTTAATTAGTATTTATCAGTTGTATATTTTTATATTCTTGTATTTTGTTTGTTTTATATTGATGTTGTATAATTATGTTTAATCTGATACCCCAGCTTCTATTTTGACATATCCTACATCATGTAAATGATCTTTTTGATAAATAATTTATTATTATTATGTTATTATCCAAGATCGGAAATTTTATCTCGGTGACGTAAAAGTCAGTGTTGGCTCTGCTGGCACGGAAATATTTTTAGGCAAGTACTTACGATACAATTTATTTTAAGGAGAGGAGGTATTGGGGGATGTAACATTCAACCAAAACACACACATGTATTTTTAACTACCTTAAAGTAACACACACATATGTGTCGCCTGTCATTAAAAATCCATTTATAATGAGAAAAAGACCGCTCAATGTCAACAGATGTCATCAGGCGTACTTAAAATATGTGAAATTTTTTAAAGTTGTCCTTTAATGACGCCTGGAGTAGAAAAGTATATTCCCTGCCTACGCTCTAATGCGACAGTTTGTCATGTTTACAACTTTAGAAGCGGTCAAGTATCCACGCACTGAACAATTTTCCTCCAATGCAACCACTAAAACATTCATTACATTAAGCTCAGAAGAAATTTTTTGTCTAACGCTATCACACTTGATAAATACTTTCTTCCTTGTGTCATTTCCGACGGCATCTAAACATTGTTATATTTGCCACTTATACACTTTTTCAAAAATTGCCTAAAACATGGATCATCTAGTTTTGACCACAGTATGTTACATCCCACCGTCACTTCCACTAAATCTAAATTAAAACTACTATCAGTAGAGCCTCTAGCACTAACATGCTTTAAATAAATAATAATAAATAAAGATCTGTTCCATCAAATTGCAGTTCTGGGAAGTCGCGAATCCACAAGTTTATTACAGCTTGAGAAGTACTAGACATTTTTGTATACCGCTGACTCTGTATAATTTCACAGTAGGTTTGTACATACATATGGCTAAATTTAATATATATGTGTAATACGGTTTGCAAAACTGCGATCTGGGATGGTCTACCCGTTCCCATTAATAATAAATGTTGACGTAAATGCCAATATACTTGCCACAGTGTAGGTAAAAAGTGATTGTTTGAAATTTCGGCGGCGCCGTAGAATTAAAGGAGATAAAACCACGTAAGTAAAAAACATAAAAGTACCTCCGTACACTGGAATTTAATGTTGACACTCGGTCGGGGTCGAATGCCTTTATCACTGCAAATATAAAAAAATCAACTATGTTTTTAGGTAATTGTCAGTACGTTTCATAAATGTAGATTTTCAATAAAAGTAGGCTAAAAACGATTTATTTTATTGGGAAAAATGTTTTATGTTGCCAGCAGTTAATTGGGTTTTCATATTTAATTATTATGAATATAAAGTAAATAAACACGCCACACATTAAACAGAACAGGAAAGTGTGTTTGATTCAAAATTGTCTTTTTATTTGCCGTTTTTCTGATTGTTTTAGCAAATGTTTACAATAAACTATTGGGTCTATATGAGAGCCGTCTCTGGCACCGAGATAAAATAATTCCCGATCTCTGATTATTATTATTATTGTTACATTGCAGAACTGGCTAATTAGGCAATAAATTTGTCACAAATGCGATAAGATTATGAACCAAGCTTTGGCGACTTTCATTCATCTCCCAGTTAGACAAGGCCGTCACTCGCTAATACAAACTAACATTATACTCAAATATTTTTTTATTTATGATAAAAATGTGGAGAGAATTCTATAGAATGTGCAACAATTATATAAAAAATTTTGGTGATGATTATTATTTGAATGGTTTTATTTTTGTTTTAAATAAAGTCAAGTATTTTGAGAGACGGGACGGGAATGATTGAAAGAGGGTAGCTGGCTATACCCACGGAAAGCTTAAGCTTGTACAATAATAGACAAAGCTATTGTGTTCATGTGTGTTGATTTATCTCAGTCGATGAAAAATTGTAAACTTGTTTCATTTTCAAGGTAGTTAATTGATAAAAAATTATAAAAAGATAATCTTATATTTTGACATAGTGACAAATTTTATTGCCTTTCAAAGCGACTCTTTTGCTTTATATTCTTCCAAATCCTATTATTTTTTCGTCATATCAACCAGAAAGAGGACGCAGTATACAATGGGTGATAGTTCATCAGGGAAAGCTAGCTAGTAGCAAGAGGATGGCCCTTCAAAATAAGGAGCCGATGACAAAGAGCTTTGGTGAGGTCACGCGCCTAACAGGCGACCGCATCAGATGGCATGTTGCTGTCCGACGTATCATACATCAAAGAGTGGCCACCCAGAAAATAGTTTTTAACTAATAAGTTAGTAACAAGTTATGGTATGAGAAAGGTATTTTCGAACACACACACACTCTTAAGTTTGTTAAACGGCATATTTATTTTAGAATTTTATGTGGTTAAGTAATGTCTTTTGCATCTTTGTCTGTGTCTAGTTTGAATGGTGTATATACATATCTCCATATTAAGAAGGTATAGAAAGTTTCTGAATGACTAGGTATAAAGAAAACAACAAATATTGCGAATAAAATACAATTATTTTATCCAATTAATACTAAGCAATTAATAATGATAATAATAATAAATGACTTAATTAAACAGAGACTGTTTACCTGGGCGAATTTTAAACAAGGAGCTAATCTACAATGGACTATTAATCCTTTGGAAAACGAAGTATGTATCACATTTTTTCGCTTTATTGTGTTATGTAGAATACGTTTCAGAAAGTTGAGCCTCCATATTATGGATACACCCGGTACATACTATAAAAATAAATAAAAAAATGTCGCCGCCACTGGAATCACAGTACTAAAACATGGGGAATTTCTATTTGCTTATCTGGCAACACTTGCGACCGTTGTCTTCGTCTGTTCGTCGGCAGTCGCGAGAGAACTGTAGGGTGCGCCGAAAGTGTGAAAAAACATGTTTTGTGTGTTGTATGAGGACGGTTTTTTTGTTTAAATATGTGTTTTATACCTTAACTGTAGTGTGATATTAGGTTTTATTTAATCTATGGCTAAATCTGTAATGTATTTTTCAAAGTTTCTAGTGTAATATTGGGTTAATAACGTGTACTGTGTTATTTTGATATTAAGTTAGTGAACTCAATCAAAATGGCGCATCAAATGCCCCCATCAGTGAACTGTTCACTAGATGATATTGACTTGACAGCCCTTAAGGTGAGTTTACCCTCGAAAAGACTTATTTTTCGTTCATTTACACCACAGTTATATCGAGATTTCGGCCATTTTGTACCGTTAATTTCTATGTAAACATGTCATCTTATTTGGGTGTGTGAATCATCAATATAACATACGTTTTTCTATTGTTTTGACAACATTTTAAGGCCTCACATGATTTCAGGATCCTGCAGGAATTTTTGAGCTTATCGAGGTTGTCGGAAATGGAACCTACGGGCAGGTCTACAAGGTAAGTCTTTCAACTTTCCATTGAGAAACGAGATGTGTCATCTCGGTCTTCCTTCGTTTCTCAGAAGACAATAGCTTTTAAATGATTTAATTAAAATACTCTTTATTAATTGATGGCGGTGTCTGTAACTGGTACGGGTACGCTGGCATCACAAAAACAAAACAAGGGTTTTAAATATTCTCAACAAAAAAATTGTTAAGAGAAAAAGGGTCCAGCATAACTTAGCAGCCGGGTTTAATTACATGCGGGTGATGGAAAACCGGTGGCGTGTCTGTTAATTACTATTACGTTAAAAGTACTGTTTTTTATTCAGTATAAAACTGTTCTGAAATAGTATGCCATTCATTTAACCAACGTAAGGAATAAAAATCGAATGACATGGAAAAATGGGAAATAGAATTGAAATAAATTATATTTACCTACTTTGGAGCGACACTAGAAGTAAGAAAGTATTCTAATCCAAGAATTAGACGTTTTCACGAATTTTAATTCTACACCTATTACTCTCAGATAACTAACTACCTACTAAAAAGGACCTTTTTTAAAGTATTCATCTAGGTACCCTTGAAATAAGAGTTATATTTGCCCTTTATTCACAATCGATTTTTTAAAAAGCGGCTCTTCACGATTTTGCTTAAATGTTGTACTGTAATAGAATATTACAAACTTAACAAAATGCCATTGTGGGTTCTTCCCGGAAAATACACATATAGAGATAATTCACTGATGAAAACAATTCAGTCACGTGGGAAAGTGAGTGTGGTGGGCCATCATATCATTTATTACAAATTACAAACTTTTATTCAAGTTTATATGTTTGTTAGTCGGGCGCCAGTCAGTTTAGTTCAAATCATGGAAGTCAATTTTAAAATACTTCCAATTGATTTACCTGTTGTCTTGAAATTTTGCGTATATATGTAGTATACTTGTCTCCATTTGTTTAGTGTGCATAAAAAAGGCTATGAAAACTGGCCATCAAAATATCAAAGTCGACACAATTACTGCTGACAAGAGTACTACAGATCCGTACTTCAAATTTTTGTGTATTAGGATGAACGAAATAATACTAGAGATCTAAAATCTCGTTTTCGGTAGAAACTTAATGACGTTTCTGTTAAATTAAGAAATCTTACTCTGTTTTGCGTCCAGATAGGAATATCTTATGCATTGGTAGACGCATTGCCCGTCCTTCGCGACATTGACGGATACGTTGAAAGTACGGCTCTGTTTATCTGTTCCCGGGGTATGACGTTCTAGTTAGGGGTGATTTACGTAATTTCTATATCACAACAGTTAGAAATCTTAATTAAGAGAGACGTGTTTCCGTTTATTTCCTGCCCTAATCATACCAGAACATATTTTACATAAGAGTAATGATGCTTTATCTATTAAGTAATACATTGTATTTATTATTTAATAAATAGTAGACAAATAAAAAGCATGCTCTGGTCTCTCCTTAAATTAACTCGGTCGACAGTCTTGAGTTTTGTACGTGTCGTATAAATATGGAGTGAACTATACCGATGGCACAAATATTTTAGGATAAAATCCATAGAAGGTGGACTAAGTCAAAAGACGAAGAAGAGGTCTTGTATTTTATATGTAATTTTGAGAGAAAGAGTGATTCTTTATAAACACGCCCACTTTTTATGAAAAGTCCGAAAATGACACTATTATCCAAAATGTATGTGCAGGGTGCTAAATATTTGTAAAAATATGAAAACTAGACAGTGATCCTTATTTGCGAATATTTTGAAAAATAATATCAACAAATTTTATGGATTAAAAGTAAGTTATGTAAGTAATCTTGACAGTTTCCCTTACTTTATTTTAAACTATCCAAGGTGTAAATACTGTTGCATAGACATTTTTATTCGATGTCCTTTAAAAATTCACAACAATCAGATCATGGGTCACAGGTGGCCAAGGAAGAGGGCCCTGAAATTTTCCTGTTGCTCCACCATAGGAAATATGTCCTCCCCCAAACCATAACATTTGAGAAAAAAATACTTTTTGTTTCTTAGCATTTTTAGGAACATATTTTGTTATATCAAATATAAGGAGTTGACACTGACATAACAATAAATATTGTTGATGTGCGTGCTAGATCATAGATTTTAGTAAGACTGTTATAAAAACTGTTTGCAAAAACGTTACCGGATGAAAGAGAACAGTTAAAGCAGTAGGTCAGATTTTATAATTGACTGCTTGTAACTTTTGATCTATAACATTTCTTTTAATTCTGTCTCAATATTTAAAGTAAAGCATATTTTCTGACTTTCCCTCGGACTTTCCATAAAAAGAAGACGTTTTTATAAACCATGACTTTTTCTTGTACTTAAGTACAAAAGTAATAAAAGTTTTCACTCTTTCGAGCTCCATTCAAGGGCACACTGTATATTTATTTATTTATCAATGTGACGATAGCATTTCTACATTTAAGTGCATGAACTTTGCATTAAGTTACATTACTGTTTTATTCATTATCAATTACCTACTTCCGGTTTGTTCCGATTTGTTTTGTTTGGTTTGGTTTGGTTTCTTTGACTGACATTTTCGAATTTTCAAGGTTTATGGGGAATTGCAGCTGGATGCTACTAAGTAATACGAGTACATTAAGTTAAGCATAATTTTATGGAAAACTTCGCAATAAATATATAAATAGTGCATTTTTAATTCACATCTTGCAAAATTTCACCATATCTAAATGCTGCTGAAATTCTATCATTTGGAGGTGAATGTTGGAGAATTTGAATTAATAGTTAATTTTATGTTTAACAAAATAAATATAATACTATCCAGTGATTTTTCTTTAGCAATTTAGGAAAACTATTGAAATCCTTAACAAACTATTTTGGATTGTCTTGAATAACACTTTTTACTTTAATTTAGGTAGCTCGATGTTTTTTAATATCCCTTGCATTCGTCGCAGAACGTACATGATACGTATTTTTTTAAATAAACTATTTTTATCTACTCATATTAGATTATAAGTTAATCAATCAACTGCTTTTGAACAAGTAATAGTATCCATAAAACAAATAGCGTGATTTGGAATAACTCACAAGTGATTTATTATAAATCACTGCGTACAGCCAATCATCTTTAACTTCATGAGGCCTAGTTTGCCCAATCAATGATACACGCAAAATAAAATGGTCCATTATTATTGTGGGGAGGAAGGAGATTTGACATGTTTGAATAGTTTCGACGTTGTCAAATCAAGTTAAGTAATAATTGTGCCAAAAATGATGAATTGGGTTAGTGTAGATGAACCGAGAGAGGAAGTAATATTCCACCACTTTTACTGATTAGAATTTAATTAAAAGACGATAAAATAGTTACGTTTGCATTTAACAAATCGCATCAATACCTTCAATAGAATTCAAGCTCTTCGAAGATGATAAAAAAGAGAATATATTTTCTAAACAGTAAGAACTAGGATTGGACATTGTCCACTCGCCATCTGTGCATAAACACTAACCATGGACAACTGACTTTCGGTCTATTGTCCTTTATAGCTTTATCTGGGATGATTAATTTGAATTTATGGTTAGGATTCATGACAATGAAATTGAGACAAAAGGGGTTGTTGGCTGCTTATCTTCAATAAATAAAAAAACATTGTAGTTGGATGCTGTTGTTTTGAAACTGTATAGGTCACACACGTGTATAAGTTGACAATATCCACGAAGCATAAACAGTAAAGTGAGTGCTCAATCTTAAGAATTGTCAGGCAGACTGAACATTTCGTGACGTCATTATAGACAGAATTAAACAATATGGTTGTAACAGAGGCTGAGTTTTTTGCTATTATATTATTTGGTTGTAGAACTTTGTCGTAAAGATTTATGTTTTTATTTTGGCGGAAATTTAGACTTTTCTCATTCGTGTACAAATAATAGTCAGAAGAATATTTTAAAATGTCCATTTTGACGTAATTTCGCTCGCTTTATTTTGATTGGCTAGGTTACTGCGTGACTCCCATCTACGTGTTTCCAAATTATTGATAGGATCTCCTGGAATACCCAGTTTACTTTTATTCTTTATACATATGTACATTATTTATATATTTAATAAGTTTGAAAATTGTTCTTGTGTATAGTTCTCTTCATATATTTAAAGCAAGTAAAAAATATCGGGGTTTTTGATCTTTACGAAACGTTGTGGTATTTCTGACCAGAAAATCTGATGAGGGCATCATTTCCACGTATAAAAGGTACACTTGGTAGAACTTGATAATTTCAACCGTTTTCTAGGAAATTGCCGTTAAACATTTTAATACTTTTTTGAAAGACAAATTCAAATTTAATGAAACAAAGTGTATTTATTGAAAAAATATGCTTTGGTTACGTTTTAGTTCTGTCATTTACGCCATTTAATCATTTTATTTTATTCTTGTGTTAACTTCTTTATTTAAGATGCCTCGACGTAATAATTTTTCAAATAGGGAAATGAGGGACATGATATGTGTTTACGTACAAAACAATTTTAGCGGGCGTGCTGCAGCGAGATACTCATTTTAATATCCAAATAGAATAGAATACAACCAGACCATACGATTTTCAAAGATCTGTTTCGTCGTTTGGGAGAAACGGGTTCATTTCGCCATAAAAATGATGTAGGACGACCGAAACAAATTACTCCAGATCAAGAACTAGAAATTTTAGTTCGTGTGGATGAAGATACTCAAGTCAGCTCAAGTCGTTTATCAGCGGCAACAGGGGTGAGTAAACAGTGTTCTAAGCGTCTTACGCAAAGAACGCTTCTACCCATATCACTTCGCTCCTGTACAAAATTTGCTTCGAAGGGATCTTCCACAAATGCTACAATTTTGTCAATTTGTTCTAAATAAACACAACAGAGATCGAAATTTTGTTAATAACATTTTATTTACCGACGAAGCAGCTTTTACTCGCCGAGGCGTTTTTAACTGGAGAAATACCCATACTGGGAAGTAGAAAATCCTCATGCCGTTAAAGAAAGGCATTTTCAGCACGAATTTAGGATTAACGTTTGGTGTGGTATTATCGGCGATCAGTTATTGGGACCATTTGCCCTTCCTCCAAATTTAAATGGATAGTCTTATCTGTTTTTTCTTCAAAATACTCTTGCTGATATATTACATGCTTTCATACTAGACATACGGGACAGAATGTGGTTTATGCAAGATAGAGCCCCCCCTCATTTCTCCATTGAAGTCAGGAATTATCTTGACGAGACTTTCCCACGCAGATGGATCGGTCGAGGAAGTGAGTTTGCTTGGCCACCAAGGAGTCCTAATTATAATCCTTTGGATTGTTATGTGTGGGGACATATGAAGTCCTTAGTCTATACAAATACTATCAATTCAAGAGAAGAACCGTGGGATAAAATACAAAACGCAGCCAATTTTATTAGAGGACAGGAAAATGTATTTTTCAATGTAAAATCTTTTATGAAAAGAATTAGAAAAGGCATAGAAGTAGGTGGAGACCATATCGAAAATTTGCTCTAAGTTGCAGCAATGGGGTTTTTGCATGGGGGGAAAAATTATACAATAAATACTAATGTCATTAAGTCAACTTTTATGTTTTTTTTTTGTTGTCTTCTAGTAAGATTAGATCCTTATTTTACACAATCTTTTGATTTATGTATTTCTCTCAATACCATGAAATTGAGTATCATTAGGAGTAATGGAGTATCATTAGTTCATAAGAAAGTGAGGAAAAGTTTACGCTGTTATTACGATTTTGTTTGCCCTTACGTTTTGTACTCTTTTCAATAAATAGACTTTGTTTCATTAAATTTGAATTTGTCTTCCAAAAAATTATTCAAATGTTTAACGGCAATTTCCTCGAAAACGGTTGGAGTTATCAAGTTCTACCAAGTATACCTTTTATACGTAGAAATGACGCCCGCATCAGATTTTCAGAAGTACCACAACGTTTCGTCCAAGAAAAATATGAAAAAAAAATCATCATCAGATACAGATTTTGCGGCGCCCTCTATGATCTAACTTGATGTAATACATAAATTATTGTTTCTTAGAATAAAAAAAGCTCTAGCAAATTTGGCGAAGATCAGTCAAGAGGCTGTTGAATTATTGAAAAAAAAAAAAATGAAAAAATAATTTGAATTTTGACACCCTGTATCTTTTTCCGCAGCAACATTTTACCAAAGCATATTCGTTTATATCCTCATATTTTGGCCCAAAGAATCTACCCCTGCACTATGGCCTATTATTAATGGTCCACCCTGTATAACAAATCTTATTTTTACATAACCTTTCAGTTGATTTAAAAATGTACTCAAATATATTTCTCGAGATATTTCTGAATGATTATTTAGCATTTAAATTTGTATGCTCTATTAACTGCCTAAATTAAAAACTCATGTTTATTAAGTATGATCGCAGAAACGGAAAATTGGCTAGTGTTCAATTCCGGAATTACGATTTTTCACATGTATCAACATCAGTGATGTTTGAAGAGTATTTAATTTGTTACAGAAATAAAATAACTTTATTTAGCATAACAATGGAAAATTCCCGAGATTCTAACAAATGCGAGGGTCGGAAACCGTGAAACCACCCGAAGGTCAGTGATGTAGGGATGTAAAATAGCACCCTTATTTAAATATTTATGCTGGGATGTATGTCGGAGTCCAAACACTACAACAAACTGTAGATTTATAGAGTTTTGTTTTTCCATAGAAATCACATTTAAATGCAAATAAAGTAACTCGTAAAGTATGTACTTAGGTGTATAGTTTTTACAACAGTGTTTTCGTGTAGCAACCTTTTCGACAATGAAAATTTTTTGATCGTTGGTTCTATTTTATACGGAAGGGTATTCAGTCCATGATGAAAAAACGGTTGAAATTTCACCAATGTGAAATCATCCACAGCCACACTTTGATGTAGGACTATAATCGATAAAGTCGTGGCCATGAAAAAATTACTTTATTTTACTTACCTCTTATTACTTTATTCCAGGCAGCCGTTTGACTTTTCTACTAATGCAAAATCATTTTGATGAATTTTATGAAATTTACATGTTGCACATTTGATAAAGGGGTGAATAATAGGATTAATTGTTTCTAACCACTGAAGTCAGTGTCAGCCGGGTCAAAGGGGTGAGATATTTAAAAAATCATAACTTTCTAATTAATTATTGATTTGTAAAAAATTTAACGCAGATGTGTGACAAATAATTGGATTACTTGTTTCCAACCACTGAAATCATTGTTGGCGCGTTCAAGGGGAAGGGAGGGGTTTAAATATTAAAAAAAATCATAACTTTCTAACTAATTATTGAATTGTACAAAATTTAACGCAGATGTGACAAATAATTAATTAGATAGTTATGATGAATTCTGTTATTTGGCGTGCGTCTGCATTAAAATTTTTATAGTTCAAGAGCTAGTTAAAAAGTTACTATTTTTTAAATATTTTATCACTTCCCTTCGCCCCTTGATCGGGCTGACAATGACTTCAGTGGCTAGAAACAATTAATTTTATTATTTGTTATACATCTGCGTTAATTTTTTTACAATTCAATAATTAGTTAGAAAGTAATGATTTTTTAAATATTTCAACCCCTCCCTTCACCCTTAACCGTGAGGGCAATTGTTGATTTTAATATATTGTACGCCTTTTCACCCTCGTGGACGCCCTGTAGAGTTAATTTGGTGCCTAGAAATAATTCACTACCCTAATAGTAACTAGTCTACGTTAATATATTGACGATTTAAGAATTATTGAGAAAGTTATGATTTTTAGAATTTAAAATTATTTATCGAAAAATTATACTTATTTACCCCTTTTATCAAATGTGCAATATGGAAATTACGTGAAATATATCAAAATTATTTTGCATTAGTAGAAAAGTCAAACGGCTGCCTGGAATAAAGTAATAAGAGAAAAAATATGATAATTTTTTCATGGCCACGACTTTATCGATTATAGTCCTACACCAAAGTGCGGCTATGGATGATTTCACAACTGTTGAAATTTCAACTTATAAAGTTGAAAGTTTACCAGAATAACATAAGTCGAAATTTCGACTTAAGCCATTTGTGTATTAGGTATAGGTACCTAATGAGTGTATTCGAAATATGTGCACAAAATTTGTATTCGTATTCTATACCAAGGGGTGTGACACTTCAAAGAGTAGTGTATAAATAATAATTATAATTATTTTTGTAAATTTAGTAATTATGATAATTAGAAGTAATTATGGGAATTAATTTGTAATAAATTGTGATTATTGTGTAATTATGGCAATGGGGACTAATAAATTAAAATAAGATAATTGAAAACAATGAATCAGTAACATACATAAAGAGTTGCATAATGATTTTTCGAATGGGGTCCGATCCCAAGCTTACTTAATAGTGCAAATCAAAACCAAATTCTGTAAGCATCAATAGGACAGTAGGTACCTACCTAAAGGCTAAAAAAGGTGCAAAATTTAGAAATACCTACCTAACCTCAGACGTAATGATAATTTTTCTATGGGGTATAAAATTAGAAAGTTCAAAGTGGTGGCTCCAATATGGTGAATGGACGTTTTTTTCTAAAGCAAGTACTTTGAACGTGCAAACAAATTTAGACATCTGGGCAATACTTACTATATATTAATGAGAAATAGAATTTTATTTTAATAACTTCCTAATTACAGGAACAAAATGACGACGAACAATCTTTAATTTTGGTCCTTGGTATTTTTGATGAAATTTGATGTCAGCAAGATGGAGCTCCGCCACATTATAGAGTTGACGTGCGTCAATACATAAATGAAATATTTTCACAGAGATGGGTAGGTCGAAGAGGACATATTGAATGACCACCGCGATTGCCAGATTTAAGTCCATTAGACTATTTTCATTGGGGTCATTTAAAATCTATTATCTATAAGATCAAACCTCAGTCGTTAGAAGAGTTTGAAGGTCGAACTAGGATGGCTGTTCAAGAAATATCACAGCATGCTATTCAGAACTCCTTAAGAGCTTTCGTTGATTGATTAGGATATTGTCAAGCTGCTGAAGTTCTCCAGTGTGAACATTTATTATGAATATTTTATTTTTTTCTCAATATTAAAGTACTCAATAATTTGTAATAAGAAATTTAATTTTCATTTACTAATAAATATTTATGACTCTTTATTTATCTTCGTCTGCGACGCTAATACTGCCTGCGGCGCTAATAATTATTAACAATTAGATATCAGAATAAAAACCTACTTAGCTAACCTAAAGAAATCACACGAAATAATGAAATTATTTTAAGCAGAATAAAAACCTACTAACCTAACCTAAAGAAATCATAGAAAAGAATTTGCGAAAAAATATATTAATCGTTACAAAATTAAAGAAAAAAAATTCAGCGGGCGCAGCAGTTTGAACCCAGGACCTTTCGCATCGTAAGCGAGAACATTACCTATGCGCCAACCGTACGGCTACCGACGAACACTAAGGGCAAGGAATAAATAGTTAGACAAACGATAGACAAATGATATCACGTTTTGCGCACGCTCGAAGCTCGAGGCCTCGTGTACCTAGACGCTTCTGACTAAGATCGCCGAATCTGTGCGTATAGTGACGTAACGCCTGGCCACATCTTCGCGAGGTGAAGGTTTATTGTTTATTGTGTATTGTTTTTAAGACACTGAACGTGCGAATAAAATTCTGATTTTTTGCAGAAAGAAAAAGCCAAATAAGCCCATTAAGTGTCTATCTGAAAATGTAAAGATATAAAAACTGCATATGACGTCATATCCGAAAAATAGGGTAGCTGTTGGAAATCAAAGTACTTACGTCACTAAATAGAATGAAAATACTACAAAAACTTTTAAGGGTTAAGGATATTTTTAAATCGAACTTATTTTAGCCAGAAATCAGGTGTTTCCACACATTTGTCCAACCCTGTATATCATTGTATCATCAAAGGAATGGCAAGGATTATTACCTTTACTAAATCGAGATGCCACAATATCAGTAGACAGATAGATATAAATCATATAAATTTTTAGTCTTCATTCAATGATTACTGTTGATTACACACAACTGAGATAGGTGTATGAAATTTCGTACGTAATTAATTCCTATAAATTTGAAAACTTGTATATTGTACATTTTTACCACGTGCACAAAAATATTCAGGAGATAACACGCTTAATTTATGTTTTGACTTCCTGTTTTGGTTGTATATCTTGCCAGGCTAGATTATTAACGAAACATCTGTCTCTACTGAATGATTTTACGAGAGAGGAAAAAGTGGTGAAGCATAAACAATACGATACAATTACGTGGATTGGTTATGATCTAGGATATGATTACCTGAGCTGATCGAATTTCCGTCCTCGATAATCGCAATGGCATACTCTCGGACATACCTTACTAGTTACTACATTATAAACGAGATTATAAATGTTTAACGTTCCAAATAAATCAGTAAACATTAATGAAATCGCGGTTGTTCTCGTGATGGTTCACTATCACGATTTAAATATACAGGGTAAGATATTATTGGATAGTTTTAATGGAGGAATTTAGATACGTTGGAAAGTGAACTTAAATTATGGTATCAATATACTTAAAGGTTCATATTCATAAACACCAAAGTTTATTAAAAATAATTGCTTGTGTTGTGATTATAAATGATCCAGCCTCACGGGATTCGGACAATTCTTTTTGTGAACACTTCGTGAACACCATATAATACCAAAAGTTGTATAATGCACTACTTAGTATAGTGGGGAAAGTTTGTCGAAATCGGTCAACATCTTCTGCCTCTCCAGTGACCTTTTTGAAATATTTAAGATTTCCGAAAAAACATTTTAAAAAATATCCCATTGGAGAGATGTTAGTCTAATATTGCAGAAAAGCTTCCCTTTGTACTATGTAGTGTTGGTGGGTATACGTCAACTCCATCTACCCAACGACCTTGAACATTCACTAATTATAGCGTTTTTTAAATATAACACCAAGTATACATTTCGTAGTTTAACTCTAAACTATAACTACCTAGCTACATTGTACAATACTTACTATATTCAGATTTTCCTGTTCTATTCGTTTGGTTTTAATGTAATAAAAAAAAACCTTAATAAAAAAAATCTGACTTGGAAGAGGGAATATTATAATTTATTAAAAATTGAAAATTCTGATACAAGTTATACAAATAATTATGGTAAATAAACACTTTAGAGTACTAGGTACTAGATTTTCTTAAAATTTGTTACTTATTCACGATATATTCCGATTTCGTATTAAAGCAAGTCATGGTTTTCCTGGAATCAACTCGCGTCCTTATGGAACTATCTCTTGCATCGGCGCGGCGTCACAAACTGCTGTAGAAGCTTCTGTAACTAATTTCACACAACGTACAACACACTGTGTGTGACAAAGATACGTGCCAACATTTATTGCAAGTAGGCCAGGATGGTTAATAAGTTCTCGTAGGTCTTCAATGGGAATCCGAGAGGCAATAGATATGGTTCTGTTAACTCACGTTCTTGCCAGTTGATAAAGTAGTCGCTGTCTTCCAAATTTAGAGGAGACATTTTGAATGTTCTAACCTTCTTGGAGGATGCCGCAGATATGGATAAACTCCTTCCCTTCAGAATTCAGAAGTTCTCAAATTTGGTCCCGATAGTCCCATATTGTGTCAAGAAGAATTTTCCTGGTAACCGAAAAATCCATTTCGTTGAATTACAGCGTCAACACCTTCAAATTATTTGTTCAGGTGGTGAGACATCTGCATGATGCGCCAAAGGAGTTTTGCACCGTCTTTACCAGAGGGATGAGATTTTGTATCAAACCACATGGAAGCGAATACATTTTGTGGATTTGTGGAGGTAAATGGAATTATCAAAATTCACAGATATTTTACACAGTTAATGAGTTATTTATCAAGTTAGTTTTGCGTGGTGCTTGATCCAATTACTGTTCCTCATGGTCTTGAAAAAATATATATAATGTATAATTAAATATCAGACTTCTCTAAAAAATTAAGACCATTGGGGAGACAGAAAAAAAGTTCCGAAATTAAAAAGAAAAGAATTAAAATACTAACAAATAACAACTTTTGCACACTACTAGATTGAGAAATTCATACTTTGACTTTTTCCCTCCACCCTATTGAACAACTATATTCACTTCATGAATTAAGGTTTCTACAATATCGGAGGTACTTTCAAAGTTCAACACATGCTAAAATAATTTTACTATGTCATCAACTGAATAATTTATTTTTCAGTTTTAGATATAAACTTATGAAAGACGAAAAAGTACGTGAAACTCGACATAATTGGATATTTAACTTAGAACGAAATGAAATTATCAAAAATATACTTTTTTTCACTTCAAGCACTCCATTAAAGACAAAGTGTCAGAGAGTATGTGCACGTAAAATTTTAAAATTCAAGAGTACCGTTACGTACCGTCTTATATAGAGATCTACCTACCGTAAATTTTTTAAATGATTTGTTCGAAATCGACCAATTTTGCCTTAAAATTAGGTATTGTATACCTAATTAGCTTTAGTCACGTCACTATTTCAAATTAAGCAATTTGTTTCAACTAAAATAGAAATGGTTATTTATAGAGAGATAGGCGACCTTCTTTTAATTTGGCTTGTCTTAATATTAGCGAAAAATAGGCCGAAAGGAAAATTCGCATCATGCGCAAAGTTGCCTCAAAATCTGGGAGGACAAGTGATTCGTGTATCTAACTATAAAGTTTTCGAAATGTGTTTAGATTAGAAAAGGCTAAGAAGAATAATCTTAATTATACTTCGACGGCCCCCGTCCTCGAGATCACATTGTAGTATATGTTTCTCTGCTCTTTTCGGCGTAGTATATGTTTCTCTGCTCCTTTCGGCGTTATGTTTATAGAAATATAAATAATCTGATTTATGTCCATATCCATAGGTCCCATGTCACGTAGCAGTCTGTGATCATTATGTTTTTAACGCTTAAATGAATCGGTCGTTTGTTTATAGTGTATGTGCTATGTGCTTCAATTTTAAGAATGCTGACCCAAGAAACAGAAAATTAGTATTGTCGCGTGTTTCCATCCCTAGGAAACCGCCCTTCAAAATCCGTGGGTTCCAAAATTATAACAAGAGATAAACACTTTATCGGATAACTTACTGTAGTAAACTTCACAATACTTTTATTAACTAATATACACTTTTACTAACTAAGACAACCTTTAACAATGTGTATTACTTCACTTTTTATGACTTAATTCCTAACCTTCAATTCATTAAAGACGTCCTCTTCCGCCGTGAATCTCGCCTTATATATCCCAAAAACGCCTCTAGAACCATCTAGCACGGCAATCTAGAATAATGTAGGAATTTCGATCCTTTTCTACAAGCTTCCAGAAAACGTACTACCAGAGATGGCGCACATTACAGGCTTTACAGTTTTCTACCTCCATTGCTAATTAATTTCAGCTATTACTCACGAACTATCAGCCTCCAGCCCCCAAGGGACATAACGCGTAACACTATGAGTGGCACGATAGTTTCACTTTCACAGATATTATATTGAAAAGTCACTATAAATATAATTTTTGGAATTTTGGATATTTAGCGGTTTGTTTTCCGATAAAACCGATTTTAGCTGGTACTTGTTTGAAAAAACATTGAAAGTAGAAACAATATACAATAATTAGAACATGAATCTTTAAAAGTAATTCCATATATGGTTTATCGAATACCATACGAAGAATAGGGAATAGGTCTTTTGGACGAGCGGTTTTTCAAACGGGTACCACGCTAAGATTGGTTTTTTCGAAATCCGTACTGCTAAATATTACCAAAAGAATAAAAATTATATTTGTAATTGTTCCTTGTGAGTGCATAAAACATGAATGTAAATCTTTTAACGTAACATAAAAATTGTGCTAGAAGGGGAGATTTCCAAAAAATTTAGAATTTGTGAACACGCGTGGGATAACAATCACAACATCCTATGGGGAAGATTTTGGGAAAAGAAAGCAATGGAACTAAAAGAAAACTTAAACAATCCGCTAAGTACTACAGCTATAGGCGTACGGGGACACAAACTCCATGTAAATCTCCATAAGACCAAAATCGGGACTTTTTTTTACCAATTTTCCAGGCTCCGCTCCCGGGAACCCGAGGACTGTGAGATCCTATTGGCTGATCTGTCTGGACACTGACTAATGGCGGACGGTGTTTCTATTGGCCGAGATGCCTAGGGATGGCGTTTTCAAAGATGGTGATCTTCGTCACAATAAACAAACAACAAAAAGAGAAGTTTTGTTAAAGTGAAGTTTGGTAGCGAAAAGTGAGGTTAGAAATACGAAGTAAACATCAAGGATTGTCAAAGATTATTTTTAGTAAAAAGTGTACTTTAGTTAAGGAAAATATTGTCTAGTTTACAGTCAGTAAATTAAATAAAGTGTTAGTGGTTATCCTTGTATAAATTATTTGGAACCTACGGAAATTGAAGGGGTGGTTTCCCAAAGGGGCGGAAACACGCAACAGTATTAAAGCAAATTACTCAAAGAGGATCACATTTTCGAAGAAGTTTGTCATAACAAAAAAGTTAGCTTATGAAAAGACCAAAATAAGTATTTATTTAGGCTCATTACTGCCTAGTTACAATTAATGATAAGTGCATTTGAACGTAGCCCTGAAGAGGCCACGCTCTCATAACTCTGATCTTGCATTTTGAACATTAAAAAAAAAATTGCTTTAAGGCTAAATAACTTAGCAGAAATGCATCTTAGCTGAATGTTACTAGAGACAAAAAATTATGGCAATAAACTTAGGAACATGCTGCTTTTTTTACTTTTTTACCTCTTTTATAACGGCCATATTGAGGACGCAACATGAATTTTTAATTTCTGACTAATAATTTAATGAAACTTATATTATTTTTGGGTTCGCTGATCACATTGGTGATCACTGATTACCAACCCCAAAAACATAAAATAAGTTTCATTAATTTATTCGCAGTACTTCGTTAATTATTGATTTTTTGACATTAGGGGTAGTCCTGATAAGAATAATGATTGCTCTTACAGCTAAGGGAGTGACTTCTTAGGAGTAAGAGCAATCATTTTTCTTATTGGGATATAAGTTTTATGTACTGAAATATAAGTACTTGCAAAAAAATTGTATTTACTCAAGACGAAATAGCTATATTACCGTTGTATCCCCATTATATCGGCCGCATTATTTATTATTTATTTTATTTCCATTTATTCAATTGCCTTATTTATTTTAACGTCCTGGCGAAGTTTAGCTAATGATACTCTACCACTTAACCAGGACAGCGAAATGAGATACGGTCACCCATCCAAGTGATGGACTCGACTTCGCCGATCGAGATCTCGCCACTGAAACCGGTGCCGTATCTCATCTCACAAGGGGTACAATCGTGCATTTTAAAATTCTGACTTCAGATTCGTAATCAGCAATCACAAAAACATATACGTGAATTTTTTCAATGACTAATTCTTAATTCTTGAGTCAGTACTAAAGTTTGAAATTCAGGAGTAGCACATCTACTCCTTTTTAATATTTAAAGTTTAAGAATTCGCAAAGAAAGAACATTTCCAAGCTGCTATAGAATTAGTTCAAAGTTTGGATAATTTTTGATACCAGGTGACTGAAGACACTGAAGTATTAAGTATATAAAATAATAATTCTAAACAATTTCAATTGTATTATTCCAATTTAATCGGTTCACTACACCCTGTACATTCAGTCGAAGTCAAAATTGATGTTTAAGCCGTCGTTGTTCACAGCTTGAGTGGCAGACATCGTAAATATTGCTGCAATTAAATCAAAATACTGATAGAAACAATTTTAATACATGCATGATTTCAATAAGGTCTCTGGTGAAGAAGTGAGATGCAGCTATGTCATGCAGACAAAAGAATCCCAACGAAGGTCAGAAGAAGTAACCGTATGCTTAATATTTCATTAAATCCATTTTGTGATTTATTGTCTACTTTATTGTTATTTTTAGTGTCGGTAATAAAATGAAGCGAACATCTTCCATGCTTCTTAAAAAAACATTCTCGAAGTTGCATTTCAATAAAATTGTTAATGGGATTTTCTATATTTCATTTTCCAAATGACGTGAAATATAATATCTAAATATAATCTTGCATTAGTTTTTTAATATTTCCTAGTATTATTAAAGGTTTCCAAATTAAGAAATCAATTACTACAAAGCTTCTGCTAGTTTTCTTGTTTGGAACTCACAACCGAATTGACGATACGCTTTGATAATCTTGACGTCGTTTATGAATGGGCGCTGGCGCACTTGCGGTATTATCCTTTATAACTGTAGGGAGCTGGATCCAGAAGGATTCAACATTGAATTATCAAAAAAGGTTGCTGCGCTTACTCTAGCAAATTGACGAGACGAAACTGGCAAAAAGGACTTTTGGTGTAAGTACATAAGTTCCGTGAAGTTGCCCCCTTCTCCAATTTTAGAAACTAAGATATTTTTCAATGCAAATCGTTACTAGACGTTTGCTCATAATTGCTCGTCACCCAAGTAACATTTTTAGTCTTATAGAAACCGTAACGACGTCGTTACGATGGAATATGGAACTTACTTTTAGACACGACCTTGTTACAACCCTTTTATGACCAGATTTGGACGGTTTAAAAAGGGTTGTCACGACTTTTCATCCAACTTTTATATGACAATTGGATAAGACCGTTATAAGGCCATTATATTACATTCTGTGAATACAAAGACTTCTTAATGGCTTATGAACCTTTGTTACGACTTTTTGGAGTGTATTATTTATGTTTATGGGTCGTATCGAGATCATATTGACTATTGATATAACTTCTGTTACTATTATCAATTTTTGGACACCATATTTTCATTTATGAGTCCTATGGAAGTCGTATTCAAAATCAATATAACCTACTTTATGACTCCTTTCAATTTCAGGTTCTATCTCATGTCAAGGTCCTATTAAGTCTCATCATGTTATTTCATGATTTTGGTATAACTATCTTCCTATAAGGTCATCATGAGGTCACATAATTTTTTTAACGATCTTTGTACAACTATATTCCTTGTGGTGTTAAGCGTTGTATTGTAGATGATATCAACCTCTTTACAACCTCGTAACGACCACTTAAAGACCATTCACTGTTAGTATCTAATTAGTCGTCTTATGCACACCATATAAGCTTTATTCGACATGGACTTTCAATAATCGTGAGTATAACGACCTTCATACGATCTACAGTCAAATCATTTTAAAAAACGTTTTACAACCATTGTACAACTAATTGTGCATGTAGGTAGACTAAACATTATAACACAAAGTGTTACTTGGGCAATTACAGATGGGATGTTGTGGAAACACCATTATTAACGTGTAAATGTAAATAATAGTTTAGATACCGATAAAGCACAGCATTTTTTGTAAGAGGAAATTTTTTCATAATTTTTTTATTCTAAAATTCTGCAGTTATTTTCAAAAACGTGACGTCATGTTTATTCGGTTATTTATCAATGTATTTAAAAATTTTTTGTTAAAATAGTTAATTATATAAAATGTAAGTATTTTCAGAAAAAATAATTGGTATCTATCAAATATTAATTTAGTTATAGTTTAGTTGATAAATAACCGAATAAATATGATGTCACGTTTTTGAAAATAACCGCAGAATTTTAGAATAAAAAAATTATGAAAAAATGTCCTGACAAAAAAATGTCGTGCTTTATCGGTGTCTAAAATATTATTTACATAGTAGGCATATTTTCCAAGATATAATGGATTTAAAACTAGTATGGTCAAAATTTCCTTAAAAAGTAGGTCATTTTTCAATATAACTTGGCAGTACTTCAAAAGCGTTCAATGTAAATTATTCAAATTTCAATGATTGATTAGAATAGGCTCATAATAAACACATAATTTTTTCAATCTTTTCTGCTCCTCTGTTTCTGAGATATTCGCGGTTAAATACATTTGAATCGTATATTAGATTCAGGAACAGAAGACTCATGGAAACTTAAAAGAAGCATCTCACAAATACCCACACTTCCCATTCTATATTCCTGCACCATGCGTCATGTGGCTCTCGTTGCTGGCACGTCCCATATCCAATCCGGCGTATGTAGCCGATCCAACGGTATATAAAAATATCCAGATTGGATATCCGGAAGTAGCAGCAATGTCTACCATACACTGACTAATCAACCAATCAATCAGTCAACTTTAAACTAGAGTTAAAACATTTCTTTTAATAAACCATCTGTTCAAAAAAATTCGAAATTTGAAGAATTTTTTTTAATCAAAATCAGTGGTCCCCAAAATTTCATTGAAAGAGTGACGGGGCTAGGTACCCCCTATGCTTACCCGGCTATATCTTTTAAGTCGGAAATACTTTTTGATGCATTTTGTTAAGACTTCGAACATCGTCTATAACCACTTTATAACATTACCGAGAATATTGCAGCTTATTTTATTACTAGGTACTTATAAACGTCTGCCACTTATAAGGTTTTTAATCGCACTTTTAAGAAATCCGTTTTACTTTCCATTATGTCTACTATACTACTAACTATAAAAGTGTTAGTTGCCCTGGCCATGACTAAAGCAACCTACACAAACCAGTATTGCTGTTTAATATGTCTAAAATATTTTAGCGTTTTTTTTTGTTGCAGACTTTAAATTCATATTGTGTTGGTATTGATTTCTTAACGCTGGAATATTATGAAATAGGTTTTTGAAATTTTTCGTACAGTATCGAGCTGAAATATGCCTGCATATTTTCTGTAAACTCATACATATCCGAGTAAGTATCCATGTCCTACTATCATTTATATGTATTATAGAGCTGAATATTGTGTTTTAATACATAACACGCCATACCTGTCTAGATTTTATCTTGGCATGACATAAAACTCAAATAGTTTGTAATTATATGAATACGTAATGATAACGTTGACAAGTATGTTTCTTTCAAATGGGTTTTTTGCGATGAGATGTGAGGCAACGATTGAAAGAGGTTTAAAGACACATGTGCAGGGCTTCCAAGGGGGTCATTTACATCATCTAGAGTCACTTTTCCGATCAATAGTCACTTGTAGTAATTTTTCGGTGGAAATAGTCATTTACCGTATTTTGAATCAAGAATTAAGTGTAAATGTAAAAAGATATTATTAAATAAATTAAATTTCGCGGTTATTTTATTTGTTTCAGTTGATATCACGCGTTGTCCAATCCAATGAAGTTCTTGATCTGAACATCATCTTGGTTTGGTTTGTTGGATAAGATTAAAAATTTGTCCGAACTCTATGATGAATGGCGACTTTTGAGAGCAGAAAATTGTGTAATAAAGATGGATAAAAAAGAAGTGGAAAATATTTGGAATACTGTTTTCGATAAAAAAATATCCTATAAAGTGGTGTTTCAAAATATCCAACTGTGATAAGAGTAGTCAAACAGCGCTATAGCAGTGTTTTTTTTCATCCGAATGATGTACTCGGATTAATATTATGCAAATAAACTCAAGTTCGCTGTTTAATGGTTAAACCTTATTATCTAATATCGAAATTGAATTCATTTCATAATGTTTATGTCAATTTTTCAAAGGCTGTTCGATATTTTTGGAAATTTTATTCACTACTTTTAGTGCTAGTCCTATTGAATTCGACCCCAGATTCAGTATCAGCTACTCCGGAAATACCTGACACCGGCGCTATCTTCATAATCTCGCATATATTCTTGAACAGAAAATCATCAAAATCGGAATATCTACATTGTATAAAACAATCCTGATTATTGATACCTATTTTAGCACATTGAAAATGAATTCAACATCGAATGATTAATCCGAATATTCTTGTCATCCGACAAAGTCTAATTGTCCACACGAATAATACAAGTAAGCAAAACAGTCTCAACATCATTGGATAAATCTAGTAAAACAAAGGTACTAACGATCCGCTACCCGCTAGCCCGCGATAACCAAATCTTAACTCTTGCACAGGTAATCATAGAATGCCTTTCTGTTCCCGGGCTAGTTGATCTCGTTTCGTTCGTTTAAGATCCCCTAAGCGTGTTCCTATGCCCATATAAGGAAATGCATCGAATCTTAAACTGTTATTGGTTTTGTACATATTAACAAAAATAATAAACAGTTACAAGTACTAGTGCTGGGTTCCTAAGAATAATAGGCTCTAGCGCCGACAAATATTTAGAAGAGTAAATTTAAAGAAAATAAAGAATTCTTGAAAATACAAGAACAGGCGCTGGTGGTCTTTTCTGTAATGTCAACGCTTCAAAAAAGGCGATCCGGAAGGAGCTAAGGTGGTCAAATTATTACTTGATAACTACAAAGAGGTCAAAGACAAGAACTTATTCAAAGAAAGGAAGCTGGCGAGATTCAACCAAAAGTTGAGTAAAGGAGAACTATTATTATCGAAACATTTACTAAAGAAATAAAAATAAATTAAAGTCTAATGAAACGAAGTGCATTATTATTATTATTATTATTATTATTATTTACATTTAGTTGTATTAATTAGTTTTGTTTAATTAATAACATAATAATAAGATCACTTTTTTATTTAAAAAATTTCTTGGAATCCCTTTAAGTATGTGGTTCGCGTGGGGAAAGTAACTCCTGGAAAATTGTTGAAACGATTAAAAGATCTCAGTAGGGATTTTAACAAAGTTAAGAAAATTTAAAAAGGAGGGAGGTTCTCAATTCAACCGGCTTAACTTTTGCAAATTGTAGAGCATAGCGCGGCGTTGGGCCCATAATAGCCCCTTCGACGAGTTAAACCACTCTCCTTATAAAGAAACTCCATAAAATCGGAGTTGGTCCTCCTTTATAAATCGTAGATCCTGTCGTACCTTTCCGACGGAACCCTCATTGGCTAATGTTTTCTCGGCAACATCTGGAGTGTTTAAGTGAATTATTATTTGTTTGCTTATAATTGCATTGAAACATATTCTTTATAGGATTTTGCAAACAGCAGAAAAAAATAATTGTCTATGAGAACTAAAAGAAAAACTATTTGTAAAAATATTAATGAAATTTTTGCATTCTTTCGTTAACCTAGATTCTGGTTATGCTAGCAAAAATACTAAAATGAATTTGTCTAATTTCTTATTTGAAAATTCCCATTCTAACACTAGCATCCACACAGTCCCCTACGGCCATGCAGACTAAACTAGTATCTACATAACCCCCTACGGTCATGAAGATTCAGTTAAAAATGAGAACAAAGGCCTAAAATGAATTTATTTAGCTACCTTGTCTTAAAAATTTTTCATTCTAATGAATTACATTTTCATGAAATCTATCACTCTGTATTTTGAAAATGCTTAGCCTTTGAAACGTTTTTCGCCCTTATTCTGGAGTTCATCAGAAAGACATAAAGCCACTCATAAAGATGTTTCATGCAAAACCAAGATAATTTCTATGAATAAGTATGAAATAATTATATTTAACATTGACTGGTAAAAACAGCAGATCTTCACCTATCTATTACCTAACTAGTATTGTAGCCTAGGTATATACTCTATGCATGTTTAAAAGTGAATTATTATTTGTTTGCTTATAATTGTATTGAAACATATTCTTTATAGGATTTTGCAAACAGCAGAAAAAATAACTATGAGAACTAAAAGAAAAACTATGTGTAAAAATATTAATGAAATTTTTACATTCTTTCGATAACCTAAATTCTGGTTATGCTAGCAAATTAAAATACTAAAATGAATTTGTCTAATTTCTTGTTTGAAAATTCTCATTCTAACACTAGCATCCACACAGTTCCCTACGGCCATGCAGATTAAACTAGTATCTACATAACCCCCTACGGTCATGAAGATTCAGTTAAAAATGAGAACAAAGGCCTAAAATGAATTTATTTAGCTACCTTGTCTTAAGAATTTTTCGTTCTAATGAATTACATTTTCATGAAATCTATCAAAAACAAAAATATGCAGAAAAAATAGACGAAGTAAAAAACGAACCAACTGAAATGTGGAAAACATTGAAACTGCTTATAAAAGATAAACCAAGTAGCAACCCGAAACATGGAATAATGTTTGGTGATGAATTAATCAAAGATAACGAGTTAATCACTGAAAAGTTTAATAAATTCTTTATAGACAGCATAGGCCAGATATCGACTAATGTAAATCGAAATAAGACTGATAAAGAAATTATAAGAAACATAGAGAATGTGAATTGTAAAATAGAAACTTTTAAGCAGCTAGAGATGGGAGAATTAAGAAAATGTGTTAAGCAATTAAAAAATAAACAAAGTAGTGTTGATGGCATTAAAACAAAAATATTAAAAATTTCGTTTTAAGCAGTAGGTGATAGATATCTTCAACTGATAATTAACAATCTGAGTACAGAGACATTTCCTAAAACTTGGAAAAGGACTACTGTTGTACCTATTGAAAAGTTAGTTAGCACCATACGATGTGAAGAATTCCGACCTATTAACACAGTCCCAGTATAGGAAAAATTATTAGAAGTAGTTGTCAATGAAGTTGTGGACTATATAGAAAAATTATTAATATTAACTAAGTTTCAAGCTGGATTTAGAAAGAAAAACTCTTGTGAGAGTGCATTATAAACAATGTTATACAATTGGAAAAGTGCTTTGGAACAAAAATTAGTTATTGGTGTTGTGTTTTTAGACTTCCGTCGTGCATTTGAGACAATTATAGGCAATTATTGATTAAGAAATTAATAAAGTATGGTTTTGGACCAGTTGTAATCCAATGGATGGAGGACTAGTTGAATAACCGAACTCAACTGACAAAATTTAATGGATGTGTTTCTTCACCAAGACAGACTACATATGGGGTACCACAAGGATCTGTCCTAGGTCGGAACTTATTTGTAATATATATAAATGACATAGTGAAAGTTTTTAAAAAATGTAAACTTCAACTTTTTGCAGATGATACACTGGCATATGTTATAGGTGATAATGTTAATATGATAATCGATATATTAAACAGTGAATTAAAAAATCTTGAACCTTGGCTAAACAATAATAGATTAAAATTAAACTTAGACAAGACTAAATTAATGATAATAAAAAGTAAATACAATGTAGCAAATACAACACACCATCAAAATGTAATGATAGGAAATAGTAAAATATATCAAGTTAGCGAAATCAAATATTTGGGGGTAATAATAGATGACAATTTATCGTTTTCAAATCATGCAACACATTACTAACAAATTGCAAGAAAAGGAAGGAAGAACCGGTAAGGTTCTCTCAACATGGTCTAAAACAACAATATATAAAACGATAATCCTACCACATTTAAATTTTTGCTCAACAATTTTGTTTCTACTGAATAATTCAGAGAAATAAACGTACTACAAAAAAACAAAATCAAATTATTCTTATCTTTGGTTGTAACAAATACACAGAAACAAAAGTGATGCTAGATTTTTTGAGTGTAAGGCAAACAATTATGCTTAATACCATGACATTTATATATAAATTGTTGCATGGTAAGCTACCACAACATTTATATGTATAATTATTATACTCTTGTTAAAGATATACAGAAACATAACACGATCAAGAGAAAATTTTTATCTTGGAACTGTAAATAACACAGAATGCAGAATAATTTATATATAAGGGATTGAAGCAATATAATGATTTGCCGTTGCATATAGAAAACTGTAGTAGTGTTGACAAATTTAAAGTAAATTGTAAAAAACTGAATAAATATTTAATTAAGTAATAAATAGGTAATTTAACAACTTATGATTCTTAAACTAGCTTATAGGTAAACAAATATTTGTTGCCACTTTGTTAGCATTTTGCTATTAATAAAGATTATTTATTGATTTATTTATTTAACTCTGGTAACTATACCTAGATGTTTCCGTTAAATGTAAAAAACTAAAGATGGCGGCTGTCGTATGGGCATTGTAAAAAATGATCAGATTAGCATGAAATTTATAATCTTTTATTTATCTTCCTATCCGATTGGATAGTGTACGTAAATAAATAAATAAATTCTAGATCTCCTAGATTTCAGATCCATTAAGGTGATCCATCAAAGCGCCGATAACCATTTACAAACTGTATGTAAAACGTGTTATCAGTATAAAATTTAGCGAAATTATCAATATTAATCTTATGCCGAAAATAAGGAATTCTATTTTGTCGTCACGGGTATCGTGCAATATAATAATATAAATACTCGTGTAGCGTGTCTATATTAATTTGGTTAAATATACTACGATTTATTTGATAGATAGGAGCCTAGGACGAGTTTTTAATATTAAAACGTTGCACTGATAAATCCTTCCCTGAGGAAATCAAACCGATGTTGAATATAACGGTATTAACTTTAAATAGTGAAATAAATAATCATGTACAAATGATTAAAATTGTTGAATATAACAGGATTTTTAGTTAGTATAAAAATATAAAATATTTGAATTTAATTAAAAAACTGTCTGATTTGTTCATTAAAACAGCATTACTTAATAACAAATAAATCATAGTAATCCTTTTGAAGTGTGTCATAGTCAAAGATCTTTGTATTAAACACTTTGGTCATAGTACACAGTATTCGATTTTGACCGGGTTCTATGGGAAAAGGCCGATTGTGGAATACTAAACTCAGTATTAGTTACATTCCTAATCATCTACTTACCTATCTAAAATCAAAGAGGTGGGTAGTGTGACCATTCTAAGAAATAGAATTAATCATATCTCTAGCTGATACGAATGTGTCGGGAAATTACATGTTGACTTCTACACTATGGGGCATGGCAGACAAAAAAGTGATGAGAAATTTTCTTAATGGTGCAAACTTAATCCATGCAAAGCATTTAGCTACATCGTCATTGACATATGTAGAAAGCGACATTTCACTGCCTTGTTTAAACGAATGTATTTCAGAACATATGCAATGTATATTATACGTATGAATGGTACATGTTTTCACAGCACTTGCCACAGAATCTACGTAGTTTTATACGTCGATTAATGTCGTATCATTTACTTACTCGTAAATCAATGCCTACCCAAATTTATTTTACGTTATAGTATTACTCCAAAATGTTTGTTAACTGCAAAACGTTTACGGGACTTTTTATATGTATTACTAACTTTGAACACAACAATTTTATTTAAACACTTTAAATAACGCTAATTTAACATTGTCAAAAGGGTAGTCCTTTCCTTGCAACTTTTGTCGTTACAAAATCATGTATTTTTAACGTGATAGATAGTTCTTCCGACACGTTGAAAATATGCTTTAAAATCATCTGTGTTTACTGGTTGGCGACTTGGCTATTACTTGCTTGCAGTTTTCGCCTTGATCCTGCTTTACACGAGTATACAATAGATAAAATTATGCCGTTCTTTAACACCTCTCACCATTAATTTTATATAGAGGTCTTTTTAGACTTTAATTGTTAGAATGAATACAGATTTGCAAGTTTCACTATATCACTGCTTATATTTCTGTCTTCCACATTTAATAATCTCCTGCTGTCACATATTATGTGGTTGTGTCATGTTGATGCTAATACTTTTGCCCTCTACAGAATATCTCTGGGCAGGATTTGTATCAGTTTAAGCATACGACGAAAAGCATATAGGTATAAACTGCATAGAAGCCCTCAGAAAACCCGTCATATTGATTAAGCGCCTCGTCCACGTAGGATCCCAATAATAATAATAATAGTAATAATTTGTTGTTATCAGAATACATAAAAATGCTTACACAAGTCAAAACATTGATAAAGTATTAAACATTGATGAATAGTACAAGAATATACAAGATAGGCATGAAATGTAAGAATAAAATTATTATAATATTATTTAAACTGATTAAAAAGTTATTTGTTAAGTTAAATCTGAAAAATCATTTTCAGAAACTCTTGGAAACTGTAGAAAGCTAAGTAGTCTTTAATTTTCTTTTTAAATTGCAAAAAATGTCATTTGTTTACTGATTGGGGAAGAACTTAGTATAATAATAAATCTGCTCGTTTTCTAGATCTAGTAACTCAAAGAAAGTTTACTTTAATTTCATCACGTGGTTCTTGTAGTGTATTCATGTATTTGGCTGTGCGTTACTTATTGATGTTCATTTTGTTTGAGATAAAGCGTACTGGAGAATATAAGCACAGAGCATAGTTATTATCTTGAGTGTAATGAATTGACAATCATATCTGTATTTAAGATGAGATACTATACGAATGCATCTGCTTTGTAAGCTAAAAATATTGGAGGTATGGGTTGAGTGCCTCCAGTTTAAAATTCCTTACAATACATTGGCATGAAAGGAATCATAATGAATTAAGATAAGTTAAGAGGTACTGTGTTGACAAGGTTCCGGAGGGAATAAATATTTGTTGAGTGTTTAGTCAATAACTTTGTAATATGTTCTAGGTACCTACACTCTTATAAATTTTACAGGCGCATGAGGCTGGTTTTTTGGGTCCCTGTTTCGTAGTGGTTGCGTATTGTCGTCGTTTAATCCTAGCTGATTAGTTAAAAACAACTTTCCCAGTTCCCAGTTTCTGTGACATTCTGTTTTAGTTCCTCGGGTGCGAGATTAGTGTTTAGTACAGTGGTAACATCTGATACAGACAGTATAAAGTTAGTGTTATCAGAAGTGAGAAGGTCATTAATGGATATTGAAAATAGCAAGGACCTAACACAGAACCTTGAGGAACGCCTTGAGTAACTCTGCGTTTTTTAGAAGGTTATAGTTAACGCACAGGAATCTATTGGACAAATAGGGATTAATGAAAGAATTTTGTGATACAGTCAGAAGCCTTAGATAGATCAAAAAAACTATTAAGATAAGTTAAGAGGTACTGTGTTGACAAGGTTCCGGAGGGAATAAATATTTGTTGAGTGTCTAGTCAATAACTTTGAAATATGTTCTAGGTACACTTATAAATTTTACAAGGGCATGAGGCTGGTTTTTTTGGGTCCCTGTTTCGTAGTGGTTGCGTCTTGTCATCGTTTAATCCTAGCTGATTAGTTAAAAACAACTTTCCGAGTTTCTGTGACATTCTGTTTTAGTTCCTTGGGTGTGAGATTAGTGTTTAGTGCAGTGGTAACATCTGATGCAGACAGTATAAAGTTATTGTTATCAGAAGTGAGAAGGTCATTAATGGATATTGAAAATAGCAAGGACCTAACACAGAACCTTGGGGAACGCCTTGAGTAACTCTGCGTTTTTGAGGTTATAGTTAACGCACTGGAATCTATTGGACAAATAGGAATTACTGAAAGAATTTTGTGATACAGTCAGAAGCCTTAAATAGATTAAAAAAAACTAGTAGTTGTGTATTTATTGTATTCAAAAGTCAATTTGAACATTTTCTAAAGCCTTGCCGACAGCAGTCAATTTGACATTTTAAAGATGTTTCAAAAATTTCGTTTAATATTGGTATCAGTGAAATTAATAAAAAAAATTCACAATCTTGCATCTTAAGTGTATTGAAAATACCAGATGCAACTATACTCTAGGTCGCTCTAGGTCGAAGTCCTATAGGATCGTCTCGTCCTATTGATATGCCTGCTAAATTACACCAAATTATTTTCTGTATTTCATTTTTTATAAATATTATTTTTATTAATCATACCTACCACGAAAAACTGAATAATTACATATTAAATACCTTCGATAATATATCTATAATATAGGTACAACCGTTGAGTGAAAGAATTAGAAAGAAAACGGTCTCAGAAGGCAACGATTAAACAGTTATCGGATGAAAAACGACTGTATGCGTGCTCAATAGCATAAGGACGAGTATAGCAGGGGCGTTCGGTAATTATGAACCTTCCTCGCATGTCCGTGGCCAGGTCGGCGAGATTCGACAACGGTCCACAAAAAAATTCGCACAAATCAAACGATAAATCCTATTATAAATTTGAAAAAACCAAGTAAATTCTCGATAATAAGCGTACAACGTTTACTTCAGCTTCGAGTTATGATGAGTTAAAGGATTTGTGAATTGGTACGTTTCAGGGCAAGCGTTAATTCATTAAGGCGCTTCATAAGAGAGCATAGCGCAGACAATATTGAATAATTAGAAAAAAATATTAAGTATTAAGATATGTACGTAATATTATGTGAAAACAAAGCTGACGTGCTGTTTCAAATATACAACAAAAATTTTTTTGACTTTTTCGGAAAATCACCCCCTGCAACAGGGCGGTTTTTCCACGACCAAGTTAAATCTTCTTCTCTTTTGATGGGGCATCGTTTAAAATAGGTCATAGCTTTTAGCAACACATTGCAAACGGAATGACACAATAGAATCAGCTTGTTACTCTACTCCAAGGCCGGCGCAGCGGCCTAGACAGATCTGTCGCTCTCGATACGTTTTTCGTAAGATGGGTCCTATATCATGCGTCCAGTAGTATTTTCAATACTAAAACTGTTAATAAATTAGTGTTTCAGCAATATTGCTTCTGTTATAGAAGTAAATGCCTGTTTTCTCCCGGCGCAGCCGCCAAATTTTGAAGTAATGTTTACATTATTTATTCTCTCTTAGTTAATATTCAATCATTTGAATTTCCACGGCTTTGTCGCTAGATAATTTTCTTTAAAAACGAAAAGAAAATAACAAACAAAATTTATCTCTAAAACGTCGTTACGTATTTGCGACGTCGTCAGGTATACGGAACGAAAGTACCGTCGAGTATTGACGATATTCGCTCTACGTGGGGTGTAAAATAATCCAAGCTGATGATACATACTAAGAAAAAACACCCTCGAAGGGTTAAAATTTACAGCAAAGGGTAGGTACATCCACGATAGGTTTCCGTATATATCTCCTTATGATTGATTTTCAGAGAATTTTCGTAACACAACAAATCCATGTGAAATACGAGAACTTGACTGCGTATTTACTTACGATGAATAATAATTGTTTGTCTCAGGTTAGCATTATCACTTTACATATTTATGAATGAATGGTATAAAATGTAACTTAATACATAATTCGCATGTAATTCAAGTCAAATGTCATTCATGTACGTGTTAACGAATAGCGCATTAAATAATATTTCTGTTAGGCTATTTAAAAATGATGTTATTTTTATTGCTGTTATCTTTTATAGTAGGTAATTATTTTAAATTGATTCACCATTCTATAAATAAGTCGTAACCGTTGCGTTAGATTGATTCTAGCTGACTTATTTACATTCACAAATTAACTAAGCAATTGTGTATTCATTATTTTTCTAAATTAAAATCACTTTTTTGTGTACTATTTCATCATTATAAAAATTGGTTATAAGCAATATGCAAATAAAAACTCATTTTTTAAATATAATATAAATTCAAAAATTACCTACTTTTATTCATGTATGTTGCGGTCATTGATAATATGACGGATATAAATCTGCTCTATGATGAACTTTGGTACAAAAAAGATGCACTTTTATGTAAAAAGATGCTGATATGAACATGAAATACCTGCAAGCCTTAAAAATTTGACAACTCATTTCTTAGTTGTAAGGATTGTAATTTGAATATGTTGGACAATCGAAATGTTCAATTATCACAAGTTTAAGGAACATATAACAAAAAATAGAAGAACTGAATTGCATGGTTTTGCTAACTATCATAGAATATATACTTGTAACTAAAGGTTAATTACACATGTAACAATAGACAGATGGAAAATTTTAAAGCCTAGAATGTGAAAATGCAAATAGTATAAATAGTGACAAAAGGCTGATCCCAAATTGGCTGCTTCATTGGTTATTTGGCGATGAGTGAGTGGCTTTCAAAGCACGTTATTTTCACTATTTCTTTACTAGAAAACATCTGCACATAGAGGGCTAAAAATTCTTGAAGATGGCGTCTATGTTGTCCTGATTATGTACAACAGTTTTCAGCAAGACCGGTTTATTACTTTTTGAGTAATCAACGATCTATTTTTTTTAAATCCTTAATTAACAATTGTGCCATTTTTTGTAAAGTCCATTTATAATTGGGAAACTCATTTAGAAAAAACTGATGGAAAATGATATTCCTATGGAATTTTTGAAAAATCGCAATTTTGGCCGATTTTATGAAGTTTTCTACGCGTGAACCTTTTTATGCAACAATTATTTGTTGACTCTGCCAGAGATCACAGTTTAATTATTATTAATGCTACAAACGGGGGGCGGTAGCTCAGTGGTTTAGCGCGTCTAGCTCACTGAACTCTACATATAAATGGAATGCCAATGTCTATTCCTATTTGTACTTCAAATTGAATCTCGCGCAAGTATGGCGACCCCGGGGAGGAGCGCAATCGCATTGTGTCGAAGGCCAGGGCCGGCACTATTTCTATTGCAAGTATTTTTAATTTGCCTTTTTTTTAGAAATCACCAAAAATATGCGTGTATAGATTGACATTTCTTATACAGTTAACCTTTGTCTTAATTTTTATTCAAGAACATAAAAGTTGTCATGCTCAATACATAATTATTTAATTTTCAATTTTTTTCTAGTAAACGTTCTTGATAATGTATGATCATATTGAGAATTGAATACAGAGTCCACCAAAAAATGGAGTCATATTTTCTACCTCAGAGATCGAGATACAGTTTGAATATGTATAAAAGCTAAAAGTGAAACCTGAAAAATACTTTTTTGGTCAAGTTGTAAATACTATAGTGAATTTAATATAGGTAGACTAATATTAGTATTGAAAGATCACTAAGATCAGTGACAAAGTAGAAGGTATTTATTATTGGAGGAATAAAGAAATATACAGTAACAACTTACATTAAATACTTTATTGAAAAATCATGTATTTTAGATTCACACGTTGGTGTAATCTTTGCCTTTGATTGAAGTAACTTAAATTAGGTAACGCAATAAAATGTAACAAAAACTATACAAACCAATAAAATAAGTAATATTACATACATACAATTTAAAATGATACCGTTATTCCTATAAAATATCTATATTTTCTTTATCTACTTCTATAAACACGTACCAGAGATATGCCATTTGACCATACGCTGAAATGCCATATGAAGTACTACGGATATCTACATCAATACTAAAACTAAATTATAGAATTATTCCAGAAATCATGAAGATACGAAATTATTATATCTACCATGGCACTGGGGGGGTGGACTATAGGAGATAAAGGTTTTCGAGGGCCTAATTTCAAGGTTGGAACTACATCAGGTTTCAGACGTTTCATGTCCTCGTCATACATACAGCAAAATGTTCACTGCCAATCACATTACTATGGCTCAGCTTCTCGATTTGAGAATTTCTGCCAATAGCCTTTAGCCAAGGTAAAATACCTTTTCGAAGTCTACCTGAAAGTAATTTGAAAGATGTTTTCTTAAGCAATAAGTACATTATTATTCTTATTTACATGGTAAGTTTGCCTGTCTGATCACAAATTCTATTATTTTAAGTATAATACATTTCAATGGTCATATAGTGCCAAAATGTTCAAATTTTACAGTCTCACATTTTACAGTTCACGCTTACTTATTTGACAAAGTTATATTTATAAAAAGTACTTACGATAATGTAACATAATAATTTTTAAATGGATCAAGTCCATATCAGTAACGCACATAATTTGGATTGTTTAACATTATTTAGGTAGATTCACAAATAGTAAAATAAACTTTAAAATTCGCTAAAAAATTACGGAAAAAGGTGAGGTTAGACAATTTTGTATCCTGTATATCCAATGAATTCTATAGATTTATCATGTAGATGAGTTCAGTAGATATCTCGGAAATTATATCGCAACGAAAGTTTTTCAGGCAAAATTACCCACAGTAAGAGAAAAGATTCCAAAACTCGGAGTTGTCGCCGATATTTAGAGGATAGTGTATTTTACAGAATAGACAAGAACAAGGTACTTACTCAAAATATAGGTAACAAACAGGAACAAGACCGGACCATATTGCTTTATTCTTTATCTTATCACGAATTGTTTATATACAAAGTACTACACAAGACAACCGCTAAAAAACGAGAGCACCGGCTCTGAAATTCTGCACTAATCCAAGACCTCCCGCTACGAGAGACAAATCAAAGAAAAATCGCGTCAGCGCATACCGTCCACAAGAAGCATTCTGACTCAATCACCAACATACTTTTAATCTTAGATTTCTACTGCGGCGACGCAGAACCCCGGGACCTTCAATCGCATGATTGAAGTATTTTGTTCACGCGCATATATCTGTATTGGTCTTCCATTTATTATGTATAGTTCAGTGGTCTAGCTTGCATACTGGCATACCTAGCGAAGCAGGTTCAATCCCTGCTCACCGCGAAATAATTTTAATTATAAAATTATCCCCAAGATGTGGTTCGGACTCCACTATAAACTGTAGGGCCTCGTTTCTCTTTACCTTACACAAAATCATTCTGGATTTTCAAGGAGTTACCTCGGTGACTTGAGAAGCGGTTAAGAAAACATTTTAAGAACACATTTTTTTTAAGTCAAATGTTATGATTTTTGGGCCCAGAATAATTCGAAGCAATATTAAAAGCATCACCAAATAAACATTGATGGTAATGAACTGAAATAGTAGAAAAAGCTAAAAGTCTAGGATTTGTAATTGACTTTGACCTCAGGTTCTAGAATTGTACTTATTAATACGAAAAGCTTATGGAACCATTAAACAGTTATGTGGTAAAAGACGCTTTCTACCACAGAATACAAAAATGTTATGCGAAAGTTTAGTGCTCTCTATATTAAATTATGCCGACTCTTTAATCTTAACATCTCTTAGGCTAGACGGCAGGGAGGAGAAAATGCTAAAAAATAAATGTTTGGCCCATAGGCGAGATTGTTGTTGGAGTGGCTTCGTTTTAGGGTGTAATTGAACACCTTAAGTTTGCTTACAAATTAGTGAACCTCTTGATTTGATAATTAACAATTAGTGAGTAAAATAGGCCCTTTTTCTATATTTCTTGATAATATCTCCATTCCTGCTAACTTCTAGCATAACATGTATTAGGAAAATTGTTCGCTAAGAAATTCTCTAAAAAATAAACACCGATAGAGGTCGCTAGGTGCAATAGGGTGTGTGCACTATTTTTTTTAAATCGAAAATTATAAAGTACTCATGGTATTTAGTATAGCTGAGACAATTTTTCGGCAAAAAAAGTTTTTAAGTAGTTTTAAAAGAAATATTCGCCACCAAAAAGGGCAAACCTATATCCTATACATATGTGACATCACTCATCATATATGTCAATCTACAATCTGTCAAAAACACGTTCTACGACTTAAGTGAAGTTAGCAACGCGTTGCCAGCAACGCATTACCAACTTCACCCTTTCAATTTAACTTGGCAATGGAAATAAGTTTTGAGTGTGATTATGTCACTGAACTGAACTGAACTTGATTATTCAATCAAAAACTTTTTATTTGGACACCTAATTTAGGTGTTTTCCCTATATGCAAATTAGCTTTTTCACTGTTATTGAAATGAAATACTTAATGTATTGAAGCATTTCCCTGTGTTTAAAAAGCAATCCGTCGTCTTTTAAATTAATATTTCAACAAATAAATAACATAAGATTTGAATATTTGAACAGGTACGCGAAACACGCCATTATTGGTGGTGGCACTGGTGACGTCATCGATTACATCAAATAGTAATATCGCATGTACGTAGTATATAAACATAGCATTATAAAGACTTTTTGTAAGTTTTTACCTGTGATTTAATTCCAAATGGCTAATGCAGGTCTCGTAAGAGCTACTTCAGGAAATTTAACTGCGGTGGATGTGTTCATGATCGCGGAATTTATGAAGAAAAATGAACGTTTCAACATAGCAGAAGTGAGGGGCTCTAAAGCTGCAACATAAGTACTAAACTTTTTTATTCTCTTTGAATTTATCTATTATTATTCATTCCTATATTCTAATTAATGTATATTGTTGTGACAACAAGTTAGTCACATCCCAGGGAATTGTACAGATTGTTAAAAATTTGATTTCACAGAGAAAACTGAAAAATCCACTACAAAATGGCCAAATTAAATTATAAAAACCTATGCGTTAGATGTAAAACATTACTGAAATCTTTGAGCAATAACAGCATGATATTTTAAACTGGATAACAAACCTAAGTTCTAATGAAACACAACCAAAAGTATTAAATTATTGTAAACGAAACGTAAAAGGTCAAATGACCAAAAATAATATTTAAATGTATCATACCCGAATATTTTATATAACATAATATGTACAGGACTTTAAAAATGGCTTAATATCTATTAAGTTACGTCACCATGAACTATAACATGTAGATATAAGTAAGGACTTGACCCATGGTCAACATAAGCAGCATAGTAGTGGGAAATATAGATGAAAATTAACAAAAATCTATTTAAAAGTGAAATAAAAACATTATTTGTAGTGAAATTTTCAATAAGTACTCATGAGTGAGCTATAAACACTAAAAGACTTGATAAACGCATATCCAAAATCATGGATACAAAAACATTGTTAGTAAGAACGGTAGACTCCACCGCAGAAGTGAAAAGTGATAAAAACTGTAGAATTTCACATCGTATTGACTTTAAAGTAATGAATATGGTAGATACTTACTATATTTCACTAAAGAACGTGAAAGTTCTAGAATACCTGGACTATTAGAGGTCTCAAGATCCATTAATTAAAATAAGGGTGCATAACCTTACATATTTCAGACTGTATCTCACAAAAGAGAAAATTTATGTTGATAAAACACAGACATGGTGTTGGAGGGAACTTTTCCCAGTAGTTTTCATAAGTTGTATGTTAAAATTTCATCAAGGTAGATAAGTTGTAAGCCAATCAAGAAAACCAATGACAGTTTGCGGCACCCTAAAAAGGCAAAAAATGCTTTGGTCATTATTTTGATGTAAAATATAGTAGGATAAGTGTTACTAGTATAGAATTGTTCAGAGAGGATTGCTAATCAATTTACATAATAGTTATATTAGTATAAGATAGTTTTTAATTGAATATTTGTAAAAATAGTTGGTAATAGAAAAATTTTAAATATTGACAAAAACATATAGTATGGCATATCAGAAAACGCAGAATAAGCTCTAGTAAATGAATATGAAATTAGTTTTATCATTTTCAATCCACAAAAAGAATTATATTAAAATAAAGTTTTTCATAATAAAATGACAGAAGTCAAGTAGTCTGTTTTGTAACATAAATGTCAAATTAAGTTTGTGTGGGCCAATAGAATTCCACAAATTCAAATTTAGTATGTTGAAAGTATCGAAGGCGTAAGCACGCTAAATTTAAGAGGAAAAAAATAACCTCACTTTTATAAAAATAAAATATAAAGTATGTTTTTGGTATTGAAGGCGTAAGCACGCTAAATTTAAGGGGAAAAATTAACCTCACTTTTAAAAAATTCTAAATAAATAAGGAAACCAGCATACTCACATTAATAAGTAAACCAGGCTGAAGATAAAATTTAAAATATTGATAGCCAAGTGGATAAATACATGCTGAATAAGCAAAAGTTCCGTTCCTGAAAGAAATCATAATTTAAAATAAAATTTCTATAACCAAATATATCAACAAGTTTTGTTTATGAATGAGAAGAAGTAATTTTAAAGGTAATAATTTGTGCAACGCATATATTTTTGAAGTGCAAGTAATCAGGTAAATACTTACCTAGATTTAATAATAAAAAATCCAGTGATATTTTAAACAAAGTGAATTTCATCGAAACGCCAAGAGCTCCGTCAAAACAGTGCTGCCAGCGGCACAAACACAAAGGAAGCGACAATTTGAAAGCTGAACGTGCGCACGCAGAAGAATAAGGAGCACCGATCGATAGACTCAAGGTAACATCTAAATAAACAAACAAGTAAAACCCTAGGTAATTGAAATCAAACATATGATTATTTTTCAACAAAATAAAGGCCAATTTATAATTTTATTTTAGTTTTAAGTTTAAACATTAGCCAAATTTTATACTCCTTGTCACATTTCATTTTTATCTTTAAATTGATTAGCTTATTAAAATTTTGTATAAAACCAGTGGTTGTGTTTTTCATTGGAACCTACAGTTTGCTGAGGAGAAAGAAACGTGCAATTTTGAGCAATTGAATCCACTCTTGGCCCTGAAAGAGTCAATAATCTCATGCTATAAATTATACTGTTTATAAAAAGAAATAAATTCGGTTTGGCAACAAACCTGGCGCTCAACTAAATTCAAATTTTATATAAAAAAAAATAATATAAAAAATAAAACAGTATAATATAGTTGCTCAATATAGGTTGATATTATATAAACATAACCTAGTAATTGTCATGTAAGCATCAGGGTTAGGTAGCTAGTTATTCATTATTTTAGACTAATACTCATCCATGATAATGAAGTTTTAAATTTATTTTGAAATGATCCTCATAGCAGAAAAATACTGATGCTTTTGTATCACGTTTAGCGGTTTTAAGTCACTTTATTTTGAGTTGTATTTGTTTTGGTACTGTCACGAAAACCTTTTCAGGTGCGTTCTTGGATCTATTTTTGCACCCTGGCACAAAACAACACTTATTTTCCATTATAAAACGTTGTTTTGCAAAATAACGAGTATTTATAATACACAACCCTAGTTTGTTTACCAACAATGTAACCTCTGACGTCATCAGTGCGGGATACAGTGGCGTACGTTTTTTCGCGGTAAAATTTAAATTCAAATGAACCATAATAACCATAATTAAGTATTATCTTCACAGTCAAAGAGATTTTAAAATTTGTGAAAACACCGAATTGTCAGACAGACCAATTTTTTTTTAAATGATTCATTATTTACCACAAATTGAGAAAATTTCAAGCAGGTATTTTGAAATATAAAATCTTTTTTTAAGCTAAATTCAAAAATTCATTAAAAATAACAGTTAAAAATTTTTTAATGGTCTGGCGCGGCGGGCGTAACATGATATTTACATATTTTACAACCATTGTCGGTTTTTAAATTTTCTAATCGTTTTCTCGTTTTTTGAGCCAATGCAAGATTTCACTCTAGGATCGTATTTAAATGCAGCCAAACTGCATTTTTTTATTTATCTTCATCATCATAACGTGATTGTTCTTTGAAAGAAATTAACTTAGTAGCTCATATTTTTATCACAATAGCAAATACAATTGTTATTAATTGTTAGTTTATTATATGTGTTTTCACATACTCGAGAATTGTCATGCAAAATGCCACTCGAGGAGGATATATTTTTAATTACACTGTTATCATTTTAAAACGTATAACTTGACTCAACTGCGAAAATCACTCTACCTACGGTGTCGTGTTTTTGCGCGACAGTTTGCTTTTGTTATATTATCATAGCAACTAAGTAAAGATTGTCTAATTTGTAAAAAGTGATAAATATCGTCTCGATTGGGTTACACACGACGCAGTCTGCACTCATTGCAGATTGTACCTCATAAACTGTCTCGTGTGTAGACAGACACCTTAGGTATTATTATTATTATACAGGGTGTTCCTTAATGGCGTGCTAATATTTCAGGGTGTGAGTGTTCAGGTCATTTCACGAAGAAAAGTTCATATGAGCATATGTGCGCAACCGCGTAAATTTTTTATTACAGGGTGGTGAATTTTTTTTTAATCGTCATTTTTTAATATCCCAGAAAGTACATTAGATATTGTTTTCAATTTTGGTTTGTGTTGATTGGATATAAAACCACATGTTTTAGTTAGAAAAGTTGCCCTCTGATATTTTTTACCAAAAAAGTTGTACGCCACTGACACTTTTCCATGTGGATATTTTTTCTGATTAGTCTGGTCAATTCTACATGAAAACGGCCTCTTGCGTTTTTCTTGTCAGGTTCCTGATTAAAACAATTCATATTCAAATTATTCAAATTCAATTAGTTTCAATTTGAATTTAAATGTTTTAATCAAGAACTGTACGTCTGACGAGAAAAACGCAAGAGACCGTTTTCATGTAAAATTGACCAGGCTAATCAGAAAAATAGCCACATGGAAAAATGTTAGTGGCATACCAAAAAACTTGATTGGCACATTTCTAAAACAGGAAATATCAATCGCAGAGGAAATATTTTCATATCACTGTTAGTGATCGAATTTTGAACAACTTTCAAAATGTCCGTCCATCTGTCTGTCTTTCTGTCCGCTGCACAGTGGCACGAATTGCAAGTTTTTCGTTCAAAATTATCTAGAGCAATTGTTTTGCAATCGATAGGGATAATTAATAAAAAAGAAATCGTTATTCAATTTCCAAAAAACATAAGATAGCCGATTTTTTAATTATGCTAACAAGAATTACTGAGCTTAGCCGAAATGGACATGTTTTATTTAAATCTTAATACAAACATTTCTTATATCTAATGTACATAAATCTTGTTACTCGGAGGTTTTTGAGATCGCTGATTACGAATCTGATGTCCAAATTGTTATAAACCAACCTGCAAGATGGCGGCTATAAAATGCTAAAAAATGCTGAAAAATGAAATATTTCATTTTTCATCATTCAGTATAAAAAATAATTAGAGAAAATTTTGACGTTTTTAAAGTTTATTTTACTGCCCACTTATGGAGTTCAAAGTGTGTCGAATTAGGTGACGTGTGTTTCGTGGCTCCTACAAGATCTCGAGATAAATCCGGATAAAGCGGCAACAAAACGTCCAAATTGTATTGAATTAAAGCGTAAACAATTCTGCATTGATTGATATAAATTAGCGCGAGTCTGGCTGTTTCATATAGTTGACATGTGATTGAATTATGTTGGTTGAATGAAGCAACACAAAAGAGTGTATATAAACAACCCGAGAAAGTGTACTGCTTGACCGTAAAATCTATACCTGGATCCCCGGTCCCTTCTTCAAGTGGGTGATATAAAATAAGCAACTGCCAGCCAGATGTGAATGAAACAGATACGTTTTTTGTTTATTTTATTTTAATTTAGTTTGGTTTAGTCTATTTACTTATTTAACTTGAAAAATTAGCAATTAGAATTGAAAAGATTTTTATTTATTGCTTTTTTAATCCTTGTCACAGGACAGTTTATTACACAGAGAAAAAAATGTAGGTAATGAAATAGAAAATACCCGGAATTGGAAGGCGGCAATTGAAAATAATTACTGTAAATTGAAACTGATTGTTTCAAAGAAACGACATACCTACAGAGTGAGCAAACTATCCCTTCGGACCTTTTTTCTCATAACGAGCAAAAAATATTGTTACCACGAGATAGGACTCTTCCCAGCAACTCCACCGTAAATGGATATTTACCTGTGGAACGGTTAATAAATTAAAGCTGCGAGATTCAGAAACAGAAGAAACAGAAAACTTAGAAGAAGTGTTGGTTTTGGTGTAAATTAAATTACAAAAACTGTATTCACTTCTAGCTGCCTTAGACTAAACAAATAATTATGTATCAATAACAGGCTCCAGCTTTATTTTTGATGACGTTCTTATTATGCTTAGCAAACATATTAATGCTCTGAAGATTTCTGTAACCATACCGACAACACCACGACCCTACAATTAGATATAAAAAAGCTCTTGAACTGTAAATACGTAATAAATAGAACTTATACATTCACAGTGTTTTATGATAAAACCATACCTTCCTTTAAGAAGAAAAATAAGATGACGATAGATGGAAACTTAAAAAAGCATGGAAACTGAAAAGAAGCATCTCACAAACACCTGCACACCCCAGCCGATGATGACAGATGAAAACTTAATAGAAGCATGAAAACTTAAAAGAAGCATCTCACAAACACCTACACTTCCCATCTTGTATTCCCACCCCATGCGTTATGCGGCTCTCTCTGCTGACAACAAGCATGTCCAATGTGCAACCCGACGTATGCAGCCCGTCCGAGTTTTGGTTCCGGCACGCGGTTTGGCCGTCCGTTGGACGTGTTCGACGGACGACCAAGCTGCGTGTTGAAACGAACCTCCATGGATGCCCGGAATCGACAGCAATGGCCACCTTACGCTGGTAAATCATCAATCAATTACAATACCGCCTACTTATAAATTCTAATAATGTTTATAAATTTAAAAGTATGTAATAAATTTTTCACAAAGGCAATAAGATAGATTTGGCGGGTTAATTCGTCAGTCGAAACATATACCAACACTATTTATTTACGATAAAATCGCGAAGAGTATCCTATAGAATGTGCAACAATTATATAAAAAGTGCAGTAAACCGGCGAAGAGTATAATGGTTAGACTGTTTTAATTGTGGAATTTAAAATAAGTCGTGTAAGACAAGGTCGATAGAATTTCTTCAGTTTAAATCATTATGAGTTCGATCATAAGTGTGTAAGTTTTGAGACGTACAGACGGCAAGTCAGATCAGATAAGCCAGAGCTACACAAAGAGGCGACTAATACATAAGTACTCGAAAAATGATCTTATCTTACTGGGATTAGTTCAGAATTCTAGGAAGTTTTTATTATGTTTATTTAATCTAATTACTGAAATAATTATATCTGTCTATGATTAATTTTAAATAAGTAAACAATTAATTGTTTAGACATGCCGTTCCATATTTTTAAAATTATTTGATAATATAAAGGACGACTTCGGGTAAGGGCCGGTTTTGGCACCTCGTAAGCACGAACAAAAATTTTCATATTCCAAATGTGTGATTAACTTTCCTTAATAATTGAAGATATATACTTTGTGACAATATTTATTACACGTTATACTTAATAATGCATTATTTAATGAGCGATCATGTAAGGAATAACTCACGCAGGTGAAGTTTGCAGCGTGAGCCGATATAAATCATCAAGTGTGTTATCTGATATTGTTTAAAGCAATTTTATTTATAAAAGGAAATTTTTTTAATGAAAAATGTTTTAAATATTTTTTGACAAATTTCCAACAAGAAACGTTCCATAACTTTTTTTCTCGTAAAGTTGATATTTTCAATGTTATTAATATTCAAATATTGCAGAATCATCAATTCTCGTCAAAACGTACAGAGGTATAAAGTTGAACCTAGTTCTACAGGATGTTCTCCACGATTATCTAAATTTTAATATTTTTAAACTATTGTAACTTATTTTTTTCAAATGAAATACCCTATATGATTGAGCTTAAAATGTTTTAGCAGTCGATTACCTACACGCTGAAATCAACAACTATTCCTCGACATGAATTTTTCAAAAATCGTCTAATAGTCGAGTCAGTGAATACGTAAAACAGGCAATCTTCGGAAGTCCTCAAGAACAGCTCTGATTTTGATATATATATATATATTTTTTAATGTGTGTTTTTTAATACTATTCAAAATCACAAACATCCCAAGTGGGGCAAATAATTATTTATATTGTTTAGGGGCGGATGATACCCCTTCTCGGGGGTGGAAATTAGTACACTCAGAAACCGCAGAAATTGATAGGGGGATGAATTCTAAGCAAAAAATATTCTATGAACTTTTTTCGATTCTTCAATATTTTTCCAATTATTCGCGTGAAAATGTTGATTTTTCATATAAAAAATATATTTTAGTTAGCCATCCCCATGTGGAACACCCTGTAGATTAAAAAATAATCCTGGAATACGCCGCGCGCCGCTCTTAATCTCCTACAATTTTTATATAAGACATTTTTTAAATTTCAAAGGGCTGAGGAGATAACTCCCACGCACTAGTGACCTGACTCACTCTGCATATTTATTTTGTAGTTTAAATTATACTAATACTATTTTAAAACTATTCTCATGTAATATGATTTTGTGCACATTTACTCTCCATTTTTTAGATACTAAACAACATAAAGCTGAATATTGATATATTTAGAAATACAATGTCGTTTTTGCCAGAAGCTGTTGAGTGAATATTAGCATAAATCATATCTTACCTATACACTGGGTAAAAAAATGGTACGGCTGTTTCCGGTAAGGTTTGAAGGCAATTCGATATAGCCCATCATAAGGGGCCTGTACACGATCACATTATTGACAATATCCGCCCGTATTTACTATTGATAAAGGAGACATCACACGATCAATATTATTGTTAACAGATTCAGTTCAGTTTTGTGAACACCATCACGAGGCGAACGGTTAGACGAAAGCTTTGGGTAAAAGAGTGGCTGAAAAAAAGAGAACAACACTCGCACATTAATTTGTTACATGAGGTACAATTAACAAGTCCAGACGATTTTGATAATTGCATTCGAATGGGCGATAATACGTTACAAGCGTCTGGGTACACAAAAATTCGGAAGCTTCGAACATGCGCATTACCACCTTATAAATGTTTAATAAATTCCGCAAGTCGAGGAATTGAAATATTTCGTGTTATTTTGTGAAAAAAGGCGAGGGGGGGCGGGCGGAACACCCCCGCACCCCCTCTTCTTTGCCTGCGACGCTAGTACTGCCTACGGCACTAATAATTATTAACAATTAGATATCAGAATAACAACCGGGCGTCGGAGTTTGAACCCAGAACATTTTGCATCAAATCAAAGCAAAAACATATTTATTAAAAATTAAGGACAATCTGTCCCACCCAAACACCCATGTCCGGAGCCAGCCGAACATCTACAGCGAGAAATGCCATTAGTAATTGTAAAGCTGGACGGATTGAGGTTAGGTAGGATTACAAAAAAATATTAATAAGTACCAACTTCTTTTACAAAAAGTAAATTAAAAGGCAAGTAAAAATTAAGGCTTATCTAACTGTAAATTTAAAATTATTTGTAAATATATAAGTAGTATAAAGGTAAAAAATATTAATAAAATTGGTTTTACGGAAAAATTATTAACAAAAAAACCCTTTTCTTGAAATTCAATAAGAGCGAGGTATGGCTATGCCAAATCACTTCAAAATTAATCAAAAATGTAATTAGGAAGAACAAAATTTCGGCAAAAGACAAAAATTGCAAAAAGAAACGAAGGAAGGAATGAAGATTAAAAATTGTGTCAGATAGCAATTAAAGAAGAAGAAAAAGAGTTTTGGATACAACTGTTGCCGAAAGATGGGCAACGCATGGTATGGTAATTTGTGTTTAATGCAAAATGGTGCATTATGTTCTCTGATTTGTGTGATGTTTGTAAGCGGACTATCACCAAGCTTCAATTGATAAAATTTCTGTGATGTTGTTTAGATGCAGTCCATTAGTGGTGTTATGTCGTTGCAACGCTCATGTAAATCTCTGATGAAGGTGTATCTAGAAGAATTTGAGATGAGGCGTAAACATTTGTTTTCTAAAACAGTAAGTTTTTTCATTGTCGGGACCTTTCGCATCGCAAACGAGATCATTACCTATGCGCCAACCATCGGGCTGACGGTAAACACAAGGAATAAATAGTCAGACAAATGATATTAGAATTTGCGCATGGTTGAAGATTTCGAATTTGGGTGTACCAAGACGCTTTATAATAACGTTCTGGAAGTTACTGGGATTGCTAGAGCCCTACTTGAAAAGGCAAGATACAAATATGCGTAACTGTATACCGTCTGAACAAAGGTTAGCAGTAACTCTGCGATTCCCACTGCTGCGATTCCCACTATTCTCCAGTATTGATAGATTCCCCCCCCCCACCCCGGGCGAAAGCAAGATAAATATTCTAATTTGGTAATTTTGTATGGCACAAAGGAATACCACCCCCCGCTCTTCGAAATTATATCAGCGGTAGTGGGGGGCCCGTATGCTACTACTCCCGGGCCTCGATTTTCTCTCGATGACGGCCCTGACCGTAGACGGTATTATTGTCAATATTATTGATCGTGCACAGGCCCCTACAGGAAGACTCTTGTAACGTTTTTAATATCCTTCTTTGAAATTAATGAAGAAATGATGTTACTATGGACTGTAACGTGTAGGTAATAGATTGCTGAATCATTTCAAGTCCAAAACATACAAGATATCCCATTTGAAATAAATGCGTTATGATGACAGTTTAAAAATATAAAAATTTGAATAATTGTGTAGAACACTCTGTGGAACTAGGTACCCGTGTATGTTTTGACTTAAAATGAGTCAGCAATCAATCACTTACATACTGAAATTCATAGTGACAACTATTCTTCGACATGAATTTTTCAAAAACCGTCGGAGGAAAGTGGTCGCTATGAGGTTACTTTAATTTTTTAGAAGTTGATATGTAAGGTCTAAAGACATTAGAAAAATTTATGTAAATAAGGTAAGGTGGGGTAAGTGCGAATTTGGGGCAAGTGCGTCATCGACCCCCAGAAATTGCAAATACCGTTATTTTTCGAGTTTCCTTGATTTATCAGTTTTGCACAACTCTTGGCGATAGCGCGCAACGGTTCAAACGTCTCCACACTCATATTATAACATGTGGCCATCAAGATAATAAGGATATTTTCAAGATTACGTCACTTTCATTTGATTTCACAAAAGAGTTAATTACTCTTAAATGGGAGGAGACGATTAAATACCGTAAACAGCAAAAGAAAAATCAAAGTAATAGTTAAGCGGTCTTGCCCGAGAAATTCTCAATATCAACTTAGATACCTCGTTCTCACAGCCAAAGACGCACTTGCCCCTAATGACGGGGCAAGTGCGTTTTTGTAACTATAAAAATTTTAAAATTCACGAAAATTTTACATCTGCAAATGTTAGTTTGGTATTGGTATTATAAAACGGAAATATTCCAAAAAGTATGTAAAAAATTATTTGATCAGTTTTGCTGAAAAACAAAGTAGTTATGATTTTGTAAATCGTTATTAACCAATTTTGGGGGTGCACTTGCCCCACCTTACGTTATTGTAAAAAACATGTTTTTATGATACTATTACAGGGTCAAAAAAACTAGAAATTGGCGATTTTTCTATTTATAAAAATTAATAATATTGAAAATATCAACTTTACAAAAAAAGTTATCGAACACTTCTTGTTTGAATCGATATTAAAACAATTTACTTGACTAAAAAAATTTAATATTCACTTTTGTTATAAACAAAAATATTTTAAACAATATTGCACCTGGTTACCGTCTGGTAACATGGCCTTTCATCATTGTCTCCTGAACTGATTCCGACAAAAAACTGTGTTTGAACTGTATTCAAACCGCACGCGTCCATAATATCTGGTCTATATTTCAAGAAATAAAATTGTACAGATGTTTGCAGGCCTATAAAAAAAAATTACCGAGTCGATTCTTTCTTGATTTATGTTGAACTAGTCAATAATAACCAATAACGGAAAAATTGTGAATTACAAGCAGCTGTACAGCACAGCAGCAAGCACTCTTTATAATAAGTATGTAGTGTCAATAGTACTTGTATTTGATTTATAATTATTAGAGATATATGTATGATTAATTTTCCCAAACCTAAATATAATAGAAAAATGTATTATAACGATTATCTTAAATTTACCCGACATTTACTGCACTTTTGCTTGAAAATACAAAAAATATTGCTCATTATGGTAGAAGCTTTCTTTATCCAGACACAATGGTGCGGATTAGAGACTGCCCGATTCTTTCTAAGAACTAAAGAACGTGCCCATTTGTAAACACCACAGGGTACATATTAAACTCCGTAAAAATATTTTACGGTGCATTAGGGCAGATTTCATTTAAAAAACAACTGTTACATTTTGTTCAAGTAAATTATGTCTTACCTTTAATATTATTCCTTCCCGCGTCCCACGAATTTTAAATCAACACAGGTATTCTCAAGGGTCACTGAGCACTGATCCGTCGATTATGATTACACAAGAAATAAACAAGAGACACTTCATACTAATTTTTGGAACTTAATGTTCTGTCGAAAGTTAATACACTTATGGATTATATTCTAAGTTATAAATGCAAAAACTGTACATGTATTATTAAGATTCGAAAATATACAGACGCCATTGCTATACAGATTCAGAAAGTATTCGTTTTGGTATGGCAATAATTGGCAATAAGTGGAAGCGAGAGCGAAGCAACTAGGCTATTCTTTTCTATCGTATGTATAACACATCGTACAAAGCGCCACCTGCTATCTCCACCACATGTGTGTGGACATCCCTAGAGTTTAAATTTGTTTCCGTCTTACACACGTCAGTTCTCGTTTTGCCCTATACGATAGAAAAGAATAACCTAGTTGCTTCGCTCTCGCTTGCTCTTATTGCCAAATATTACCATGCCAAAACGAACACTTTCTGAATCTGTATAATAGTAGACACTAATCGTTGCGCTTTGATTTAAAACAAAAGACGTACGATCAGCCGTCAGTTAGCATACTATCTGTTACGGAATTAAAATAGGCGTGTGAGTAGATGGATTGTTACCAATTTTTTGCTAATGCCTAAATACGAGTACATTTTTTTACTTTTGTAAGAAGCTCCAAAACAGCATTATATGATCGAATAATAATAAAATACGATACTTTGATGGTGGTCAAGGTCAAGAGCAACTATGGAATATGATGATAATGATAATAAATAATTATGTGAACGGTTACTAGATTTTTATAGAACGGCAACTGGTAAGTAGCTTATGTATAGCATTTTAAAACAGTAAATATCGCCCTTAGCCAAAAAAAATTATAGCATAATGTTAGTAATTGAATTTTGAGAAACATAATAGGTATGTCCGGTTGTTGGACCGTCATGTTTCTTGTAAACACGTTAACGAGAGTCTATTGACGTATGGTAGGGTTAGTGTTATGTGGAGAAAACTATTATTTTAAGAAAATTCGATTAGTAAATAAAAAACAGTCTACCTTTTAATTTAAGAAAAAACCTACAGAGTGTTGTAAATTTTATTGTGATACTAAGACTGCAGTAATTTCAGCGAACACTAAAATTCTGTAAAGTACGCAGACACCTCTTTCACCAACACAGTTGGAATCATCGGGACAGAGATTTTCAGTTGCACTTCTCTAAAGTCGCTAATATTGTCGTAGGACAAACAAAATTGTGCCATTATGTTTATAATAGAATTTTGAAAAAACTTTAAGATATCCGCCCGTTTGCGCCTCACGTTTCTCATTGGCATGATATTTAAGAAGAAAAAGTCCGATCGTATTGAAATTTCGACAGTAAGTAGCTGAAGGGGCAACTCTATTTTCAAAAATATCGACCAGTAAAAAAGTTATTACTTAACCACTTATTTATATTAAATAAAAAAAAGATACATGCTCATGAAGGTTGCACCTCTCATATGATTCTACAGAAATACTGCATAGTATAATGACGAACGTTTCGTCAATCAAGATGACAACATCGGGAGATGATTAAAATTACAATTGTCGCATTTATACATAAAAAAAATCACTTGCCTCCGAAAACTGCGAAGAGTATACCAAGGAATATTCAGAAATTATATAATTATTGCATCTAGGTAGTTTTTTTTCGCTTAAGCCGAGATTTTAAATTTGAAAAAATTCTGTCTGTCGGTCTGTAACTTTATTGTGTGCACGTTTTCTCAGGAACAATTTAAGATATTGACTTGAAAGGTACACATATACAGGGTGATTCACGTAGGCCATTCATTAGAAGTTTTTCAACTTGCAGTTGGATTAGAAACTTGAAATTTGGTATGCAGCCATAATCGGTCATGCCCGTTCTATCTAAAATATTTTCAGTCCTCCAACTATACAGGGTGTGCCAAAAATTGGTACCAACTTTCTTATTTTAAATGGAAACCTATATTTTTCTTTACATGGTTCGATTGGTCTTCTAATGGGCCTTTACAGTACATTCGAATTTTAACATTTAAATATGGTGGGTGTCATTTGGGGAAACAAAATAATTTTTTATCTAAAAATGAGGCGTCTTAGAACAGCAATCTCTGAGAAATAAATTAGCGAAATGCAACAACTTTCACGGGGTATTTCAAACGCTCGAGTTTCACGCGCCTTGGTTGCACACGTAATCCCACCAATCAACATCGAGGACACAACAGAAGAACTTGCAAACCGACAACACTGCGATCACCGAGCGTGCGGATAGCGGATAACCTTAAACTTTCATTTGAGCTGTTGTCTTTTCTGGGGCATTTTCGGTCGTATTTTCACAGAATGGAACAAAACACTGCTTGCTAGACATTTTAATCGAAATCTGAGGCTTTCAATTTACGCTAACCTCAAAACCAAAATGTTAACATCAACAAGCTGTCAAACGTCTAGTCATGAGCGATATGTCACTGCCGGTGATTAAATCACCGTGATTAAATCACCGTGATTATATAAATATATTAATATAATGTGTAATTTACATCGTTTTACTTTCAATTCATACTTGTCCAGTGCTGCTTAATGCAGCCATACATTCACACAAACAAATTACGGCGAACGGTAAACATATCAGCTTGCAGATTGTGATGACGTTAGTTTAAAACCACCGGAAGTGAAAAATATAAGTCGCCGTTAAGGAATGATTGGAAAGTCGCGATATCGCCCATCACTACAAACGTCAATTGAATGCTGATTTTGTACAACGTTGCCGAGTCGCCTTTTACACTATTGGCTTGGGATTGCTGACGTATTAATGGCGCGTTACGGATAATCGTTTAAATGGGACTTGTAAATAGGTGATTTTAATTATTTTTTTCTGGCTCTAATCTGCATCAAAATAGAAATTGAAAAAATACGGGTATTTTAATTTTTCATAAAATTTATGATTCCGCAATAAAAAAAATATGCTGAAAAGGCCCATTGTTTAGAGAACCTAAGTTATGTTAACTTATCTATTACAATTTTTGACGTATGTCCAATTTTTTGAAAAAAATTGCCGCTGTAGTAGTTTACGAACAAATTTGTATCTCGCAAACCTTTCAAAATTATGAAACCAAATTTGTGAAGCAGTTAGCTGGAAGTCCAGGCTAACTTTTGATGTCCCATCGGTGGTCCCATTTTGTACCATATGGGCGCAGTCGATTTTTAAATGTCGCAATAAAAATTGTCAAAAAGTCAATTTTTTCAAATGGCACCTACTATTTTTTTTCACACTATTCGAAAGAAAATTGAATTTTAGGGTGAGTTACTTAAGCATTCCCTATACCTAATTTCACCCCATATCGAGTTATTCAATAAAAATCAAGAAATACCTTATCTTGCCGAGAGATTCCTTACTTCATCAAGTATGCCATGGAAACAAAAGACAGTTGTAATAATTTTTGAAGAAAAATATGGATTCTTATTTAATTACACACAACACCAACAAATTATTATTAACGAACAAGAACAATGTTGACGAAATTCTGACGTAAATGTTCAATGTGACCACCATATTTTTGTTCAAATATTCTATTATTCTACTTTCAACAGATTACGTAGCACATCTTTGCGCCTACCATTTCTGACGCCAGAAATCAATGCAAAATTGAATTTTAGGGCCACTTTTATTAACATTGTGTATGTTTATCGACAGTCGTTTTTGAGTTATTGGCATTTTTTGAAAAAAATATTGTTTTTTTTTCTCAAGGGTGGTAGGCTTTGGAAACAATCATTTCGTTTTAATTTTTATTCAAAAATCGTATTGCAATAATAAATAATAACAGCAAAATAACAACAAATAAACAGATTAACAAAATAATTATTTCAATACAAATGCTCAATGTGTGCACCGTTTTCACCAACAGAATTTCGTTAACATTGTACTTGTTCGTTAATAATAATTTGTTGGTGTTGTGTGTAATTAAATAAGAATCCATATTTTTCTTTAAAAATTATTACAACTGTCTTTCCTTTCCATGGCATACTTGATGAAGTAAGGAATCTCTCGGCAAGATAAGGTATTTCTTGATTTTTATTGAATAACTCGATATGGGGTGAAGTTAGGTATAGGGAATGCTTAAGTAACTCACCCTAAAATTCAATTTTCTTTCGAATGGTGTGAAAAAAAATAGTAGGTGCCATTTGAAAAAATTGACTTTTTGACAATTTTTGATTGCGACATTTGAAAATCGACTGCGCCCATATGGTACAAAATGGGACCACCGATGGGACATCAAAAGTTAGCCTGGACTTCCAGCTAACTGCTTCACAAATTTGGTTTCATAATTTTGAAAGGTTTGCGAGATACAAATTTGTTCGTAAACTACTACAGCGGCAATTTTTTTCAAAAAATTGGACATATGTCAAAAATTGTAATAGATAAGTTAACATAACTTAGGTTCTCTAAACTCAGAATTAGAAGACCAATCGAACCATGTAAAGAAAAATATAGGTTTCCATTTAAAATAAGAAAGTTGGTACCAATTTTTGGCGCACCCTGTATAGTTGGAGGACTGAAAATATTTTAGATAGAACGGGCATGATCGATTATGGCTGCACACCAAATTTCAAGTTTCTGATCCAACTGCAAGTTGAAAAACTTCTAATGAATGGCCTACGTGAATCACCCTGTATATATCATGACGAGATCTGGAACTAGATTTGGAACTAGATTATTTTGTGCTAATTCAGGTGAAGGGTTGGGAGTTAAATAGGGGTAAATAAGAGAAAATAACTAAAACAAGTTGGTAAGAGTACAGATTTGGGATTTGGTGTATATAGGTACTAGAATCCAACGCCTCAGATTTTTTTCATAATATTTCCACCTCCACTTCGTTATTAAAGGGGTTGGTATATAAAATTGAGATATTCACCTGAAATTTGGTACACATATGTATTGTAATGACATCTGATTGAGATGATTTCATTGAATGGGTGGAGGTTAAATAGGGGAAAATAAGTAAAGCAAGCTAAGAGGAGTTTAGAAATTTTATTTTTTGTGCATATGCTAGAAGCCAACACCTCAAATTTTGTATTATTAAAATTCTATGACCAATTATTTCCACATACTAGAGTGCAAATATAGGCAAGATGTTTTGCTTTAAAGATACTTGAATGCGAAATCTCGATGTGCTGTACAGCACCTAGAGCACAATGTGAACAGTGAACATGCTGTAGAGTAATCTACGAGCAATCGAGACATAACTCTGGACACTTTTGTGTAGGCACCTTTAGGCAGCGGTTTATTTTTTTGCGACAACGACCGAGTAGTGAAATTCAATGTTGATGTTAAACCTCTTAGTTATGGGTTCTATTCCTTTTTCCATCTGGAATTTTTTGGTAGTGAGTATTTGTCAATGCGAGGTGAAAGGTGGTGTATGATTATTAGGCAAAAACCTAATACCTAAGCTTATTTACGTATTAGGGAGGAAAATATATTAAATGGAGAAGAGTGATTGTATGAAAATATCACTTTCTTGTAAACCTAATAATTATTATTAGTTTTAAAACTTAAGTGAATATGTAACATAATGTCAAGAATTAGCTTTTGATAGACTCCAGAATAAAAGGAATCTATACAAAAGAGGACTATGACTCTTCACCCATTTATATTTGCTACTTGTTTATTGGCAATTCTCCATCGACTTTTAATCTAATAGAGTTTTCACGTTTTGTAATGTCTCTGTTTTTGTTATTTAAACATTTTCCGGCAGTAGTAAAAAAAAGTCTAAAAATATCCGTTCGTGTATTTCGACAATCTCATTGAATGTTTCGATTGACTACAAACGAGTTTAAATCCCACTCAGCTCTTTTCTTCAGACATTCATGTAGCCTGTATTAAAATAACTTAAATACATGCTACTAACAATATAGATTTCAAAATTTAATGTTTACATTTTAGAGAGAATACCTTTAATTACTTTGTTAATGTTACAGCAGAGGTCACACTTAATATACAGAAAGTGATTTGTTTCTTGATGCTAAATAACATATTTTTAAGTACTTTTTATTGTTACAGGGTCGCCACACAAAAACTGGCCAGTTGGCGGCTATCAAAGTTATGGACGTTACTGAGGATGAGGAGGAGGAAATAAAATTAGAGATAAATGTTCTGAAGAAGTATTCTAACCATCGTAACATTGCCACGTATTATGGTGCATTCATAAAAAAGTCTCCTCCGGGTAAAGATGATCAACTTTGGTTGGTAATGGAGTATTGTGGTGCAGGTAAGAGAAGGAAATATTTTATAGGCTGTAAAATCTAGAAATCTATGACTGGTTATTTAAAAAATAAGTTTAATTATATGTAATTATCTTTATTAGTGAATTAGTTGCAATTAAAAAAATGTAAGTATCATTTTTAATGAGTAATTCCTAATTTTCCAATTCGTTTAAACATTATTGTTTAAACAAATAAATGATAAATATTTTTGTTCAGTCACATAGCATCCAAAACAACATTATACATCAGCCGATCTGCACCAAAATCTTTCCAGCTCACATATTAAATTTCATCAAAATTGGATCACTAGTTTCGGCGCTATTGTGTCTATACATACATCATAATAAATTATAATAAACGTCTTTATTATTTTCCTTCAGTTTACATTTTTTAAGGGAGCAAATATAATTTTATAATGAAAATAAATGGAGAAGTTCAACTCTTGTGGTAGAAATTCTATTACAAGGGAACTCCACTTAATCTGGATACAAATAGACATTTAAAAAAAACCATTGTTTCGTGTTCCTGGGATTTCGATTTTTGACCAGTTCCTCTGACCTCCCCATTTTTATGAATGTGCAATTTAAAAGTGTCTTAAGGTGGCCATTCCCTAGAAAGAGATATCCGATAGGGAAATATTTATTATTTTTGCCCATAACTTTTTTTTCTTAGTACGTATATTTAAAAAAACTATAAGAGTACCTAAGTAGAACCATAACAAGACTATTACTATGAATTTTCGCTCAATAATTTCAGTGGTTTGCAAAATAGCTCGATTTAAAACTACGAAATAGGAAGATTAGCATAATTTTCAAATTTAAATCTAGCTATTTTGCAACCCACTGAGATTATTGAATGAAAGTTCATAGTAATAGTCTTGTTATGGTTCTACTTAGGTACTCTTATAGTTTTTTTAAATATACGTACTAAGAAAAAAAAGTTATGGCCAAAAATCATAAATATTTCCCTATCGGATGTCTCTTTCTAGGGAATGGCCACCTTAAATAGTTTGTTAAAAGAATTTCATGGTTTAAATACATTTAAAAAAATGTTGTAGCTATATGTGACATACTGTGTATGATTTTCTAATGGTGGTGTTTGTTTTTGGCTGCCCAAGTAATTTTTTTGAAGAATCTACAAATCAAGCTATAGTTTATCTCAGTTTAAAATGGAGTGCTTGTAAAGATAGAGAACTTGTGTCCTTGTCTCTGATTGGTACATTTGCAAGCCCAAATTACGCAGGGAAAATTAGTAAATAGTGTATTTTCATTCTTACTGCAATCAAATAAGAACATTTACGCTGTAATTTAAATTAAATAAATGCAGTGTATTATAAGATCGCAAAATGCAAATGAAAGTGAATTTAAGCAGTTAATTTTTATTTTGTGTACCAATGGCCTTGAGATGGCCTCGGTGGGGATTCTACTTCTTTGGGAATTCCCATGTACCTGTGTAAACTGTGCTCCGCTTATAACGTAAACAACTGCATTCTAATCTGAGACCTACTACAGTAATCATGATAACATAGCATGACTAATAACGAGACTAATAACCATTCTCAAATATATAAAGTGAGGTTATAAAAGTTGTATACATAAGTGAAGTTAGCCGCAATTCAAATTGGATTTCAATTATCGTTACCTTCCCACAATCTGGAGATATTATAGAGTCCATTGTCCATTCAGTTTTGCATATTATCTTGTTTGTTTCAGGGAAGTGTGTTGTGCAAGTATCTATTTAAAAATTAAGGTTTTCGATAATAATAATTAATATGACAAGTATAAGAAAACTAGATATATTACTAACCAACTTATTTTTATTGCCATTTCCTTTCACTGGATCTCAGTTTGTTTCATTTTGAAAGTTAAATAGATCAAAAAGGTAACGATGATAGTATTTTTGGTTTACATGGTCTATTGCAGTCTTCGATTGCACCTCCAAATTTCTAGTAAACATGAGATAATTTATAGATGTCAGCGCTCTTTGAGGGCCGTATAAGACACTATAAATTTATACACTATCTGTGTCCAGTTCAGTTCACATTATGTAATCTGTGGTTAAGACAATGAGTAACAGAATTGTATCAAATTCTCACGCTCTACATTTACATAAACATTTCTCTTTTATTATCACAAAAACTGCTGCTATAATTCTATTTAAAATTATTTATATTTTGTATATTTTATGAATGTTTATCCCGAATTATGTGATTTTAGTAATTCTTCAGTAATATAACATCTAATTGAGAGTTTAACGGTAACAATGTTTAAAGAAACATTAAAAATATCAGCAAAAGTGTGCCTATAATGGCGGGTCATTATTTGAATATGTATCTTCTAATTATCTAAATATAAAAAATATATTTAAAAAATCAATTATTCGAGTTAGTAGATTAATAAATGATAGAAATTTTGCATTAATTTAAATAAATAAATATATAAACATTATAAATTAGCTTCAGTCAAGCTGTCTAGATAAACAGTAAATTTTATTAGAAACCTAAAGCATTTCAACTGAGGTATTAACCTACTTTATTTAATAAACAAACAGGTATTAAGTTAATTATATAGAAAAACATTTAACCTTCCGAATACCACAAATAAAGATGTACATACAGCATATTTCTTAATTTTGAAATAATCTGTGATGTTTTATAATACCGGTCATTCGTTGGTTTTTTCATAGTAATAATAGCATATTGCATTTATTATGTGACAGTAGCATAGCCCAGTGGTCATTTCTTTTATATTTAAACTTAAATTTTAATTTAAATCGAGAAGTACGTTGAAAAAAAATGTTTCAGCACTTTACCCGTGTTGAGAAGAATGAAAAACCACAAACGTACATTGTTTACATATTAGTTGTTTTTGATGCTGTAGCAGCCCCGTTACCATGAACAAAACGTTGGCACCCAGAGTTAGCACCCCAGATTCACACTAGGTCTGAAATGGCAACGTAAAGAGCGGCCGCGGGGATTATTTTGTTTTAAGGAGTAGAAGAGGCTTGTCGGGGGTGGAAAACGGCAGCTCGTTGCCGGATCGAATTTTCCGATGTAAAAAAAAATTTCCGGCTCTGAAATGCCCATGCAAAGGGCTGTCGCGATTCGGGTTGTGGCAATCATCATGATTCAGTGTAAACTAACCGCCTCCCAATTTTCAGCGCGGCAGCTCAATGCCAAGTCGAGTTTTCCTGGGGAAAGAGTTTTTCCGACCATGGAAGGGAAGGGCCAAGAGCTGCCGCGATTTTCTCTCTGTGGATGCTTTTCTTTTAACAATAGGTATCGCTTGACCCAGTTTCAGCGCGGTAGCTAAACGCCAAGTCGAGCTTTCCGGAGGGAAAAAGAGTTTTCCGACCATGGAAGAGAAGGGCCACGAGCTACCGCGATTTTCTCCCTGTGGATGCTTTTCTTTTAACAATAGGTATCCTTTGACCCACTTTCACCGCGGCAGCTGAACGCTAAGTCGAGTTTTCCGGGGGAAAAACAGTTTTCCAGCTGTGGAAGGGAAGGGCCACGAGCTGTCGCGATTTTCTCTCTGTGGATGCTTTTCCTTTAACAACAGGTACCCTTTGACCCCCTTTCACGGCAACTCTTGGCCCTTCACTTCCACGGTCGGAAAACTCTTTTTCCCTCCGGAAAGCTCGACTTGGCATTGAGCTGCCGAGCCGAAAATAGGTCAAAAGGTACCCATAAGTAACAGAGAAACATCCACAGAGAGAAAATCGCGGCAACTCTGGGCCCTTCCCTTCCACGGTCGGAAAACTCTTTTTCCCTCCGGAAAGCTCGACTTGGCATTGAGCTGTCGCGCCGAAAATAGGTCAAAAGGTACCCATGGGTAACAGAGAAACATCCACAGAGAGAAAATCGCGGCAGCTCTGGGCCCTTCATTTCCACGGTCGGAAAAGTCTTTCCCCCTGAAAACTTGACTTGGCATTGAGCTGCCGCGCTGAAAATTGGAGGGCGGTTAGTTTACACTGAATGATGATGATTGCCACAACCCGAATCGCGACAGCTCTTTGCATGTGCATTTCAGAGCAGAGTTTTTTTTTACATCGAAAAATTCTATCCGGCAACGAGCTGCCGCCTTCCACCCCCGACAGGCCTCTTCTACTCCTTAAAACAAGATAATCCACGCCAGCGGTGGTGCGGCCGCTCGTTACGTTGCCGTTTCAGACCTAGTGTGAATCTGGGGTGCTAACTCTGGGTGCCAACTTTATGTTCATTCCGTTGCCGTAATAATTTATAGCTATTGCCGAAAAAGTTCTTGTTGTTACGAACAACTATAAATTTATACAAGTGTATTTACTTTTAAAAATCCTCTAATATCCCACCGAGCCGACTTATTTATGATTTCTACGGCTTTGACTGGCATCCGAACTTTCTACAAAATACCGCGCGATTTTATGAAAAATAATTTTAGTTTCTTAACCCTTTATTACATTTTTTACAACGCCAGCGATAGTGAATGATATGAGCACGACATACCTGATTAATCTTAGCATCGGCATAATATATATAAATCAATTCTGTATTTAAAAGTAACTGATGGTACACACACTAATTGCGTCAGGACGACCTTCACTTGGCCACTTTATTTTTTATAATTATCAGAATGAAGAGTAATTCATGTATATGTAACACCACAAGTAAAGTTTTTGCAGATATGTTTAGTTATTTTTATTATTTTAGTTTTTGGCTTACTGGATCTAATTTACATCTGTACGATATTTGTGTCTCGTCTTTACATACTGTGCTTCTATATGACTGATTTTATCTAAAGTTTTAAACAGCAAGTGGTTGAATTTGTGTACTGGAATATAAGATTTTTTAAATTGAAAAAAATATATATTGTTATGTGAGATAAACTTCATGCTCCTTATTGTAGACACAAATTTTAATGAAGTTCTCACATTGATCCTCTATTATTTAATCTCATTGTGAACGATTTAGCTTCAGTAATAGAAAATAGTAACTTCCTAATGTTTGCGGATGATTTAAAGTCTTAGTAATTATCTTTCTGATGCTGAATTGTTGCAAAGTGATTTGGATGGTTTGTCTCACTGGTGTGATGAAAATGCCCTACACTTAAATGTGAATAAGTGCTGTAAGATTACATTTGCAAGAATAAACTCGCCTTATAGTTATCCTTACAATATTAATAATAAAGTGTTGCATGAGACTAATCGTGTAAAAGGTCTGGGAATTAATCCTAATAATAAACTGTCTTATAACATCCATATATGATATAATATCAGTCATTCAAAGATCGGAGCAGATTTTTCTGTCCACAGTCTAAAATTAGTATTTATTTATTTATTTATAATAATAACAAATATATGTATACACAGATAGACATATACTCATATAAACATACATATACACTTATGGATTATACCAGTGAAGTAAGAAAAACAAAAATAATCACTAGGTATTTAATTTAGAACATTTTGTTTTATGTCATTAAGGCTGCAATTAAAAATATCGAAGTCGCTGCATAATTTGTTAGAAGTACTGTAGATTGTATATAAAGGTAAATTATTTAGTACGTTGGTACGTGCCGTAGGTAAATAGAAAACTTGGGGATTACGAGAGCTTGCTAATTATTTCAGGTGCGTCAAAATCATTGTTTAATAATAAAAAAAAAATACTTGAGAAAAGTAAGTACGCCTCTCCTCAAGAGTGGTCATGGAGTATCTTTCAAACAAGTTACTTTGTGGAAAACCAATCACTGGATAGGTACCGTCGGATTTGAACCACAGTAATTTAAGAAATCTACGTTGAACCGCCTCTAAGTTATTCTTGTGAACATCATAACTGGAACACCAAATTAGCAATGCATACTCAAGCTTCGATCTGACGTAGGATTGATAAAGAATTTTCAGAGTATCATTATTAGTGAACTCTTGACTAATACGAACGATGAATCCAAGGGCTTTGGACGCTTCAGAGACAATGGTATCGATATGATTAGTGAAGGATAATTTACTATTAAAAGTTACGCCGAGGGCACAAAATGTTATAGGTCTTTCAAGTATGACATTACGTTACATTTACTAGGATTCATGAATAATTTATTTACTATGCACCAGGTGTTTATTGTGTCAAGGCAAGTTTGATGTTGAAAGCAGTCATCGATTACATCAATTACTGTGAAAATTTTTAAATCATCGGCACATGAAAGGTGAGGCAAATCAATTTCACTATGTCATTAATAAATGTGTTAAATAACAAGGACCCCAGAATAGATCCCTGGGGAACTCCAGATGTGGCAGCAAATTCGATCGATTTGAACCCATTTAGTGCGACGTACTGACTCTTATTCATTAAATAAAATTTAGACAAAAGGAGCAAAGAATATGAGAATCTGATTTTTTCTAATTTATTAAGTAACGACTGATGATAAAGTCTATCAAACGCTTTGGAGAAATCGGTATATATGACATCTGTCTGCCCACGTTCATCTAAGGATTCGGTAATATATTGAGTTACACCGAATAAATTTGTTGTTGTTGAATGCCCTTTCATAAATCCACGTTGGTGGAGATTTTGGTGTTAATTGCTCTATAATCTGGTGTCCGAATTATAATATTCACATTAACAATACGGAAGGTGTTCAAAAGAAATTCTTAAGGTTTTGTGCATTTAAGTTGGGGTATTTGAGAGACGAATATGATTATGATGACTGAACAGTCTTCATATTACCAGAATAATTTTAGAGCAATGAACAATATATATTTTAAGGGACTGCGGGAATATAATAACTTACCAAAAAAAATTAGACGGCACTAAATATTTTTAAACACGTATTAGCAACCCATTTGAGAAATTCTGTCTGATTGCATCTCACATATAAATCAACAATTTTTTATTGTTTTTATTGTTTATGGTGTGTTTAGAAATATGTACATGTATATTTTATTTGTTTAATTTATTGTGTCTATTGAGTATATATTTGTTTTATATTAGGATTTTCCTATCTGAATAAAGATTATTATTATTATTATTATTATTATATTAACACATTAAGACATTGAAGATTGGAATATGTGCCTTCTGCATAAAGGGCACTGAATATAAGTATATTCAGTGCCCTGACCTTACTAATCTGATAAAATTTAAAGTAAATGATAGAAGAAATCGTAATTCGGATACATGTCACTTACCTTTTCATCGTACCAATTACGGACAAAATGAGACGATAACCAGGATTTTAAGGACTGCTAATCCAATTCAAAATAATGTAGAACTTTTTGGGTGTTCAACTTTATCTTTTAAGAAACCAATCAAACAAGTTTACCAATTTATATTATTTATACAATGTCTGATATATGTTGAGTATTCAAACTACCTTAAATACTTAATTACTTACTAAAATTACTAATTACTACTAAAATACTTATATTCAAACTACTTTAAATAATAAATATTGTATGTTTCTGTAAAAAGGTCTTGTCTCCTAAATAAATAAATAAGTTCAGTTATCATCTGGTTATTTTTTAAAATAGTTTTGCTTTGTTCAACCCAAAGAATTGCATATTTTTCTATGCATAATTCATATAAATAGATACTCTATGAATACCTAAGAATTTTCATTAATTTTTCAGGATCCGTAACCGATTTAGTAAAATCTACGAAAGGCCAGTCACTGAAGGAGGAGTGGATAGCATACATCTGCCGTGAAATCCTTAGAGGTCTATCATATTTACACTCTAACAAGGTTATACACAGAGATATCAAAGGACAGAATGTTCTGTTAACGGATAACGCGGAAGTTAAATTAGGTAAGTTTGTTGTTCGTTTGTTTTAAATCCCAGAAGTAATTTGATTTATTTCTGTTTATTACATGACCCGGAAGATAATAGTAAAACTTTTATTGGCTGCAGAGAAATTGTGTACTTTCGTAATAATTTAATCGGATTATTTGATTTTACCGATTGCTTCTGTATCAGCAAAATCAGTTTATTGCAAAGTGATATTAGATAAGAGATAATCTGTGTTGGATCACCCTCCACTTTAAGGAGAGTTATGAAAAGTTTTTTTTTTTTAGTTATTCGTTAATAACCCACAAAATGATTGGCATGTTACAAGATTTAGATCAACAGTATCGTTCAGAAACGTTTATTTCAACAAGTGACTATGTTATAATACCAAAACACGATTTTTTTAAGTAACTACTGGAGTATAGGATTGATTGATAATTTACAGAAAATAAATAAGAAATAGAGCAAACATTTTTTTGTTGACCATAAAGGGAATGTTCAAGACAACCTAAATTTTTTTTAATTGGAAATAATGTTAAATATGATTTTAAATTTATAGAAAAGGATAGTCTTATCTGCTGCAAAGGAAGAATCCTGTTCGACCATTTTCAACAAGGCCGAGAACTAGTATAAAAACTGATGCACTGTTTTTATATATTTCTGTTATTTTTATATTGAATACTCTTCTGTTGCCTTTAATTTCATCTAGAATTGTATTATGTAGAATATGAGAAAATTATATAAAAAAAATAATGTTCCCTTCAAAAAGTTTGATTGAATAATGTTATTTTGGGGATTTAGTAGTTAAATGATGTAATGTAATGTAATTATCGAATATTCAATATGAAAAAATAAAAAAAAAAATTCTATTTCTGCGGCTTGGTACAAGAAGTGCCAAAATCGATGATTAATTGAACATTTACTTCAACAAGTGACATTGTCAAAAAAAAAAAAATTTGTTATGTGTAATGTTATGTTACTTTATGCCACTAAACATTTTTCATAACAGCAACTAGTACAGAAAGCTGTTAATGCTAAATTCTTTATTTTTATTTTACCTTTTGAAGTAATTTTAAGAAACCGGCAGATTTTATAAGTTACCATTTTGTATTTACGGACCAGTCTGAAACCACAATTTTTTAAAATTAAATTCGAGGTATATTTTGGTCTTTGAAATAACAGTTCCACAGTTCAGTTATTTTCATGTGGGGGGGGGGGGGGGAGGTTATTATCGAGCATACACATTTTTGAGCCCAATACAATGCATTTTTTTTTTGCTTCGATACCATAAATAGCTTTTATCTTAAAAAAAGAAATATTAATCCAGTGTCGTATCAAAAACAAGTATTTTATTTAAAATAAATGTTTACCAATATCTATTAAAAAGTTTCTGAAATACTTTCAAAACTAGACTAACCTTTAAGATGTATTACTTGTCAAAAGATTTAAAATTGTCAATCCCAAAGCTCCGACACTGACATCAACTATGTTAGTAGAATATTCTGGGTGGGTGTACTGTACTGTGGTCTACGTACATGAAGTAATAGCTATAATATCATCCACCATCGCAGGACTCGAGCAATTTTTTAACGGAAAGAGTGAAGTGTGAAAAGGCAGCGTCGCTTTTACTTGCATAGGTGTTCAACGAAATACCACCTTGTAACGATATCAGCGCATACGTAGAAGGTATGTAATTTTAGGCGAGGGTTGCATAGCAGATATACCGTCCTTCGGAGATGTAAAACGGTAGCTCGTCGCCTGACGTCGGTGATTAGACTTATTAGCGGAAATAGGTCGGCCTAAAATAAATGAGAGAAAAAAATCTATGTGCCAAGGGAATACTAAATATCCCGATCTGCACTGCACCAAAACCTTTTCAGCTCATATATGGTACCAGTATTACCGTTGTACCAAAGTTCATACCTAATTTCGGTGCTATCATGTCCATATGCACAGATACATACATACATCTTGTAAAAATCACTTTTTCGTGTTCCTGGTCTTATCTCAACTTTCAGTGTTGGATCAAATGCACTAAGTTCCCCATTTTTATGAGAGGAGATATTAAAATTCATCTTAATGCATTTATCTTGAGGGGTACAAAATTATCTACAAAAGAGATCACTTGACATTTTGTCAACAAATTGATGGTTTTCTTTCCAACTCTAATATATGTACAAAACTTATAAGAAAGCTTCAAAAGTGTAATTATGTAACTAACTTTACTTATTCAAATAGAAATAAATTACAGCTGGATTTAAACTTGAGGGAATCCTTATTTTAGTCCGAAGTGTCAAGTTGTAGCGGCTGAATTAATAACTTCCTGTATTGTAGTACTTATTTTTAAGTATAAAGGAAAGACCCCTAGATATTATTCAGTATTTAAAGGTGATATGACTTACTGTCAATACTTTATGTATTGTATCGAATGACCCCAATAATAAAATAATATAATATATCATATATCATAATATAATCCTCATTTATTGCTGATTCATCCTCATCATTGCGAATTGAAATATACTGCTAAAGAGAGAACTATGCCAGATCGTTGATCCTCGAAGACATTTATTTATCTCATTTAAAGTAGTTTACTTTTTGTCTTAATTTATAACAACTGGTCAATTTATAACAAATAAAGTATATTTATATTTTACACATGCAGTTTATAAATAGTACCAATTTATTTATTTACCAATTAATTAATAATACAATAATGCCACTAATTTCTTCGATAATACATTGATTGTTCTATTAATATACGGAATATATGCCATTCTTATTTTATTTATTATATGTTGTTTAAAATGTCGTTGTTAAAAAATATTAGTTTATTGGGAGATTCGAGGATATATATCAGCTGATATTTATCATGATAAATAAGATATTTATGGAAAACACCACTCCATAAATATCATCATAGATAGATAGATAGAAACTTTGTTCATCTTTAAAAATTTGCACAGGATGTATAAAACTTATCAAACTAATCACACTAGTCAGACGAGCACACCCCAGATACTCCATTATTACCAGGGTTCGGATGTTAGAACGCCTTTTCACAATTTATGAGGAGCCGACCTGGACGCGTTTATAAGAATGTATTTACTTTGTATTTACGTATTTCAGGTGTAAAAATGATATTGTCATACCTTGTTGATGTGGTGATGCTAAACCTTTGTGGAATATACACAATACAACACTTTGGATACCAAAACCATTCATTCATGGTGGCACAAAAATAAAACTTAATAAATTCGAGTTGTTGTCAAATACACCATTGCATGTAAACAAAACATAATTTATCGTTTTCGTTGATTTCGCAAGAACGCTAGCTTTTCATATTTCCCACGAATTCCCTAAAATGTGAATTGTTCACTTTATCTCATGGATTATTATTATACCAGGCCATCATTTTGCTAAACAACCTATGTTAAATATTGACTCTACTTCTCTTTAAGTACGCCTAAAACAACTTGTTTTGTTACGTGACTTTTTAATAATATGAGTAACAAATTTATTTGGGTAAGGATGAATATCACAAATATACTAATAATTAGTAACAAAACATATTAATTTGTTGATACACTTGCCATTTCCCCTAATATTAGCAACAGTATGTGTACCCCAACGAGAGCTTTGATCAACGTATTTCATTGGTTGAATTGCATCGTGCGAGTCATGGATATTGTATGAGTGAAGGCCACGTTTGCCACTGGCCACTATCTGTTTCACGACACAGGATTACTTATAGGTACACATTAGGATAGCATTTAGTCCGCGATAGAGATGGGAAAGCGGTTCCACGTATTTATCGTTACAAGCACGGCCACTTCAAAAAAGTACCACGACAAAATAACAGAACCTTGGAACGATCACCATGTAATGTGAATTAATTTTGTTGCAAACTGTAGGCGAGTGTGACAATCTCATGAGTGAAAAAAGGCATTACATATATTTTTTTAATGATTGCCAAAAAACATGTAAAAACATAAGTTAAAATAAAACAATCTACTTTATGCACTAGGAGGTAAACTATTTACTTTTTTTGCACTAATGCATAGACAAAAATAATATTTGCACTCTATTTATAGTTGTTACACAGCTGCCTAGACATACTTGTTGTGTGGAAAGTTTTAATTTTTTACTCACTAGCCTGGAAAACTTGAATTTTACTCACTAGTGCAAAAAAGGTTAACTTTATGCACTATGTATCGTGTGTAATGTAAGTACTTTATGCACGGTAGTAGAAAAATGAATATGTATTTGATTTGTTTGAAAAAAAATGCAACTTTGATTTCTTCCATAAAAACGTAGCTGACTTTGCCACACAATATACATTTAAATGCTGCTTTTTTCATTTTATTTTACGTTACTTGAATCTCATCTATCTCTTAATCTTTCCAGTCGACTTTGGTGTATCAGCACAATTAGATAGAACAATTGGCCGCCGCAACACATTCATAGGAACCCCATATTGGATGGCTCCCGAGGTTATAGCTTGCGATGAGACCCCCGACGCAACTTACGACAATCGCAGTGACTTATGGTCATTGGGTATAACAGCCTTAGAAATGGCCGAGTCACAGCCTCCTCTCTGCGAATTACATCCTATGAGGGCTCTCTTTCTTATTCCCAGAAACCCACCTCCACGACTCAAAAGTAAAAAGTGGAACAAGAAATTTCATGGCTTTATTGAAACAGTATTAGTCAAGGACTATCACGAACGTCCTTATACCGAACAATTATTGAAACATCCATTTATACGGGACCAACCTACAGAACGACAGGTGAGAATTCAACTGAAGGATCACATTGATCGATGCAAGAAGAGAAAGCAAGAAAAAGAGAGGGAAGACTATAGATACTCAGGATCAGAAAATGAAGAAGAAGAACCTCAACTTGCAGGAGAGCCAAGTAGCATTGTTCAAGCACCTGGGGGAGATACCTTACGTAGAAACTTCCAACAGATACAGGAAGGGCGCACCCTTAGTCAAGTCGAACCACCTCCAAGGTATAAAACAGTTATTATATAAGTTATCCTTATGACTGTGTTGGTTTTATTTCTAGGAGTGGTAAAAATAAAGAAAGAGAAGAAATACCTGAACCTGGACCTCCAGCTCGACCTCCCATTCCACAGAGGATTATAGTCGTACCAGATCCTGCCCCACCGAGACGGTATGATAGATATTTGCTTTATTTATTATTGAAATTAGTTAGGATTATACCGGCCAAAAAAATTTGCGCCAAATTGTCCTCTACTGGGTCTTATTAATTTCAGGCAGAAATTTTTTTCATATCTAGTTTCATGGTTGTGCACATTTGCTTGAGTGTGAAATTTATTCAGAATATCATGGATATATGTACATTCTGCAACGCACATTTGCTAGGTTATGTACCCTATCTACACTTCTGATCACCCTACTCTGTAAACAATTCTATTCCTACCTTCTGAATGGCTTCTCCAGATAAGGATAGCATAATATAGTGGGCTTAAAACACAACAAACAGTTTTGAAAACATCTACATTGGGTCATTGTTGTATGGCAAATATTAATAAGAGATGGAAAGATCATTAACGAATAACAAAAATATTAATAGCCCAAGCAGAGATCCCTGAAGAACATAAAATTGAATAGGCATTCCAGTTAGGTATTGAGTTCGATGCTTAAAACATATGCGCTTGTGACCATTTTTACAGTTTTTGTCTCTTTAGTGACAATAGCTTTAGGTGTAAACCAGAAGCACAGAATAATAAAACAATCAGAATGGAATCTTTCAGGGAAGGGGAAGTTTCGCGCATTTCTAGGCGCGCATCCAATTCGCCATGTTCCTGGGGTAAAACAACTGATAATCATGTGCTCTATACAGAGTTGCCAGATGTACAATAATTTCTGATGAACTAGGAATAAATAATTGTATAGTTTTGTCACAAAAGCATTAATATTCATGTGGTACATTTTGCAGTAATCAAATGTCTTCAAATTCAATTTCTTGAGAAATGAGATGGTTGGTTACGTGAAAAAAATTATGTACTAAAATTAATTGTACCTTAAAGTAATTTCAAAAACTTATCTGGCAACATTACGTATAACCTATTGGTCATAAGTTGACAGATGTTATTTATTTATTTCGTTTGTTTTGCTGTTTATTTACGTTGATCAATGCCTAACTGCATTTGTTTTGTATAATACTCCCATTTAAAATAACTCGATAATATTTTAAAGTAATATTGACATATCGTCTAATCCACTTAAAATTCGTTCGAACGTGGATACACAGGCGTAGGTATACTATAATGTTTCCGCATCGATCTCGTACATCTTCACATTTTTGTGTGCCTAATCAATCGCGTCAGTAATGTTTTGCACTAAAATTATAATATAACATAGTCAATACATATATTCCTTTACACGCATAATAAAACAATTTATACACACCTCTCATATGACCTAATTTCAGTATAGGGTTTATTCGTTATTGTATTGTATTTTAGAAACAATTTTATATTGAATATTTCAGGATGGTATATTTACTACTATTTAATTAATCAGTGGCATTAAAATATATAGATTTATTAATAAAACAAAATATACGTGTAATTATTACACAGCATATATATATAGGGATACAGTCCAATCGTATAGAATAAAAATAGTCAATTATTGTCCCATGATATTGAGTTAAAATCTTCAACAGTTTTGTAGAAAAATATTGTAATATGGTTAGGCATTTAAAAATTCCTCTACAGAATAAAAACAATTTTTAATTAGATTTACGTATGCTTTGAGATTATATTAAAGAATTGTTGAATTGAAATGGCATTGACGCAATTTATATATTTACTGTAAAATAATGCATTTTAGTAAAATGGACTGTTCTTATAAAGTTCATATTGCAAGTCATTCACGCCCTTCGCGTACCATAATAATTATGATTATTTAAACGCTGTGTAAAGTTGTCAAAGTTTGTTTTTAACATGGCGTTAGTGTGATCCGCCGTTTTTTACAAAATTAGTATGGTAAAATGAGAAGTTCAGCACTAACATACAAAGGAAACTTTTGGAAAATTCAGAGGCAATTATTTTATAGGGTTTCTCGAGAAAAGCTGAAAAGTGTATTCTACAAAATTAAATTACAAATTCCTAAGTGCGGACCTGACTACAACAGTACAGAATACGCCCCTGATTTTAACCCCAACAAGATGGCCGATTCTGGAGTTAAATTGTATATGGGCAATGCTCAGAGTTTCCCTTCTGATTGTTTTATTATTCTGTGCCAGAAGTCTTTGACAGTGTATTATTGCACAAAACAGAGTTTATAAATGCTTACTAGTTATTAAGAAAGTAGAATCATCAGCGTAAAAGATGCAAGTGACATTTTCCGAGGCAATTGGTAAATTGTCAAACATATTAGGAAAAACAATGGCCTAGGATTAAACTTTGCGAAGAGGCAAAGTGTCAATTGTTTTATTTAAGTCTCGTAACTTAATGGCAGTGAACTGTTCCTTTCAAAACAGTCTAATGTGTATTTGGAACATTTTAAGACAGGCTTTTTTTGGAAAATCACTAAAATTTATACAGGATAATATTTTCCAAGTATTTCATTGTTTTTGAGTTTTCATTCAATTTGTAGAAGTAAAATGATCTATAGTTACATCATCTGGAGCATCTTTTTCAAAAATTGAAATAACGGATACCATCTTTAGTTTATTTGGAAATGTACTCTTTGTAAAACATTCATTTATAATTCTGTTAATGGTATCACATAATTTGTAATAGATTTCAATAAGATAATGAGTACATTTTCATAAGCCATCTTTGATAGTTCGAGAAAGGGTTTAAATTTTTCTCAATATCACAATGGTTTTTTCAGATATTTTAGTCCATTTTGCTAATTCATTATATGTGTATCAGGGTCTCTATATGCGATCTATGCTTAGTATGTCGACGATGATAGGGACGAGGGGCGTTTTAGGGCGGATCTATTAGACTTAGGCCACATAAATACAATATAATCACTTAAATAACAGTCACATAAATAAAAAAGTATGTTATGATTAATCTAAACAGGTAAATGTAAAATAATAATGTCGTACTGTTGAAAATGCAAACAATACCACAAAATACTAAGAGCTAGCAGTCTGCCACCACTAGTCCTGCGATCTCTCGCACTATATCTACAAAGGTTTTTCTTAGAATGATTATCAATGGGACTTTCAAGGAGTTTTGTTCTGCCCACCGGGGAGGGGCAATCGGTACTTGCTCACAATGCTTTCTTGTAGGCGTCTACAAAGGTATCATCTCCGACATGTAGACCAGAGATATGCAATCAAATCTTTGTGTAATTTATGTGAATTTAATCAATAATTATTTTCAGACCACTGCCACCTCCGCCCGACAATAATTTTGCCGCTTCTAGATCTCAGCAACAGCAACAACCTCAGAGAAATTCCCAGCATCAATTCAAGCCTATGGTATGTCAAACTCAGACGGTATATTGAAAATAATTTGTTACTTGTAGAATCAGTAATTAATTCTGTAGGTTTCGTTCACTTTTTTGTGTTAAATATTTTGTATTTACTAATTAATTAATTACCCTTGATTAACAAGATTGTAAAAAATTTCTTCGTCGTAACTCTTTTCTATATTTACCAAATTGTTACTAAAAACGAATATTTTAAAACTACTTAACAATGCACCAATCACAGCATTTTTCTATTGGAGTAGCAGAGGTTCAAATCAATTCAGGTAAATTTTGCTAGCGAAGGCAATTTTGTAGTGCTGAATATAATATCCAGGCAAAACCAACAGCTTAGAGATTCAGAGGAAAGGCGTTAATAGAGCAGTAGCACCGTGTGACTAATATAACCTCAAATTTTACGTTTCTGTAGGTCTCTCCTCATTTTTAATATTTTAATTTGTGTTTTTGGATTGGGTCCAGGGTAATATTAATAAACTCTCACTTATTATACAGAGAATTTATTATTATTGCTGATGCTAAGAAATGTACTCTTGTTATTTACAGGTTGGAAATCCAACATATAATTAACGGTCTGTTTTTAATATTCAGCGGGATTAGAAAATTATATTTATTCTATATGAGAGAGCTTATAAATGTTACACTGGACCCAATCTAGAGATGAGATGCGATATAAAATTGAGGATAAACTTACAAAAATGTAAAATTTGAGGTTATGTTAGTCATATGGTGCTACTCTATTCTAGCCCTGAGCCATAAACCTTTTAACTGTCTAAAGACAAACGAATATAGAAGATAGAGTGATGTAAACAAGAGTAATTTAATATTTAATAATTAAACTATATAATATATAAATATTATTTGTCTTGTTGACTATTGGTTTGAAATGTTTGGGAATATTCTTTGCTTCTATTATTTATAGTTTTAACACGAGGAATTACATTCAGTTGATGTTTTCCATGCTAGATTTATTTAAAACGTACTGTAATTAGCTGTGGTTTAAAATCAAAAACTTATATCTATGGAGTCTATTATGCTCATAGATGTTTGTAAAGTCTTGTAAATGTGGCTTGGAAAAATAAAGGAAATATCTTAAATACACGACATGCATATATGAAAACTTCGAGAAATCATAGTTACCCATAATGAAAATGAGGTGATTGATGTATTATTGTAATCACAGAATTATTAATATATGAAATAATATACTGACATTGTATATTGTACAGTCTCATATTACCAAAGATATCTTGTGACTTATCCTTTCATCATATAGGTTATGTTGCCGTGTATACATAAGATATAAAGTTTTCAAGAATGCTGGCCTCACGATAAGTTCTAAAACTAATTATAATTGAGCTATATGAAGACGGAAGATGACACCTTATATTTTGGTACTTATTGTTCATTTTGGGCGACACAAGTATTTTCAGAGAAAGATCATAATTACATACTAGAGGGATTTTCGTGGCTATTTTAAATTTAAACTCGCAACATTCTTCTTTACCAAAATAAATGAGTTGTTTTCTATTTAAAACTGCAAAGTGTTACTGCCATTCATTTATGTTCCAAATGTTAGACATGATGAGGGTATAACTATTTTACAATTGAATTAAATAAATTTTTTTGACCACAACACTAAGAAATATTCGGTATCCGGCTCGAAGGACCAGAATATTGTTAAGTAAACATTTTCACAAGCAAATAAAATACGATCAATCACATCGTGTTTATAGCTTACACTCACTTGCTCGGTTCCACTTTATGATTTCTATTGATCTCAAAGGGAGAAATTCAACATCTGGTTGAAATAAATATAAATAATTACTATCGATGGTAAATTTTTCTGATACAATATCAACATAACCTATATGACTTAGTATGCAGCTAGATTTACATTTATACTATTGTTTTTGTTAGTAACGTCATGCTTTTTTGTATATTTTTGGTAGCACTGCTTCCCATCTAATTTAGCTCTTCTATTTATTTCATGTCCATGTTTCATCTCTCACTACAGGCTGCTGCACGTAAACCTGAGGTAGGTTTTCCATTTGTTTTCACTCTGTCATAATCCTTTTTTATGTTTTAACTTTTAACTGTCTCCTACTACCTTATATTTCTTTCAGCAGTGTAGCTTTAATCTACATAAGTAGTGATTTAAAATTTCAAGTAACAAAATTCGTTGGTTGAAATAAATTTGATAAAATTGTTGCAGTCAATGACAAAGAATTACTCACACAGATCATACCTCATACATTTCTTTGCCATGTTCAAAAAATAAAAAAATAAAAAATGTGAAAAATACATCAATTTTTCTTTTTAAATGGCAATCTACATTTCTGATAGTGACATTTGAATGAGCACATTTTTTACGTTTGAAGCTACAAATATTGTTTGTTACATACCTAACAATTTGGAGAACATTTTTTTTTGTATTAATGACAAATTACTTAAAGTAACCACAACTGTTTAAATAAATTTAAATTATATGTTAGATTGTCTTCCAAGTTCTTGACAATATCCAAGACCAAATACAAATTCATCTAAATCCGTAGGTAACCCCACAAGAAATGATCTAGAGGGGTTAAATCAGGAAATCTAGCCGGCCACTCTGTTGAATCCTGTTTACCAATCCATCTATTAGGAAAACATTGTTTTGGTAAACTCGAATGGTTAACCAATGTGGAAGTGCATCTTGTTTATCTCATAAAGTGTTTTCCAGTATGTTGGAATTTTCATTTGGATATAATGTTGTGAGCATCAGAGTTATATTGTTTTCTAGCAATTGCAAATATTTTTTGGGATTTAATTCTTCTTCAATAAAAAAGAAAATTTTTATTTATAATTTCTGCTCAGACATTTAGTTTTTGTGGAAATTGTGTATGACGATCATCCAGTGTGGTTTTTCTGCTGTCCTATATCGGTAACGATGCCTTTAAATTGTCTTCCAAGTTCTTGACAATATCCAAGACCAAATACAAATTCATCTAAATCCGTAGGTAACCCCACAAGAAATGATCTAGAGGGGTTAAATCAGGAAATCTAGTCGGCCACTCTGTTGAATCCTGTTTACCAATTCATCTAGTAGGAAAACATTGTTTTGGTAAACTCGAATGGTTAACCAATGTGGAAGTGCATCTTGTTTATATCATAAAGTGTTTTCCAGTATGTTGGAATTTTCATTTGGATATAAGGTTGTGAGCATCAGAGTTATATTGTTTTCTAGTAATTGCAAATATTTTTTGGGATTTAATTCTTCTTCAATAAAAAAGAAAATTTTTATTTATAATTTCTGCTCAGACATTTAGTTTTTGTGGAACATGTGTATGACCATCATCCAGTGTGGTTTTTCTGCTGTCCTATATCGGTAACGGTGCCTATTCACATTGCCATTCATTATTGAACAAAAAGTGACCCCATCCGAAAATGATACATGTCATGAATTGCGCATAGTTGTTGCATCATCCATCATGATTTCTCAGAATTCGATTCGGCAATCGAAATCACCCTCATCTAGCTGGTGTACTAGTTGTGCTTTGTAAGGATACAATTTGTTCTTTTTTAAACATTTTAGATCCGACTCTTATCCATTTCTGACATAACTTATCAACTTGCTTTCCAACTGCAGAACAACCTACTACATAAGCATATTACATAACCTCTTCTTGTATCAAAATCTTGTCCCCATATCCAATTATAATTAAGACTTTAATTTGATCTCTCCCATTTAAACCCGGCATTATTTTCAAAATGCAAGCATACAAGTACATAAGAACTAGTAAGGCACATATTGTCCTTTAAATATCAATTACTAGCCTGATTTGTGTTGCTAAGTAAATAAAAAGAAAAACGACAAACACATTATGACATGCGATAAAAAAATTATGACATGCGATAAAAAGTAGACATTGCAAAATTAGTCTCTCCATAACATACTATAACTGTTCTAGATTGTAGATTCTTTAGGGGGTCGCTCGGCTCTTTCAGCTGTTCTTCACATTGACCTAAAAGATTTTTTGTGAATTATCCTACTATTAGTCGTCCAGGATTCTCAACTTTTTACAAAGCTTGTGATTTTCCTGTGGGCTACTTTCCCTATGTCTTCACGCATTAATTCCAACTTGTCTAGGTAGTTTAGCCTAGTGTTGGCTAACATCTTGCATTCGCAAAGAATATGTTCCGTAGTTTCTATTGCAGTATCATATCTGCACATATCATTGTCTGCCTTGCCCATATTCTTAGGATATCTCAAGGGGCTATGGCCTATCAAGGGGTCTGTTATCAGCCTTAAGCCGGACTTTGAGTTGGAGAAGCCTTGTGGCAATCTTTGTCAAATAAATGATGAACTTTTTCGCTTGTCTTTGGCCTGATGTATTCTTCCAGCAGGACTCTTTATGTTCCGTTTCCCATTTAAGCATCTCCTCCCTTATGTGTCCCTTGGATAAGCCACAAAACGGTTCGGACGCAAAAAATGGGGCTTCAGCACCCTTTTTGCAAGGGCGTCGTCAAATTCATTTCCTTCTATTCCCTCATGGCCCCGGCACCCACATCAAGGCAACCTTGTTGTTTTTTGCAAGTTGCTTCAGGGATTGTTTGTATTCCCAGGCAATTTTAGACTCAAAAGAGCTTTTAACGCTGCCTGATTATCTGAAAGTATTTAGATCTTTGCCCTTCGAATGCCTTTATTTATGCATTCCAGTACAAATAGATCTGTAGCATAAATTTCTGCTTGGAAGATGGTTGGGGTCTTACCTAGAGCGCTGAATAGCCTGCAATTTGGCCTCACTATGCCCACGCCGACCCCTTCAGCCATCTTTGATCCGTCTGTGTACCAAATGAGTGACCTATTCTCCATCTACAGGACTTCTGCTCTGCTCATCTGACGGCTCTCAATTAGCACATCAAACGGACAGTCAAAGTCTGGCATTGAGTCAGTAGGTTTGGTCGTGGATTCCAATTGAATTAACCCCAGAATCCTTAACGATACTGTAGCTGTTGCTTCACATATATGAAAATACATTCTTTCAAATAGCACTTTTGAAAATGGTGGTTCCCATTTAAGAAAAATGTCAATTACATCCTACTATAATATACAGTACTTTCTGTTTTCTTTCAAGAAACTAAGCTTCTTTTTGATTTTAGTTAAAAGAGTGACCACAAAATTCGCCTGTTTTTGCATAGTAGATAGCAGGCCAAGGAAAAGAGCAAAATAAATCCTGTAGGGCTCAAATTAAACTTTGAGAACTTTTACGGTGAGCAGATTATTTACTTTTTTGAAAAACTGCAAAAATCACCCCTATTTAAGGGTAGAAACTATTTAAAAAAGGCAGTATATAATGAATATTTAAATAAAACAACTATTATTACTCAGATTTTATATTGTATGCATTTTTTACGAATTATATATTATTCTGTAGCATATTTGGAAGAGTTTAGAAAATTGTCCTACAACCCTTCAACACCTTGTAATAATTAAAATACCAACCCCAGAAAACTAAAAAATTTAAAGTTCTACCCACATACAATCGTCATGGGATTTTCAGTAGAATTATTTTTATGACTAGTCGAACCCATATCTGCATGGAAATTGAGCTACTACCCTCCTACCCCTAATAATAAGAAAACCACCCCCAGAAATAGAAACAATTCGTAAATCCTAACCACATGATAAAATCAACATGTGATTTTAACTAGAATTATTACGACTAATCGAACTCACATCTAGAAGGAAATTCTGCTACCACCCTCCTACCCCTTGTAATAATAAGAAAACCACCCCCAGAAAGAGACACAATTCGTAAGTCCTAACCACACGATGCAATCGATATGAGATTTTCACTAGAATTATTGTTATAACTAGTCGAACTCACATCTACAAGGAAATTGTGCTACCACCCTCCTATCAATTATAATAGGAAGAAAACCACCCCCAGAAAGTGAAACAATTCATACAATATAAAATCTGAGTAATAACAATTGTTTTATTTTTTTTAATATTCATCATATACTGCCTTTATTAAATATTTTCTACCCTTAAATAGGGGTGATTTTTGCATTTTTTCAAAAAAGTAAAAAATGTACTCACCTTGAAAGGTCTCAAAGTTTAATTTGAGCCCTATAGGATTTATTTTGCTCTTTCCCTTGACCCGCTATCTACTATGCAAAAATATGCGAATTATAGTCCTTTTTTGCGGTCGCTCTTTACGTTCAAGTTATTAAATAACTGTATTTTAAAACAATTTTTATGCCAATTTAAGTACTTTTGAATTGACTTCATTCATACTTAGTCAAATGCGCCATGGGTTCTTTTAATGGAGCGGGCCAAGTAAATATTGATTTCAGTGTGGCCTGCTCTTAACATTGTTCAATTTCCTATCGTAGGATTTACTAAATCCAACCATGTTTCTTAATTGTAGGAGTTAGATGCACTGGCAGCTCACCTCAACGAGCTTGGTGTGCAGCAAACTAACCAACCCGAAGCTCCACCTAGAAATAACAGAAATAATAAGCAGGCACAGTCCGCAGTCAATAATAACGTATCCACCCCGAGTTCCGCAAGTAATCACACACCTAGTAATCAAGCTATCGCAGGAAATAATGTGGATACTTTGGTCGATAGCGAAACAGATTCGGAGCCAGAGGATAATGGTAGAGTTAGAAACGATGGAACTTTGTTAGCCAGTGATCCTCCAAAGCCGCTGTAAGTATTCCATTTTAAATCATTCATCAGCAATATATTGAGTATAGAGATTGGTTAATGAGAGGTCATTTACGTGTTTTGATAGGTGACTGTATCTATATGTTCTTCAACCGTCAAAACAATCTAATGGTGTGGTGAATAGTTTCTTTTTTGAGCGTTTATATCTACAATAGGGCGCATGCATTGCATGACTGACATAACCTCAAATATTACATTTTTGTAAGTTTATACTAATTTTTAATGTTTGGTACCTGTGTAACATTAATTATCTCTCTCAGATAGAAGCTTATAATTTTTTTAAATCATTAATTTTTAAAATAGATCAATAATTATAGGTTGGATTTCCAACCTGTAAATATCAGTATTTTAAAAATCAACGATTTAAAAAAGACCATGTGGATGTGGAAGTAATTACATGCGTCCGATTCAAGAGAGTTCATTAATGTTACACATGTATAAACTTACAAAAATGTAATATTTGAGGTTATGTTAGTCATACAATTAGGCAATCCAACAACCTGTCAAATTCTTTTGGCAATATGGCGTGGAGGGCAAACACGGGGTTTAATATTATTAACTTGCGGAAACGTAACCAAGACAAGAGAAAAAAAAACCCTATCAATGAATGAAAACGAATGTTTGCCCTCAACGCCACAGAATAATAAAAAAATCAGAAGGGAAACTCTCTGCATTGCCCATATACAATTTAACTCCAGAATATCCTTTTCAACTTTTCTCAAGAAACCCTATAAAATAATTGTCTCTGAATTTTCTAAAAGTTCTTGTTGTATGTTGTGCTGAACTTCTCATTTCATCGTACTAATTTTCTAAAAAGCAGTGGATCTAACGCATGCAATGTCAAAAACAAATTTTGACAATTTTACACAGCATTTAAATAATTATAATTATTATGATGCGAAGGGCGTGAATGACTTGCATTATGAACTTATAAGAACAGCCCATTTGATTAAAATGCATTATTTTGCAATAAATATATAAATTGTCATATAATGTCAAACAATGCCATTTCATAATATTCTTTGATATAATCTCAGAGCATAAGCATATGTAATTAAAAATTGTTTCTACATTTTGTAGAGGAATTTTTAAATGTTTAACCACATTGCAATATTTTTCTACAAAACTGTTGAAGATGCCTATTTTAACTCAGTGTCATGGAGCTAATCTCATGGGACAATAAATGTCAATTTTTATTCTACACGATTGACTTTATCCCACTTTAGCCACGTGTCAGGCATTGTGGCATTGATGAATTAGTACATAATTTTTTTTTATGTAACCAACAATCTCTTTTCTCAAGAAATTGAATTTGAAGACATTTGATTACTGCAAAATGTACCACATGTGGTTTGGATTGCCGAATGCATGCGCATAGACGTCTTTCGGTTTGTCTTTAAAATTTACTAATTAATTAGTTTTTGCAAAATATTCTATAGTCAGTATTAATATTTTTTTAGTTTATTTACTTTTTCTGTTAAAATGTAGTGAATAATTCTATGCATATAAATGCCCATCACTGGTTTCCGCATTCATTAATGTAGTGTTAGTGGTCATCCACGCTCAAGGTTGTCCTTTAAACTTGAGAAGCGGTTAAGATAACAAACATTTCAAGCGTTCTGTTATTTAAATAGAGCCGCACACTTTTATATCTTTAGCATAGAATGTGTAAATTCTTATAAGGTATATTAACATTTATTTTAATTTCAGTTACAGCTACACCCGCCTGTGTAAAATAAATTATGATAATATGCTTGAAATTCTTCATTCTTCAAAAAGTACTAAATCCGTGCCTGTGTCAGGCCAGGAAATTAACCAATCATTTATTCTATATGATCATATCTCATATCACTATACGTAAATGACTTCTATGTATTACCTTACCTTTTCCATATATAGTCAAGTGGTAATGATCATTTATTAAACCTGTGCCTCTTGCGTATGATTTTACCTTTTCTCTAGAATAAAAATATACAATACATATTTAACTGTAATATGCATTCCCTATCTTTACAAGCCTTGCATTTTAAATTGAGATGAACTATAATTATAATTTTTTACTCATTTTAATCTAATTTTTAATATCTAGAAGTAATTATGTACTTGTAAGAATGGTACTTTATTGCGTATTTGAACTTTGCTATCTTACCATGACCAGATAATATAATAGTGTAAGATATAACCTATTGAAATTGCAATGTCTTTTGTAAGATTTCGGATATGTTAAAGAGTACTGCAAACACGACCTAAAATTCGCCTGTTTTTGCATAGTAGATAGCGGTCCAAGGGAAAGAGCAAAATAAATCCTATAGGGCTCGAATTAAACTTTGAGAAATTTTAACGATTGTATCATGTGTAGGACTTATGAATTTTTTAGTTTTCTGTAGTTGGTATTTTAATTATTACAAGGTGTTGGAGGGTTATAGGACAATTTCCTAAAATCTTCCAAATACGCTACAGAATAATATATAATCTGTAAAAAATTCATATAATATAAAATCTGAGTAATAACAGTTGTTTTATTTTTTTAAATATTCAGTATGTACTGCCTTTTTCAAATATTTTCTACCCTTAAATAGGGGCGATCTTTGCATTTTTTGAAAAAAGTAAAGAGTATGCTCACCTTAAAATTTCTCAAACTTTAATTTGAGCTCTATAAGAGATAGGAAATAGAGAAAAGCACAAAGAAGAAATATCACAAACCAAGAAAACGATTGGAATTAATTCAAAATACAAAGAAATAGAGTAGTACCATGTATACGGGACAGTAAAAGAAATTATTATGAACAAAAAAATAGACGAAACGAAAACGAACCCAAAAGAAATGTGGAAAACAATGAAAGACATTAAAGGGGGGAAATAATACAAATAGAGTAGGCATTAATTACTCACGAAAAATGTATACGAATGAAGAAGAGATATCAGGCATTTTTAACAATTACTTTCTAAATAATATTGAACAAATTGCACTATCACTTACAAAAACACAAAGGGCAGAAAAAATTTTGGAGAATAAACCTGGAACCCATAGTAGATCAGAAACATTCAGGTTGTTAGAATTTCATCAGCTAAAGAAAATTGTCAGAGACATGCCTAACAAAAACAGTAGTGTAGATGGTATAACAACACAAATGATTAAAATATCCTTCGAAGTAATTGGAGATAGGTTTCTGCAGGTTATAAATAATAGTTTAGAGAAAGGAGAATTCCCGAAAAATGGGAAAAAATCAATGGTAATTCCAATAGAGAAAATAAACAATACAGTACAATGTGAAGAGTTTCGTCCCATCAACATGGTACCAAGCTATTAATTGTAAGTGAACAATTGGTAGAATATATTGAAAATAATAGACTGTTAACTAAATACCAAGCTGGTTTTCGAAACAATAACTCGTGTGAGAGTGCTCTTCAGTCAGTATTGGTGGATTGGAAAAGTGCCATTAACAAAAGACAAGTAGTTAGTGTAGTGTTTCTGGATTTTCAACGTGCAGTTGAGACAATCGATAGGGATTTAATGTTATTGAAAATGGAAAAGATGGGCATTGGTGGGTGTGTGATAAAATGGTTTCAGGACTATCTATGTGGCAGAGTGCAATGCACAAAATTTAATGATTCAACATCGTCAGAAAAAGAAACGCAGTTTGGTGTCCCACAGGGAACTGTATTGGCACCAAAACTATTTATTATGTATATTAATGATATAGTTCTACATGTTAAAAGATGCCAAATTCAATTATTTGCAGATGATACCTAATTGTATTGTGTAGGTGACAGTGTAAAATCGGTAGCAGAAAATTTAAATCATAATCTACAAAATTTGTATAGTTGGTTAACCAACAATAACTTGAAATTAAATACAAGTAAATCAAAATTTATGATAGTGAAAATAAGTATCTATTGGCACACACCAATCCTCACGATGGTTATTGTAAATAACAATAAAATAGAACAGGTAAAAGAAACAAAATATTTAGGCCTTATAATAGATGAGCATTTGAGCTTTTCAAATCATGCAACATACATTACCAATAAAGTAGCGAAGAAGGTAAACTTATTAAGGCGAATAGGAAATAATTTGACACAATGGTCAAAACAAACCATATATCAATCAATTATACACCCCCATTTTCAATATTGTTCAACAGTTCTGTTTTTGCTCTCAAATGCTGAGATAAATGTCTTACAAAAAAAAACAAAGTCAAGCTTTACGAATAATTTTGAAGTGCAATAGATACAAGTAGGTACTATTAGTACTATTTAGTGGGCTTGTTTGGCATTTTTTTTTATTTCATAAATCGAAAGTGCAAGTATAAAATAATGGATCTGCAAAAAATCAGAATCTTGTTCGCACGTTTAGTATCTTAAAAACCATTTACAAATCTCCACCTTGCGAAAATGGGGCGTGGCCTGGCGCTACGTCACTATACGCATAGACTCGACAATCTCAATAGACCTGATGCTCCTTAGTTGTTATAATTATAAGTGTTTTCGAAGTATTTTTTGTTTTGCTTACTTCTTGACAGTAGGGGAAAATTTGGTGAAATGTCAAAAAATTACAATTTTCTCTTGCTCCTGTCAGGACGAATTTTCGATTTTGATCCTACAATTTACGATTAGGATTCATCGCCGACCTTCTCCTTTCCGTAGAGATATAGAACGAACTTCCACTCGACGTATTTATTTAGTTACCAGCGTTGGTGTTTCGACTTTTCAGGTTAAATTTGAAGGGTCCCAGAAAGCCACTTTTCTTACGTCACTTGCATATAGAGATGTCACAAATGAGCGCTCGGTTTTTGCAACTATTTTACTAATTTCAACTCCTTATATCTCGAGAACGGAAAAAGTTAATACGAAATTTTAAGTGCATATTGAGAGTATCGAGTACTATCTGAAAAAGTATAAAAATCATATAAAAAGAATATCATGGAACAAGCCCATTGTATTCTATTTATGTGTTGTATCTTTAGCTTTGGCTAAAAATAAATATTATTATTATTATTATTATTGTATTTATTTTGCTCTTTCCTTTGGCCTGCAAAAACAGGCGAATTTTGCGGTCACTCTTTCCTACTGCGGGACGTGTCAGGGTAGCTGCTTTTTTCTTAATGTTTTGAAATTTAAACTAAAAATGTCTAAAACTAAATAATATTATTTACAAAAAAAATTGCAAAGAGTATCCTATAGAATGTGCAACAGTTATATAAAAAGTGCAGTAAATCGGCGAAGAGTATAATGGTTAGCTTGTTAATTTATGATATCAAAACTAGATTTGTTAATCGAGTTTCGATAAAAAATTAATACTTTCGAATCGGTGCCAAATACTATACATATGCTATAATCTAACAAATTAGAATAGGGTCGGGGTGGAAGATCGTCCATTTCCTACGGCCGCAAAAACTGTAAATCCACCACTACTGCTCAAGTAAGTTTTTGTTTGTAATGTGAAATGTAATAAGAATAAATCTTTGAGGTAAATGAAAGAGAAAAGGTAAACATCTTACAATCAGAAGAGGTTAAATTATTTCATTTATTTAACCAAACAATTTACTAATATAATTTTTTCTTTTCCCTTTTCTGCATGTTTATCAATTTTTATTTTGTTATCTGTTACATCACTTATTTTTGGCACACCAAACCATTTCCATCCAAATCTTACAATATCTTTCATGTTCCCAATTTCTTCATTTTTCATTGATTATGTTTAATTTTCACTTGTTTTCCTTTATTTTTTGTTTTGTTAGTCCCGAATTTTCTTACAGGGCCGGATTAGGTGTAGTTCCTGAAGGTACAGCTAGTGTGTCAAGTCCCGGAGCGACGGGAGGATCTGGTTCAAGTTCAGGCAGTGCACCCAACAGACCCCTACCTCCTACTCCAGATGACGATGAATCTCAAGGCGATAGAACGTTGGTGCTCAGGAAGGTAAGTGTTGTTGTTATGTGTTCGTTTTTCTGTAAAATATTTTAGCATCAATGTTCACTGTCATTTTTTTTCTTTATGAACAGGATTTATTTTGATGTCTATCATTAGAAAGTTAGATGATATTCATTCAATTTAAAATGAGGAAGTTATAATATATTGGATAAGTCACACTGATAAAGAAATAATATATCTTCAGCAGATAGATTTTTGGAAGGCAGGGAGATATGTGTGAGTGGTTGATTAAAATTGATGTTGAATTAGAATTTAATAATGTAACATTTTTCCCTTGAAGGAAGCTGAAGCTTATTGTACCTATCGTTTCATTATTTTTTTGGTTAAGTGGAAAAGCACTTTCTTATTCTAATTCATTTTGTTTTATTTTTTGCATATATACTATATAATTATAGTTAATAAAGACATTATTATTATTATTCCATTAGACTTCTTCCTCTGAAAAACAGGGTTGGCTGAAAAAGACCACTTTAAAAACATCTGCAATCTTGCATATACATTTATATAACAATCACTAAACATATATAACAAATAACATTAAAAGTTTAATAAGGCAAGGCCCAAGTGGAGTCATATCTTCACACATCAGTATAAATTCCGTGATGTTATAATAAAGCCTTGGCTATAAGATGGATTTTCAGGTTTTTGCTGAAATAGTCGCACTGGTACATCTTTTAGTGATATTGGAAGCAGGTTACATAGAGTAATTCCAAAAATTTTTTCTTTTTGTGTGAGTTAATCTTTGCAGTGGTATCATCATTTATATTACGGGTGAGGTAAGACCAGAGTCTCAATTTCTGGAATATTCATGAAAATGTTCTTTTATTTATTTTAGATTATAATAAACTGTACATGATGGCATAGTCATTATTTTATATTCTATGAATCATGGTATAATTTAACTTTTTATCTGACTTATTCCTGCTAATTGCTCGTTTTTGAGCAGTAAAAACTTGGATAAGATTAGAGGTACCTCAGTTGATTAGGCCATATGCCATTAAGATATGGATTAAGGTGTAAAATATTAATAATGGTAGAATGGCAACTGCGATCAGTACGCAAATTGTTTAAAGTTTAAACAAAACCTGATAAATAAATGGCATTCGATTCGTAATTGATCGTATTGCAAAGTCTACATGGTCCGAAGGTGTGCTTTTGTCCTGGGGGTGGATGCCACCCCTTCTCGAGGGTGGAAATTAGTAAATTCAAAACAACCACAGAAATTTATAGGGGGATGAATTCTAAGCAAAAAATGTTCTATGAAGTTTTTTCGATTAATCAATTTTTTTGTGTTATTCGCAATAGGCGAGTTCGGTAATTTTCAATTTTTGCTTAAATCGATAGAAACCATGGAAAAAAACAACCATATAAAATTTAAAAATTAAATGTCCAAAAATAAAGGTTTTATTGATACTTGAAAATCTTCTCGTCGCCACAAGACTAGAAACGTACCTGTGCGTGAGGCTACTGCGGTGACGTCAGTGGCCCGACAGCACCGAGCGCTCCCCATAATTTTCTCTTCCTGATCTGTAAAAAGTGGGTATATACGTATAGTGTAAATTTATTTGCAATTATTCAAAGAGCTTTTGCAGCTCACACTATATAATATACCTACTGTTAGCTATTAATGCTTTTCATATAAGTTTATCTTCAATTTTATTAAGTAGTTTTTAATATACACAAATCGGTATAGTTTACCTCATATTTACTTGTCACAAAAAATGTCCATCAATGGAGTCCCTGCGACGTCGGCGGTTCCATTAAATCTGCTTTGTACATGCACATTTTTTATTTTTATATCTAGTAAATTCAAGGTAAACTTATATAAATACATATTATTTATAATTCTTAAATGTCGGAGCGTGAAAGCGTTGAGGTATATTTGTCAGTTGCTTGTAACTCTGCCTATTTTCATTCTAACAAATATAAATAAATAAATAAATGAATAAAAAATTATAATTTATTGCCAGGAAACAAAATAGTTTACAGACAAATGGTGAAAACCTGTCTAGCAGATTGCTTGTTTTATATACGTATTCAAATGTTAGTTTGTTTAAACTTTACCGACACTTCACTAAATAATAAATACAAATACAATACAAATAAAAAATATGCCACAAGTATGTATTATTACGGTATTTAGTGTCATTGCTTTGAGCTTGATTTAGGTTCGCATTGCTTGTCGAAAAATCAAACACCATCTGCACATTTAAGTTTCGGGAATTGGCTTTCTGGTACCCCGGTTGCATTGTACGACTTAGGACTAAGAAACACTACTGATAAATGTAACAAAACTTAAATATTATAGTGATTCGCTGCCTGCGCTATGCGGGATACGTGCGCGTAGGGTGGAGCTGGGGCTTATATCAGGCCACTGACGTCAATTCCGTTGTTGGCTCCGCCATTATCACCGAACTTTAATTTGGCAATTGCAGGCGCTGCAATTTTTTTTTCTCATTTTTTTTGCACATACGTGTTTTGTTGACTATTTATCTTCACATCTGCCAAGAAAAATGTTTTTTTCTTTTATGACCGAACCCGCCTATTGAAAATCTTGATTTTTCATCAAAAAATGCATGTTTTAGCGATTTTTCACGAATACCTCGAAAACCTTACATTTTATCTAAAAAATTATCAGGAGCAAAAATGCTTTTAAAACAACAAATCGATCGTTTTTTTTTTTTTTAATTTCTGTAGATGCAATACGAACCGAGTTATGGCTTGTTGAAGGTGATTGTTTGTTCACCGAAAACTGAATTCACACCTTTCGACTTTAAATAACGGAAAAACAACAAATTTTTGAAAGAAAATTTGTCAGACCTTTTTAAAGTACTTGAAAAGACCATTAAAATGGGCTTTAGTAAAAGTCGTTAGCATAAAAACGTACGGAGTTACGATGAAAATAAAATGATTGTCTCGTTTTTTTCGGAGGAAACATCAGCAATGAAACCAATTTACAATTTACTTTATTTAGGTACTAAATATACTCTAGAAGTTTGAATGGTTTAGAAGGCACAAATCTGAAGTTTGATTTTATTTTGAAATTATTTTTGAAATTTTTGAACATTTTTTCTTGTTTTCACGATAACTCAAAAACTAAAGAAGACGCGTAAAAAATGCAACAGTACAAAAATTTAGGGTATTTTTACAAAAAATTTTGTTTTTTGTTTTATTTCACTAGGATGAAAATTAATTGACATACCACCATTTTAAGTTTGCATTTGAGTTCGAGGACCACCTTCCCTGTAACCTTTAAACTCAAGAATCTCCAAAACGAAGGGTTCAATGAAGTTTAACTTTACAGGCCCTGTAGCCCTTGAAATTCCCTGCAAAATAGTTTTTGGAGCGATTAGATATCTTAAAAATTAAGGAAGTTAAGCCATTGCTTTCATTGCTGATTTTTCCTCTGAAAAAACAAGACAACCATTTTATTTTCATAACTCCGTAAGCTTTTATGCTAATGACTTTTACTACAGCTCTTATTAAAGGCCTTTTCAAGTACTTCTCAAGATTTGACAAGTTTTCCTCCAGAAATTCGTCGTTTTTCCGATATTTAAAGTTGAAAGGTCCGAATTCATTTTTCGACGAAGAAACAGTCACTTTCAACAGTTCGTATTGTATCTACAGAAATTTAAAAAAGTCGCTTTATTGTCTTATAAGCTTCATTTTTGCTCATGATGATTTTTTTGATGAAACGTAAGGTTTTCGAGTAATTTGTGAAAAATCGTTCTAAAACATGCATTTCTTCAATGAAAAATCAACACTTTCAATCGCGAATAACTTGAAAAATATTGATTTATCGAAGAAACTTCATGGAACATCTTTTGCTTGGAATTCATTCTCTTATGAGTAAGAGCACACCTTCGGACCATGTAGACTTTACAATACTATCAGTAACGAATCAAATGACATTTATTTCATGAAAATCGATCTTTCCTAACCAGAGTCCGAGGTAAAATGCTTCAATGACTTCACTATAAGGAAGTTGCTACAAATGGCTACAAGTAGTTTATCTCTGTATCTCAGTGTAGACAAATTTCAGCACAATACCTTAATCGAGTTCTTATAAAGTCCATTTATAGGTATTTTATTAAGTGTTATGAACGGTAAGCTCATACATTTTAATTTAGATTCACAGTCAAATGTAGCCCCTATATCTTTCTTAGTTTCAACCCTGGTCAATGTTCAATTCATATAATTATGTTAATAATCATGTAATGGAATCCTTCTAGAATAAGAGATGGAGAAGAAGATATGCATTTATCTGTTTCTGTTTAGAAAACTAGCTTATCATTTGTAGTTACTAGCCATCTTGAAGGTCTAAACAGTGTTTAATATAGCTAAATAAAGAACGCCCAAAAAATAAATACTTCAGTGATTGTAATTCTCTCGTTAAGTTATTAATGAATATGAGAAACAACAAGAGCCCTAAATTGGAACCTTGCGGAACACCGGATACAACATAAAAATATTTAGCAGCATATATTTTTTGTTCCATATGTTGCAAGTAAGATTCAATAAATTTAACTAAATTTTCGAGACATTTAAATTCATGTTTTAGTCTACAAAAAAGAAGATTGCGGATACTGTGTCAAATTTTTTTTTGAAAACCAGTGGAGATCAGATTAACCAGACCTGTTGATTTCGGACCTAGTTGTTATAAATTAATTAGTATATGATGTCATCATATAATTTAACTGAAAAGACTGAAAAATGTGTGTTTAGGGCTTTCTTTTTAGTTGCGCCCTAAACCATATCAGTGTCTAGATACATTGACTTTTCTGTTTTCTTTTTTGAGAAGTTTAAGATTGTGATCTGCAGATTCTGAGGATGAAAAAGGAAGTTGTCTATACAGATTCTGCTTTTGATGTATCCCACTTGCCTCTCGTCAAGAGACAGACATGATCGTCGGTCCATTGCTATTTACTATATATACAAGCAATTTTATTAGTCACTTAAATTACTATAAAGTACATTTATATGCAGATGACACTCAACTCTACTATTCTTTCAGGCCCTCTGATGCTGATATCGCCTGTTCATTTGTTAATGAAGATCTTCAAAATTTTGTCAAAATTGCAAATGATCATTGTCTTGTTATTAATCCCATTAAATCTAATATTATAATTTTTGGTCCAAAGAACCAGCGAAGTAATATTAAAGAACATACAAATATTAAAATTGGTAATGATTCCTTGGTAAAAGTAGACAAGGCAAAAAGTTTAGGAGTTATATTAGACTGTGATTTAAGATTTGAGGCCCATGTAAATAAAATGCTACAAAAAGGTTACTCCATATTAAAATTAATATATGGTAATCGCCATTACCTCCCACATAAAACCAAAGTTCTCCTCTGTGAAACTTTGGTTTTATCTATATTAAATTATGCAGACTGTTTATATGGCCCTTGTATAAATACACTGTATGCAAGGAAAATTCAGAAATTACAAAATTCTTGTCTTAAACTCATCTATGGAATTTACCGAAATCAGAGAATTTCTCATAAACTCAAGGAGGTAAAATGGCTTAACATGTACAACAGAAGATTGCATCACACAGCTTGTCTTTTTCATGGAATTATATTAAACAAAACTCCTATATATCTTTATCAAAAAATTAAATTTCGAACTGATGTGCACACATTAAATATTAGATTTAAGGGTCTTCTAACTCCACCCCAGCACCGTACTGAACTGTTTAAGAGATCATTTAGTTACCAAATTTGTAAAACATATAATGGTTTGAATAATCAGCTAAAAAAGGAACAGCATTACTAGGTTCAAAAAGATATATAAATCATATTTGCTCGAACGTCAATGTACAGGATTATTGTAGCCCTTTGTATAGAATAATATTGTAATAATGAAAAAGAAAGAAAAAGAAAACATTTTTCTTTAAATCTCATTCTTGCAGCCTTGCCTTTTTTTTTGTATTCATGTTGAAATTATTATAGATTATTATTTTCGATTCTGTTCGAAGTGTGCAGATTTCGCCTCTCTTGTGTACCTTCAAGATACAGGAGGGACCGAGTCTGTACGCTTCAAACAGAATATATGGTTAAGTGTAAGAAAAGCGTTCATGATTTCTTATGAATTGTGACTGCTTAACTTCGCCATTTATTTTTCATTGTTTATTTTATAAAATCAATAATAGATTGTATTTTTTTTTAAGATGAAAAATAATAAAGACGTGTTATTATTATTATTATAATGATTTTGTGGGAAATTGCTGTTTTAGGATTTTTTTGTTTGCTTTAAATACAGATAAATTATGGTAGACATTTAAAATTTCCATGCTACCATAGTCTTCGTTTTACTTCCTTTTTTTAAATTGAATGAACAGTTCTCTTGCTTGTCATATTTGACTCGAATAACCTTTAGTAACTAGCAAGATGTTAAAAGTCACTACTTGAGCTGTAAAATAAGCTTTAAATAGGTGTTGGGCTAGTTTTGAAATTTACACATTAAATATCTGCATTCCTTGTGACAAAAACTAAATCTGATATCTACTAATGAATTTAAAAACCAACTCTGTATAATTAAAATTTTAACATCAGACTTGAGCTTATAAACTTTTGCAATTTATAACTACATATTTTGTAATTTTAAAGAAAGAACAGCATTTTTTAGCAGACTTATTTTGACTGATTTTATTGAGATTTTATAAGGTTTGTTAAATAGAAACAATCACTGGACTGGAGTTAAAAATTAGTTGTATTTAAATATAAAAAATATAGCAGTTTTAAGTTTAAGCTTTTATGTCTGTTCGGATTGAGGAATTTTATATCAAACTAGACATCAAGCATAATATCCTGTTCTGTGTGTATTTGTAAATATTTTTATGTTCAAAAATGGCAGCAGTCCGCAGTTAGTCTCGGCGGCGACAAAAACCATAATGTTGAGGACATTGATGAAGCCACCTTGCTAAAAGACTGGGATTTTGACAAGTTTTTCCCCTTGAAACTTTCAAATACCCAATCGTCTTCCTCTACCTCGAATAGTTCAAACAACAAAAGTGATCAGAAAGACAAAAAACAGGGTCACCGTAGAATGGAAAGTGATTCGAAAATATCAAATCCATTTTTCCGTGGATTCCGAAGGGAAAATTCAGACTTTTTCCCTATGAGTTCTCGACACTCTGCTATATACATCGATAAAAATGCTAGATCTAGTGGGATTTTTAATAATCGTAGAGGGTCTGACGTAGGCATGGTTAAGAAATCTAGCGGAGAACCTGTTTTGATGGACTATATAAAGAAAACAGATTCTCTTGTCGCCTCGACTCCTACTAGAAATGATATTAATCGTAATTATGGAGTTATTAATAGTGTTTCTAGCGATAAAAAAGATACTAGTTTATTGAAAAGTTTCATGAGACCTCGACGAGAGAAAACCGAATCAGATATCGTGTTGAGACATTCTGAAGCTAGGAGGAGTATAAGGGAAAGTTTAGAAGCACGTAGAAGGGAGGTTGAGTCTCAGTTTGCAAAAGAAGCAGAAAATATGAGGAGAAGGAGCTCCAAACCAATCGAAATTAATTCACTTAACCTCTCGAATATCTCAAATACCTCAACAGCTTCAAATTCAACTGCCGGAGATGAATTTTCTTTCATACAGGTAATTTTTGGTTTATTTGGTTTGTTTTTTTCGGGTGCTTTAATATTTCAATTGTAAATATATACTCTTATAACTAATTTTGGATTAAACATTGTTTCAAACGCACTGAATACTGATTTCGCTAGAATTGATTACAAATTTAGAAACTGTAAAACTTAAACAACTTTAATAGAACAACTGTTTCTTGTGGTGATGGAATATTTCAATTTTTGTACTATTATAAATATTGTTATATAGTGTAGTGTAGACATATTTTATTGGAGGTTTTAACCCAGAAAATTTTTGTTTTAGAATTTTCACTTGGTATGTTTTCTGTTAAAAAGCCTTTAATAATCAATAATATAAATACTTGGAGTTCCAAAGCAAAACAAAAACAACTGGTCAGAATCATTTTTGAGCTGAAATTTGTGTCAAAATTTGCTGAAACGTGTCTATTGTGAATTTATCTCGGCTTTTATAAATTATTGTTTCTCATCACAGCGTAGAACTGAAGAGGAACAATAATTATGAAACAGCATTGTTGCAGTTGCTTCTTTTGTGCGTGTGTGGTTGGCTTTATGGCCATTTTTAATGTATGTAGTACAATCCAAGTATTTATGTACGATTTCGGCAGATTTGAAATATTCTTGAAATTTCTGTGTTTTGGAACTCTAGATATAGATTTTAGTATATAGGACAGAAATTTTTCATGCCCTCAGAACAAAATTTTTGAGACAATGCTGCTAAAAAAAACATTAATGTAAATAAACACAATATTCTCTTTTCGTGGCTTTGGTATCAAGGTGGTTATATCCTCGTTGATTAACGCTTTTATTTGTGTAAAGGTGTACATAATTTTCAGTATTCAGTTTCCTTTGTACTTATTTTAAAACAGTAATAATCTATTTTCATAATTTGCTTTTACTAAAACTGCATGTGGTTGTTATAACAAATAAAAAATAACAAGAGAAATTTTTTAATCGAAAAATTTAATCCCTAGCGCTTTTATTAACAAAATTTTAACATGTTCTTTCATCAACAAAAAAAAATATTGAAGATATGTTGGACATCGTCTTTACAACGTTAATCAGAATGTTCAAATTCCTCAGCATGTCTCGAAATCTCTACGATGAGCATGAAGATAGATGTCAGACTGGCTGCGGTGCTGCTGCCATCTTTTGAGTATTTACTTGTCTTGAGTATTACGCTGTGTTCGTGTTTGTTTTCCATTTTTGTTTGTGTGCATTAGGTAGATTTTCATTAGCGCTAGGTTCTGCAACAAATTAGTTTATTCAAAGATATTTGCCTTTCAATTATTTTAAAAAGATTTTAATGTTGGAAGCAGCATATAATACATTTATGTAAAACATTAATTTAATCTTTGATTAAACTAAGGAAACAACTATTTGGTATTTTGTACAATCTCAATTTATTTATACATGCTTTTTATCTCATTAAGCCAGATTTTTATACAGTAGTACAAAAAGTGTGCTGTATTTAATGAGTGTTTTTAGTTTTATGTATTTGTAATTAATAATTACCACGTAATATCCTATTATCAATTTTTAATTTAGGTCAAGGTCTATTATTAGCCTGTAACTAACAAAAAAATATGCACTGATGTAGAAACGTTAGGGCTGTCCAAACTGTTTTTCCTCCGTTAAAATAGATGAAAAATTCAATGAGTTTGTGGCCAATTTTTTTTTTTTTTTTAATACTTTTTCGATTGCATATTGTGAAAAAATTCACAGAAAATTTGTCGATTATGGGCTACAAAATGATATAATTTTTGTTTTGATGCAGTCTTAAAGAGGATTTTGTTGGCACTTTAAGTTTTCTATAATTCAAAAATTACATTTTTAAGAACTTGAAAAAACATAGTTTCATTGCTTCAACAAGGAAAAATCATGAATAGGTATTCCTTATGGTCATGATAATAATTTTCCATACATAATTTGTCAAGAAAAGTAAAAATTTTTTGTTAAGGTAGCCATCTAGTAAACTCAATTCCATAAGATCTCGATGAAACTTTGTGGATCGGGAAATTGATTGGCCTCGAATAGATAAGTGAAATTTCAGCTGCTTTTACCACATATTAATAAAGGTATCAAGCTCCAAAGTTGGAAAATTTAACATGGAGAGCATAGGGCAAAAGAAAAAAACGAGTGTTATTGCCAAAATCCATAACACCCATATGATTCTTGCAAAATACTGACCACATATGGCTGAAAGACTGATAAATAATATGAGTCCTTGAGAAAGGCATTTGTCCATCTAATTCACATGTCACAAAGTGAGTCAAGAAGCTCGGATTTTTTCGTAACCCGGATGGATCTTCCAACTTTCTCCGAAAGAAAAAATCGGAACTCATTTTCCCCATTCTCGTATATGTCCCGTAAATTAGTATATGAAGTGCTGGCTGATACCATTTTTTTACAGGTCGCTGTATTTGTTTTCTTTTTATTACCTGCAATGCAGGCATTTTACATTTCATAAACACCTACACACTAAAAATATAACATTTGTCCTACTTCCGATGGCCTTATCCAGAAAAATGGCGCGCAGATATAGTAATCTACTGTGCATCATTCGATTTCTCTGGTCTTCCTATGTACCCCTAAATTCCTTCAAATCTTTCCTAGGACTTTGATTTTTTCACACCCGATGATGATCACTTTCACACCGAAAGTTAAATTTCACAAGAAACACAAAAAATCTGGTATTTTTCCTATTTCCAAAGACCACTACCAAAGATGGACGCAGATAGAGAACTCAGGTGTACTCCATTCGCCTTCCTACATACTTCTGAATTTTCTTAGATTTTTCCTAAAACAATGAATTTTTCGCACCCCGTGATCTATTTCATTCCGAAAGTGAAATCTCACAAAACATATTCGCACGAAAGAAAACCTATAAATAGTCTTAAAATCATGAACATTTAAAAGAGAAATTTCATAGAAAACATGAGGAAATGATAAAATGAGGAAAGCGGAATTCATCTTCTTCCGAACAACTCTGACATTTATTATTATTAATGGCCTTTATATTAACGTCTTGGCGGAATTCAGCTATTGCTGTTCTACCATTCAACCAGGACACTTAAGCATAGACATCAACACAATAACTCAGGAGAAATAACAGCGAGTAGACATGTTGTGCCTATCAACAGCGGTCACTGCTACCGTCTTGGTAACACATGAAATTTAGATTCGTCGCCAATTCTCCAATTTTAACAATCTGGCATCCGACCAGCAAAACGCATCAGTTTCTGTATTATCTTCTTCCTTTTTTTTCCCTACTATCCTTATTCCTTTTAATTAATCTTTGTCTCTTATTTTATCACTGACTTTTAAATAAAGCTGTAAAATAAACCTCGAGAATCTCCAATTATTTTCATTGTTGCATGGGAGAAACGGAACAGAAAGTAGCGGCAGTAGCAACACATACATAAAAAAATTGCGCTATTTTAAAAAGTACCTACCTGGGCTTGTCAAAAGATGGCAGTCATGTTGGCAGATGGCTACCTTAAATTAGTTTTATTCATTTTGTGGTTAAAGGGACCGCTAAATCGTTTAAAAAAATATTTCAGAAACTGTGTTTTTTTAACATATGTTCTTGAAGCGTTCGAACAAAAAAAAACAAACAACTGATTTTGGACAACCCTAAGAAGCAATGTTTAGTTTTTATTTTCTCCACCACTGTACACTTAGTTTCACTGTTTAATTTGCGATTCTGTTGAAGCAAACAATATAGTTCTTCACCATATGTACAGTAATCGTCACATAACTTGGTGAGGAATAACGATACTGTTATACATAACATTATTAAATTCTACAGTAATTGAACCACATTTGTGTGGTTCTTTTAAACTTGATAAAAACAAGAACTATTTATTATTTCGAGGGGGCCTGGCGGTTTCGATGAAGGCATAAGGCATATATTCTATGCTATAAGGAAAATCACCCTCCGTCCTTTTAAATTTTTATTGAGATATAGTTTATTATTAGGAATGCTATCCTCTGCTCTTCGAAATTTTATATCGAAGACTGGTGGTATGTATATCTTCTCGGAAGAGAGCCGTTGGTTCTAAATATGACAGGGAAGGTGTTTAAGTTATATTTTGTTCTTATAGTGAGTGATATTTTGAATCATGTTATCGAAATAATGCCAAATCTCTTCTCGTAAGAAGAATGGGGATGTTAAATTTGTCTAACATTCTGTAGACAAGGGACCGACTGCTTTACATCACCTCTGAAGGATCATATATATCTGCTACACAATTCTCGAGTCTTGCACAGCTTCTATATATGCACTGGTATATAACCTGTTAGACAATTATAATTTGTTTATTTATCTTATCTGGCTTTGTCCAGAATTGTTGTTTTTGAAATTTTACTATTCCACCGGTATTTGTAATAGATGGCTTATTATTATTATTATTATTATTATTCTAATCTTTGTCTCACTTGCAATAGTCACATCTCATCATATCAAGAAATAAGAAAACAAATAAATAAATAAAATAAAAAGTTATTGATTTTGTAGCAAAAAAAGGACTAACCTAAGACAAAAAAAATTATATGTGGTTTCAGGATTCTAGACCACAAATTAACAAATCCTGGGGTCTGACCATATTTTGATTATACGAGTAAATAATGAATTTGAGATCTTAAAAATATCATTTTGGTAAAATTTTATCATCATGGAGGTAGAGGTATCCATACAAAATAGTTATTTGGGTAATATCTAGAAAAGTAGCACTTCTCCGCTCGAGTTTAGAATATTCTCTGTTTAAACATTTGCTATCGCTCTAAGAAATTCCATTATCTAGTTAGCCATGTTAGATCGTTTCTGAGAAGATATTTTTGTACTTTATTGGAAAACCGTTTCAGCATGCAGCAGACTTTTCTGAATGCTCGATAGCAAATGGAAACTTTTAGTTTTTACTAACGGCAGAAAGTCGACTTTTAATGAAAAGCATAAAAGGAATGAATTACAATGGAAAATTCACAAAAAATTCAAAACATAAGCTTTGTGTGGTGGCAGACAAATGACAGGGCTTGATGGGAATGTGTTGCTTGACTAAATAATGATAATAAAACGTATTGTCTAAAAAATTGAGATATATGCATCAAAAAGTTTGTGTCTCATAAAAAATTCGTTTATTGCTGAAAATCGTGAACTATGCAAAAAGCATTATAAATAAACCCTTACGGTTTTAGTGATGGGTGTGTCCACCCACTGTGTCATTCCAAATTAGTACTTACATAAAAAATACAAATAGTTGTTCTGTTGCGTCTTTGTTAACAATTTTTTAGACCTTTTATACCTGAGTGTTAAATGCTTTGCGTCTTTCTATATTAATTTGATGATTAAATAAATATAATACATTCATTAGTTATCATACAATTAAAATCATTAACTCATCCTCAACTTTATTAAATTATCATAACTTAGGTAAGACAAAGAATTGTACCATTTTTTTAAATCGTTTATTCTTATAAATAATATGCTGTCAAAATTTTTATAGAACGGAAGAAGTAGTGATCACTCGCGACAAAGTAGTGTTTTACCTGACCTCCTTAGTCAAGCTAGTGGTAGTCCTGGCACGCCATCAGCTCGAGATAAATCTACAAGTGAAGAGGTATGTACAATGCAATTATCTATAGGTGTTTGTATTTTAATAATAGAGTTCAAATATTGATGAAAAAATTTGCCTTTTTATTTTAAAACGCTGAAAAGGTAAGGCTTTTCCCTTGATCTTTGAACGATGAATCACCTTTTGAGACAGAATTAAATTTTATTTTACGGATATTTGACAATTGTAAGGGTTTTAGCTTTGCTGTAAAATTTAATTTTGTTTTATTTTTATTAGACATATAATTCAACCTCCAAAACTTGTTGAGAATAATGTTTTTTTAAAGTCTTTATACTCATTTTTTTTATTTTACCCTTGCCCCCCCAAAATGCCAAAAATTGCTACTTACTGTGTCTAACATGCATATTGCACAACCCAAAGCTTTTTGTAATAATTTTAGAAAAATACACACAAAATAAAATGTATTCTTTTACGTTCAAATTAATAGTAGTTTTTTGTTTGTTTTTGCTAGGATGATTCTTTGGCTATAAAGGGTAAATCTTCCCCAATAGATAGCCTCTAGCCTTATCAATAAGTTAAGGCTAGAGGCAGGGAGGAAAAAATGCTAAAAAATAAACTTTTGGCTCATAGGCGAGATTATTGTTGGAATTGCTTTGTTTTAGGGTTGAACACCCTAAGTTTGCTTACATTATAAATTAGTGAACCGCTTGATTTTATAATTAACAGTTAGTGAGTAAAATGGGCCCTTTTTCTATATTTCTTTAAATATTTCCGTTCCTGCTAACTTTTAGTACCTATAACATATTCATTAGAAAAATTGTTCGTTGTGAAATTCTCTAAAAAGAATGAGCACAATAGAGGTCGCTAGGTGCTTGTTAATTTGCAAATGGCTTTCACAGCTTTCAAAACACGTTATTTTCACTATTTCATTACTAGAAAACAACTGCATATAGAGGGCTATGGCTATGGTGTATAGATGGTGTCTATGCTGTCCCGATAATGCCCAAAGAATTTCAGCAAGATCGGTTTATTACTTTTTGAGTAATTATCGATTTTTTTTTAACCTTAATTAACAATTGTGCCATTTTTTGTAAAATTCATTTATAATTGGGAAACTGATTTAGAAAATTCAAAATACTATTGAAAAATGATATCCCGTTACAGTTTTGGCCGATTTTATGAGGTTTTCTACACGCAGCATAAATAAACAAATATATTGTTATATTTTAACTTTAGAGAATCTACTCTTGCATATTTAAAGAGCTGCTATTTGTTTACAAAGGACCCTGCAGTTCTTTATAGTAAAAATGGGTTTCAGTCGATTGTTCTGAAACTTGAGGAAAATGTTCCCCTGGGCCCCCTGATTAAAATTCTCTTAGACCACCAGTCCAACCGAATTCTATTTTTTGACCTAGAGGCGATTGAAACTGAATATCTGCGAAGGTCTGCTTAAATGTAAAAAAATGTAAAAAAAATTAAAAAATAATAAATTTTTTCTGTTTGTTATATTTTTCCGGGAGAAGGAAAAAAAAACACCAAGAGACAAAAGATACTTATTTTTCTCCAAAAAATGAGCCTGAATATTTTCAGAATTTTTATGGAATATTTAAGCAGACCTTTGCAGATGTTCACAATTTCAATCGCCTCTAGATCAAAAAATCGAATTTGGTCGAACTGGTGGTCAAAGAGAATTTTAATCAGGGGCCCAGGAGAACATTTTCTCCAAGTTTCAGAACAATCGACTAAAACCCATTTTTACTATTAAAAACTGCTAAGTCCTTTAAAAAAAAAGTTTGTTCTGGCACGAACAGGAGCCGAGTTAATTTTTTTCGTCAAAAAATTTGTTAGGGAGTATTATACGTCGTACAGTAGGTAAGCAAATTTATAGAGGTTGAACTTTAATACTAGTACATACCTACTTTCAATAAAAAAATATTTCAGTCCTTGATTGTGTTTAACAGTATTGAAAAACAGTCATCAAAATTTGTTATTAAAGTTGTTTATTTATGTCGCATGTAAAACCTCATAAAATCGGCCAAAATTGCAGTTTTTCTAAAATTCCGGGATATAATTTTTCAATAGTTTTTTGAATTTTCTAAATAAATTTCCCAATTATAAATGAAATTTACAAAAAATGGCACAATTATTAATTAAGGGTTAAAAAAAAATTGATCGTTACTTACTCAAAAAGGAATAAACCGATCTTGCTGAAATTTTTTTTACATTATCGGGACAACATAGACACCATCTTCAATTTAATTCCTTCAATTTTTAGCCCTTTATGTGCAGTTGTTTTCGAGTAAAGAAATAGCGAAAATAACGTGTTTTGAAAGCTTTGGAAGCCATTTGCAAGTTAACAATCGCACCTAGCGACCTCTATCGGTGCTCATTTTTTAGAGAATTTCATAACGAACAATTTTCCTAATGCATGTGTTATACTAAAAGTTAGTAGGAACGGAGATATTTAAATAAATATAGAGAAATGGCCTATTTTACTCACTAATTGTTAATTATAAAATCAAGCGGTTTACTAATTTGTAAGCAAACTTAGGGTGTTCAATTACACCCTAAAACGAAGCGATTCTAGCAATAATCTCGCCTTTGGGCTAAAAATCCAATCAAAATACCTTATCATCTAGCTTATATAGTTATTAATAGGGCTTCCTATTGGGGGCAATTTACCCATAGTTATCTAGTTTTATTTAATTGCATTCCCATCCATATTTGTCTGTATTTTTTTACTGTTACTGTGTACATCGATACTGGAGACAACTACCTAAATGTTTTAGTTATTTAAACTTTTAGACAACACAATTTCTCCTCCAGAGAAAACCTTAAATTAATTAGATGATAAATGTTAAATGTGTTTGTCACTAATTTTAATGTCTTTCTCTTTGGTTTTTGCCTAACGAGTGACGTCCATAACAACGTGTAACATAAATGTAAGTATGAAATTCAATGTTGTCTATGTAGTGTTGAGTTCACTATGTATTGATATGTAGATTAGTCCATTTGCAGTCAGTCGCATTTATTGCAAGAGTATCTTGTGGGGTAATAACTAAAAACATGTTAGCACTAGGAATGGTAGTTATGAAACTAGTTGTCGATTAGACTAAATAAAATTAATGATTTGTGATTATTAAAAATACATTTAATACCAGCAGTATTGGTATGGCATTGACGCTGCTATCACAACAGTGATGACGTAATATGCACTTTGCATTAATTTTATATGGTGGCATATGGTTTAGTTGAGCTATCGGCCAAGTATATATGTAAAGAGTCTGATTCAGATTTGTGTCAGGAATATTATTACTATAGATTACAAACTGTATTAAGTTTTTTTTGCATGAACCACCAAACATTTTTTGACATTTCGCCAAATTGATTTTGCTTTATTCCCGACATTGCCTAATAAAATAATTGCAGAGGTCGGATTGAATCTTTGGTTAGTGTATTAAATGTGTTACTAGAAATAAACATCAGTCGGTATGAATGCCGAGAAAGAAGCAAAAATCGATTTGGCGAAATGTCAAAAAAATATCTTTTTTGGTTCACTCATGCCAGGTTGTTTCAAATTTCAGCGGTGCAGTATAAGGGTTATTGCATGTTAAAAAAAAACTTAAAAATATTTATCAATTTGAATAGTAGAATATACAAGAATAATGTATTAATATAATATAATAATAATGTATTTTATTTAGCATAAGCTAATTCTTTACAAATGAAAGATGATTAAAAACAAATTATAAATATAAAAAGTATGATTAGCAAAAAAACATAAATGTGATTGTAACAACAAAAACTATTTACATGTGCACACCTGGTATTGGTAAATACTATTTCTTTATTATTTGTTAATTATTGATAAATCAATAAGTATCGTCAATAATTTCAAATTTCTAATGTCACGGTTTACAACTAAATCTAGAAATATTTATTCTGTTAAGATTCCTCATTGGCAATATAAAAGAGGTAGAAGAAGAGTCACACGTATGACAGTTTGCTTTGTGTTATTGTGTATATTATAGTAATTTGTGTTAGTTCATAATTTTTTATTAATTATCGCATTATGGAGCCTAATTTCGTTAAAGCTAGCACTGAAAATTTACCTGAAGTTATAATTCAGGAATTATTTGCGAAAAATATGGACTATTTCAGTGTCGAGCTTAAGAGCGTGAAAAATGTGAGGTTAGTTTTCTTGACATTAGAAATAAAACATAATCTGCTAATGATATTTGATAAACTCGTAATATGTATATACATATGTATATATTATGTAAAGCACTTTTTATAGTCAATTTCTGTAGTAAAATTATAATATTTTGAATATAATTAAAATGAGTATAAACATTTTCTTGGGGTAGAAACTTACCTGATGTTTTTAACAATACTCGTAAAATTACATCACTTAATGATGCAAAAATAAAACAACTGATATTATATAACTCCATACAAACGTTTTAAAAATTAACAAACCAAAACAAAACCGCAAAACAAATAGAGCACCAGAGAAAACTAACCCAACTGCTACACTGCTACTTTATCTGTCAGTTTTTCTTTGTGAAGTTTGAAACTCAGTGCTGCCACACAGATATTTCATTTACGCTATACTGTGCATGTGAAAATATGCACATCCAAATTACAAATCGATGTTCTCCAGTACACTAGAGATGGGCGGTCCGGATCCTTTAGTGGATTCGGTCCGTTTGGATCCGTTCCGCTTGTGGACCCGTTCAACTGGATTCGTTCGATTGGATCCACTTCAAAATTTCCTCATCGTGATGTATGACTGTAATGTGAGTGTGACTCACCGAATAGTCTTATGATTAATTATTGTATAATTATACCACACTTCGATAAATCATATAATAAAATAATTTTGCAGTAATACGAATGGGTTTGAATAAACAGTAAATAAAATCTTGAAATCACGACGCAGGCACTTCCTAAGTATTAAGTGTGCACGTGGGATATTTACTATTTATGGAGCGACGACAGTCAACTCAAACTTCATCAAATCTATCCAAGCAGTCAGTCAGAATCCAGGGTCCGGAGTTCAGCTCAGAACAGTACCAGGACGTACATACCATAACAGATCAATGGACCGGACCGCGGACCCGGTTCGATCGACATCGTGGATTCGGTCCGACCCGTTCCACCTTCGGATTCGTTCACCTGGAACGGGTCTGCTCGGACCGCCCATCTCTACAGTACACCACAAGTGCGACGTCTGACGCTTGTTTTGCTTATTGTCTATATCAAATGTATTACTAGAAATAAGAATCAATCAATATCAAATCACTACCAAAAAACAACGCTGCCTCCTCGATTATTAATATACATGTACAAATAGACGTAAATGTGTCCAGAAATATTAATTCTAAGAGCATCTTTGAGCTATGTAAACAACTATATACCAGGTACGACATTTAACTTGGCAACTTGAAATAAAGCATTTTTGAGAAAAATCTTTGAGACAAAAGTTTCAGTATTTTAAAAATAAGGTCATTTGAAGGTTAACTTTGGTCTTTTAAATGGAAACCCTTACGTTTTTACAAATTTGTATTTGTTACAATCATTTTTGTGTTTGGCACCATTGTTGGATGGTGGAAAGCTCCCAATATATTTGTTTCTAGTAGCACAGTGCTCACATTACGCCTGTGCTCGGTAGTAGTTGCATAAATAAAAGATTGTTGGTGTGTTCAAATTCAAAACCAGTTCATGTATACTCTACCTTCAACAATCAATACTAATCAAGCATTGATATAACTGCACCTCTTTGTCAAGGTTCCACCTTTGGCTGCTCTCCACCTGGATTGAGGGAAACCTTGTTGGCCATATTATACCAGATAATAATAATAATAATAACAGTTATTTTGGTCAAAGATGGCCATGGAATTAAAAAGTACTGTGTTAGCTTATGTGATGCTTTTATGGAACTTATTTGGTTGACGTCACGCTGTCGGCGTGTAGGGCACACAGCTCATTGTTTTGTTTTCTGGAGATGGGTAAAAGCTGTTATTTTTTAATAACAGGTTTAAACTGTTTCTGCTGTTTTGAAATCACAGTTAAAAAATAGCAGATCGTTGAGAAGTAGGCATTCGCATACCGAAGCGTGCAGTTTGTAGCTTACAAATTTTCCGGTAACGTGACTTTGAAGCAGCTGTCTGAAGGGCATACAAAACCTCATTTACTGTTTGTTTATCACTGTGTACAAAAGGTTTTCAGAGTATGTTTCAAGTTTTCTTTAGTTTTTCAAGAAAAAAAATGTTTATTATGACAATAATGTCTCGTAGTAAGTATTACTCAACATTAGATGCTGATGTCACATGTCGTTACGACGAAAAAGTGGCAGTATTCGACGGTATCAACCCTTACTTTTAGTTCTGATGATTTTTTGAAGGACCTAGGTTTTTTAGCTAGTGTTGGGATAATGGACATGGTTAATTATATATGTGCAAGAAGTTGTTGCAAGATTGTTAAAAAGTGTTTTGAACAAATCCTAGCAATTTTCAAAAATGTTTCGCTTAAGTCTCCCTGTTTTAGAGACCTTGTTGTTGTTTTCTCCATGGTCCTTTAAAATAGCAGGAATTCTAAAGAAGCGAATTTTGTTTCTTTCCCCTCTATTACCACAATTCACTACTGAACAGAACAAAGGCATTTTTCTAATTTTTGCAAATGAAAACAGCGGTTATTATAACATTCACACTTCAATTACACAGGAATGCAAACTAAATGAGTTGTCTGCCCTCCACGCAAAATGGCGCTGACGACAGGGTGATGTCAACCGAGAATTGTCAAGACGGTACCGTTCCGTTCATACAGAAGAAACTGTTAATGATGTTCGTCAACATTTGGACTAAGAGCCTGTAAAACTTTTGAAGCGTCTCTTTCAGGAAATTGAACTTTCTTATAAAACATGAAAAAACAGTTATAAAGAGGGACTTGGACTTGCAACCATATATGTGACAGCTCCTTGTACGGTCACCAGTTTAGGTGCCGGCACTCGATCAGAGAAGTTAAACAACGTTGGTCGGGTCCTGTCAGAAGGCCTGTTGTTATTCTTAACTACGTCCTGTTCTTTAAAAAAGACAGTCAAATTACTCATATCCACCGTTAGAGCAACGGAGGGAAATTAGTCACATGTTCGCCTAAAATAAATGAGTTAACAGTTCAAGAACAGTAAAACATGTATAAATGGGACAAAATGTGCATTATTTTACTCATTAATTCATGTTTGTAAAATCATACATATTACTTATGGAAATTATTCATTATCAGAATTTAATTTGAAAAAATGAATTTTATATAAAAGAATTGATAAAAGCAATAAAGAAAACGAGGAAGTTTGTGAGGGGCCCTGAAGGACTATATAACCCTTGTTGATTCCCTCATATCTGACCCTGATTAAACTTGCGTTCTCATAACTCGACGAAATCAGTTATAAACATAGGAGATATGTAGGTTGGCTTATGACTGAATAGAGGAGAGAACGAAGGAATTGCCTACATGAGGAAGTAGGTAGAAAATGTGTCTCTTCTTCTCTGATATTACTTTATTCGCTTTTGCCAAATTATAATGATTCAGGTATATTTGTATTTGCTAGTAACTACTATTTACTTTTTCTTGAACATCAGAACTACTAAACAGTGGTACAAATACAGGTACTTTAATTTTAGATAATTATTAGAATTATAGTGACGTCATAAAATGGACTCTTTCATTAAGGTGCATAATATAGCTCATATATTCGGCCGAAAGCACAACAAATTCTGCACATATTTACTTAATATGCACATCTGATGTCTGAAATTATTATCGCTTCTAATTAACTCAACAATTTCTTTAGCTATCAATTATCGTTCATAATAATAAGATATTCAACTTACAAACCATTAATTGGTTGGGAATTTCTAATGCCATTTATTTATTTTTCAGTCCAAATTTTTTATTTTACAAATTTTGATTGATTGCTTTTGATAAACTGTCTCTTTACAACACAATACAGAGACATATCTCTTAAAGTTAACGTAATTATCCAGTTAGTTATTTTCTTTATTTTGATATTGACCGCTGTACATGAAACATTATAAATAATAGGAAGACGTTTTTGTTATTCTGCAAAGATGACGACTGACATGAAAGTGGAGAGAACCAAACATTGATTGTTATAGCAATACATGGTGGAATGGTAGTTATTCATCATTTGTTCATAACCCATTATTTTATTAGTTTATAATTTTTATTTTTGGTTTTGGAAAACTAACGGGAAAGACTAATTATCATGTCCATTTTTATTTGACTAACACTTTATGATTTGTGTGCTTATTGCTTGTGCTTGTTCATTTACTAAGAAAAAATAGTTGACACATCATCAAAACTTTGGTAAAAACAGATAACTTTTGGAGTTTTGCCCAAATTAAATTACTTTTTTTGCATTTTAATATATTTATAGATAGCATTTTACACTACTTGTAAACAGTGTTGTTTTTCTAATGTGGTGTTAATGAGACAGGTGTATTTAGCTGTGTTTGTATATAATGAGTGTAAGTTATTTTTTTTATATGTATTTATTTTTTTCTTTAATTTATAGTATAACTGCAAATCTAATAATGATAGCTGGGAATACAAGTTAGTAACCGAATTTTCAACTTATTTTGTTGTTAAACAATTTCCATTACTAGATTTTGACTAAAGCTGATAACGTAATAAAATTGTCAGGTGTTTTTATAAAAAAAAGATAAGTTACTGATTAAAATCAATAAGTTAATGATTTAAAGCTTACAAAATGTGTTGTTAAAGTTTTTCTCATTAGGTATTATAATAATGTTCGGTGTACAAAAGCATCTATTAAATTGTTTTAAATGTTGCATATTTGATGAAGAGAATCCTTTAAACAATCTCATTTAAGATTGAAAATTGCTCATGATAACAATTTACATAAGTAGTTTTATTTTTATAATACATTAATAAGGACAAATATTTTACACACATGATATTGTATGCTATGATTTCCCTGTCTGTTATAAGTTGATAGTTTATCTGTTGGGATACACTATTCCTACAGATTTTGTGTACATACGTGCAAGAGAAATGGTGGGATTTGTTATTTAAAAAATTGCATAGAAATATTATATTAATATTGAATAAATTCGATGACGACAACAAACTAGTTTTTATTATAACTTTGTTGAAAGATTCTTGTTCAAAAAAATATACTGGTTTGAATAAAAAAAAGAATATACGATTTCGTTTAACAATTTTTTCGAAATTTTCACCAAAATGGGGATATAAAACATTTATTTAGTAATGAGCTGCTTCATGATTTTGAATATACTCATTCACTCTGTTACGCCTGCTGGTGATGTTTATGTAGGACACGTACTGGAAAATCTGGAAAACTCTGTGAATTTTATTTTTAAAGAAGTTCCTCCTGTAGCAATTTTCACTAGTTTTTTTGTATCCCTTAATGTATTAATTCTTATTGCTGAATTAATGAAATTTAATAGTGTTTAGAAAACCATAAAAAGTAGCAGAATTTCAATTTGTTTAACCAGTGGATACGCTGAATGTCTTGTATTTGGTTGGTCTTTGGCCTCTTAGATACGAAGTCGTAGTTTGTTTGAATTATCTGGAAGATGGGATAGTTGTTCCACTCTTACCAGTCATATCCCAGGTATGTTCGATTGGAGGCAGATTAGGTGATGGTGCTGGTCATGAGAGGATTGGGCTTTTTATTTGTGATCAGCATCATCCCAAAAATGCTCTTATCATAATTTTCCAAATTTAATGTCTTGCGTTTACCTTCCGGACCAAACTGACCATTTTTGTAGCCATCCAAGAACTTGGCGACTCCTAACAAAGTGTACATTCGATTTTTGGGAAACTTTTTTGTAAAAAGAGTTCGATTTTGAAGGAAAAATCCCCGCCCTTTAAGGGCTAATGCTGCTCAGTATATTTTAACATGGCGAGTAACAGACCCAAGATTCTCAGTCACATCTTTCTAAAAAGGTTCTACATTGTCAATAAAAGACAATCGAGCAAGTTTTAAACTAATACGAGTTTTATGTTATGGTACATAAAGACTATACATACAGGGTGTCTCATAATAACGTGCAAAACATTTAACTACCAATTCTTTATCGAAAATGAAGGTGGGTTCTTCATATAAATTTTTTCAAAACAAAACTTTTTTTGTCCAGCTGCACCCCCTTGAGGGGGTGTGCAAAAAAATTGTTTTTAATTTCTATCTAAAAATAACACAATCGGAAAAAGACGAAATTTGGCACATTTCAGTTACTAATGAAAAGGCATCTAACGAAATTATTTCTTCCTTGAAAAAATTTAGTAAAATCGACCGTTTTTGAGAAAGAAGTTACATCTGCCTAAGTGATCAATCAAAAGCGACAAGCACTATTACATTAGTCAAAACACTAAGTAGACTGCCCAACAAACATTTTTTGTTTTATAAGAGTAACCGTCCTATTACCGAAACCAAGTTATATACATTCAAGTGATATAATGCAAGACTGGGAATAGTTCTGTTACTCCTATAAACCGCTTATAACGCCTAAATGGAGAATCATTGACATATAAAGGTAGCATACACCAATATTTAGTCACGCTATAGACCTCAAGGTTGCAGAACAGTGAGTAACAGAAACAGATCAGTAACTGCTATATCACTTTTTTATATAACCATTTTCCATAAATATTGGTGACAGAAATATATCCGTTACCACTAAAAAACTTGTTATTAATACCTCTCTCTCTCATTTATAATGTCTCGTCTCTTTTCTAGAGATCCTATACCAACTGACACAAGAATAATGTGGTAATGAAATTAAATGATGTAGTACCTACATGGGTATAGTGGAAATTTTGCACTGATAAAGGTGCGTGTTACTAAATTTACTTTTTAAATTGGCTTCTGACATCCACAAAGATCAAATGTTGGTGCGAATAAATTATTATTGTAAAATATGACACTTATACTCCGGAAAAAAACTGTGGGCCTCTAAAATATTAAGCAGTTAAAAAAAAATTAAATAAAAATAATAGGTATATGAAAATTTCAATGACATATTTTTTTAGAAAATATTATAGAGATATGTTTTGTACATGCAATTATGACTAATTACACTTCATTTGTTACGAAATTTTGAGTTTTTAATACACATTTTTTAATTTTAAATAAGGATTACTCATTGCCGTAAGATGGCTGCCAAACTTATGGTCGATGTTTTATTATCAACAGTTAATGTATTTTAAGAAATGTAATATAACTTTAAGCTTTGTTATAAATATTGGTTACTTTAATACAACTGTTTGAAATATTACATATCTTTTAATTTTATTAGGCAACTCTTGGTAATCTTATAACACCATCAGTAGACAATTTTTTGCAATTAATTCGTGTAAATAATGGTGATTTGGCCTACCATTGGCTGAAACAATTGTTGTTTAATTTTCAACCAATCACAGGCATTTGCAGCAATGTCCTAGGATCTCTCGGCAAAACATTTGGCAAACGTTTATTAAAAATGTTACATAGTGCTTTTAAAGCGTTCTGCTTTATATTAAACATATTTGCCCACATCCTTAATTCGTCACGCATCTTTTCATTTTTCTCATCGTTTGTTTCCAAATCATGCAACTGAGAAAACTCATCATCATCTTCTAGTTCAGTAAACTACTTATCTCTGTTTTCATAATGTTCAACGGTATTAACCTCTTCTTGTTCAGCAGTAAGCCGCTTTTTCTTACTAGTGACCTCAGTGTCATTATCAACATTATCAACTGTGATATTATTCTGTTTTTCATTGCCAAAAGGGACGTTTTCTATACATTGTCCACCAGAACGTTTGACTTCCAGTCCTGCAGTTCTTTCATTCTTTTCAGTTTCTTAAATTTCAGAGGTATAATTTTTTGGAACTGAATTCAAGAGGATTGAAAAGTTTTTTAAAATTTTTCGGTGAAATGTGCTGTTGTATTTTATTTTCTTCCAATTTTGTAATGCCGAATTCATTATTAAACATTTTGTTTGCTCTTGCCAATTACTTTACAAAACATAACCTATAATCAACTAATAAGTTTTATAGTATCTACTGGCGCTCTTGAGTTATATAAAGGTTGCACCTTGTTACTATCTGTAACTGATGTATATAATTGTAACAACTAACACCACTATAAACCTAAACAATTAATAATTATATAATGTAATAATTGTTACCCTTATATAACTTTATTATATACCGTTTGGTAGCAACCACTTTAAGTTTTATAATGTAGTAACGGAAATATATCTGTTACACTTATAGACCCTTTATAAAACTAATGGTCACCGCATGTTACTAGAAATGTTTGTTGGGTGGTGTCAAATCATAATTTGACAGTAGGTATGACAAATGAACCAATATGATCATTTGATGCTTATATAAATAATTTTCAGAAAAAAATTAAAAACAGTTTTTTTGCACAGCCCCTTATGCTAGAAAGGCTTATTTTGAACAATCTTATATGAAGAATCCACCTTCATTTTCGATAAGGAATTGATAGTTAAATTTTTTGCAAGTTATTATGGGACACCCTGTATATACAGGGTGTTGCATCATGAGAGGGACAGCTTAACGGGAGGTAGATAACATCAGTGGTAATCAGAACCTCCCACAGAAATTTCTCATTGGGCCTTCATTACGAAGTTACTGGGTATTTTGTCATTTTTGGCAGAAACTACTTTTTGTCATTACTTTTAATGGAATAATGGATTCATATTTGGTACAGCTAATATAGTAATGATCCTTCAGAAGTACATGCGACACATGAAAAAAATCCAGGTCCGGAGTCACTAAAATTTAGATTTCTTTTTTACCTTTAAAAAACATGACCCTGTAGGTATTATTTTTTTGGAATTTCTATATGATATTCGAAAAGAACACAAAAAAATAAGCAAAATGGCTTAGTTCACTTTTTTGTTACACTTTTGCGGTTATTTAAATACAGTGTTAAATATACAAGAATATGAATTTCAGAACGGTATTAAATGAAAATCTCGTGAAACAAATAATTTTGTAACTAACATTTGCAAAAATTTGATTGAGCGCGAGTGATTCCTAATTCTGGCACGTTTTAAAGATCAGTTTTAGTAAAAAATGTAGCCCTAATAGGTAATGGGGTATAAATTAACAAAATATTTAATCAATCATAGTAAGCTTAATCAAAGTGACATATAATAACAAGAAATCTCCTAAGCTGTTGAATAATTAATTGTTTGTAATTTAATGTGTCAATAATCCGCATTTAGTTTGTGAAAACATTAAGTTGTGAAAATTTAAGGTCTCCCGATTGTAACCTTTGCGATTACTTTTTATTGGGCCACTTAAAAAATGAAGTTTATAATACGGAATAATCCGGCAATAATACGTCGAACAGTTGGTGACCTAGCTAAACGTGCAAGGAAATGCACAGAAGTTGAGGAAGGCCACTTTGAAAATTTAGTTTAGTGTAAATTGTATTTTATTTTTTAAACATATTCAATTATTGGCTGGTTGTTTATTGTTACCGGGACGGAAATTATTTTATTAATTTGGGGGATTTAGTTTGTTCTGCTTTCCAATTTTTATTGGGTGTGAAATATTGCCGATTTTCTTGATTAAAGTAACTTGTTGCTTAGGCCTAAATAGTTTTATTATCTGTCACTCTGAATAAGCCTACTATGATTGATTAAATATTTTGCTAATGTATACCCAATTACTGATTAGTTCTACATTCTTTACTAAAATTGATCTTTAAAACGTCCCGGAATTAGGAATCGCCCACGCTCAATAAAATTTTTGCAAGTTTTAGTTACAAAATTATTTGTTACCCGTGAATTTTATGTAATACCGTTCTGAAATTTAAAATCTTGTACATTTAACACCGTATTTAAATAACCACAAAGGTGTAACAAAAAAGTGAACTAATCCATTTTGATTCTTTTTTTGTGTTTGTTTCAAATCCTGTAACTTCGTAATGAAGGCCCAATGAGAAATTTCTGTGGGAGGTTCTGACTACCACTGATATTCTCTACCTCCTGTTAAGCTATGCGCTCTCATGATGCAACTCCCTATATATGACTTACTTATGCTGCACCTTTGTTGTCATTATCAGTATCCTTTTCTATTAGAGGTTCATTACTTTTTTCCTAAGGGGAATGCTGCTACTAAATGAGTTCGATGATATATTAATAACGAGTGCTCAATATCTTTATTGCACTTGAACCTTGATTTGTCTGATTATTTTGTAAATAGTTCTCATATAGTAACTTCTCATTTCATAAAAATTCAAACAGTTAAAGCTGTTGCACAGAAATACTCATTTCTGAACTAAGACGAGACATTTTCTATAGTATATAAAATATAACGGGATATTTTCTAAGCAAACATATAGCAAAATTTTCATACTTTTTATTGGGTATTTTGTCACTGAAAAATATTTAAAAATTTTAATGAAAAAACCTCTGCGCCAAACGGATCAGACAGAGGTTGGTTCTTGAGTACTTGACTGTTTCATAGCAAAATTTGATAACATGTCTGAAACCACAGGCAAAATTACAGTGAAACTTCTGAAACTTTTTCAAATTGCATAAAAATGCGAAGACACACATTTAAAGAAATCAATGCAGTAGTATACATACCTTAGAACAGTTTTGTAGTTAAAGGCAAGTACTAGCAGAGAACAAGCACAATATTATAAGATCATTTATAAGAAGTATCTTAACTAAAGAGACACTAGTGACAAACTGAATGCTGCTTCGTATGTGTAATTTTCTAGCATTGAACACATGAGGCCAAAACAGTCCATTTATTTGGTTTATGATAGTATGGTATCCAACTATAAACATTTATACCAATTTTGACTGGTAGAGTTTTTATATATTTTCCTTTCAATATTGGAAAATTGCTCATTGTGCATTGATCTCCAATTCACTCTCTCATTATACCATGTCAATCCAAGCATGTGTTGAAGTGGAGTAAGCACAAAATGGTCAGTACTAACACTATTGACGTCTTTTAATCTAAAACTTCTATGTACTGATTACTAATCCGTGTCTTGGAGAGTCTATTCTAATGTTAAAATTCGTAGGTGATATTCTTCTTAATTTGTGGTTATTCTATTGCGTCTGAACCTGTGTTGTCAGCCTTCCTCAGACTACCTTGACCGATGTTTTAAAACTGATGCTACATTATATTGTGGTGTTTAAAACTCAATTGATGACATTAAACTGAACCAAATTTGTCCAGTAAATTAGAGTTTAAAATAAAAAAATTTGAAAAGTGTCCGGGTTGCCAAAATGCCATTTTATTGGTTGTGACATACTATCTCATTTAATAACAGATCATTTGCATTTTGTGTTGGAGTGGTTGACAATTTTTGGAATGTCTCTGATTATTCATCATTCACTCTTATCTTTCCTGCAAACTTTATGTCATTTTGTAAAGTATATAACTGTTTAATGTATTATCATAAAATTGATAAAATTTTGCAAGTGCATGTATATGCCACATTAGAATGCCGAATGCTTGCATATTTAAATATAAATCAAAATAGCATGTCTATCTAGTTAAATTAATCGTCTTTGGGATTTCAATTCAATAAGCCAAAGCCTCTTGCGGTTGCTAGTGTACCACTAATTGTGTCTGATCTTTGTAATTATAAGTATTTGAGGATTTGTTGGATTAATTACCTATTAACTTTGTAATTAGAAAATCTACAATACTTTCATTTTTTACTGCAAGGAGCATTGGCTAAGTTTCCAAATTCCAATTGTATTAAAAAATAACAACTAAGTAGTTTTAAATTTGTGCAAAAGTCTTGTTATTTTGTACCAATTTTATAATAATTTTTAATACACGTTGAAAGTAGAAATCTAGTTCATTACAAATTTATAAACAAGTTTGGTACTTTACCGATTCAACTGTGTATAGTGTATAACGTTTACCTTATAGATTATCTAGTATAAAATAAATTACCACTTTACAGTGTGTCTCACTTTTCATTACTCCGATATCACAGCACCCTTATTCACAATGCGACTTTTTTAAAATGTAGGTGGAAGGTACTTAGCCATCAGGAGATTATGTCACGGTAAAATATTTAAAATCCAACATTGGCGTTCGTGCTTATAAAGAAAAATGAACCTAATTTTCTAAAAAAATATATTAGTCAAAGTTTTAACTGTAAAACAATCTCATAATTTTATTCGTTGTTATCAAAAACTCACAAATACCGAATTTCAGTAAGATAGTGTGTGCTTGGTGTTCACGTAATAAGAAAATAAAATTTTCCTTTTCAAAGCACCAATTATTAGTTTTTTTTTATTTTCGGACATAACGAAGAGTTTATTAAACTGGAGGAAGACAGGCTTTCCATTTAAAAATAAATTACGTGACGTCAGTCAGTTTACTTAACAGTCCAAATAAAAATAATTTACTTAGAAATTTTAAAAAATTCAATTTTAAACAAAATCATTCTTAATGTAATAATAATCACCATAAGTTGCAATTTCTTATATTTTATATTTACTAAAATCATACTGATAATAGCAAAGCACGTTTTAAATTTCTGTAACATCTCTACCTTTTAAGCAAAAGTTGGTCATGGCAGTTATTGAACAAACTGAGATTTAGTTATGAAAATAATAATAATAAATATAAATGCCGTTATTTCCAATAATATTTTACATAAGAGAATGATAACATATGCAAAACAAATTTTTCCTTTTTTTTAAAATCTCAGGCGGAAGTTCACAAGTGTAACTGTGTAAGTGTTATTATGTATTGAATTATTTCTAAATTAAACTCCTTTAAAATTGAACTTATTTTTGTTTCTGAGGCAATTAATGTTTGATTTAAACTGTTAAGTAAACTGACTGAAGTCACATGATTATTTACAAAGGGAAAGCCTGTCTTTCTCCAGCTTAATTAACTGTTCATTACGTCTGAAAATAAAGCTATGACTGTAATAATTGGTACTTTAAGAAAAGAGATTTTAATTTTTTATTACATGAACACCGAGTACACTATCTTATTGAAATTCGGTATTAATGAGTTTTTGATAACAACGAATAAGATTGTTTCACAATTAAAACTTTGTCTAATATCTTTTTTGGAAAATTAGGTTCATTTTTCTTCAAGAGAACAAATGTTACTGGCAGATTTTAAAATATTTTACTGTGAAACAATCTCCTGTTGAGTACCTAAGTATCTTCGACCCCAATTTTTTAAAAATCACATTGTTAATAAGGCCACTGTGATATGGAAATCATGAAAAGTGAGACATAATTTATTTTCTTTATCATTTAAAAAATTCACTTTCTAATTATTGTAAATGATAAATTACTTACATGCGTGAGAATGACCCGAGAGTATTTCTTTCCATATTACTCTCACTGCAATGATAGAAGTAGAAATAATTGATTGAATTATTCTTATTCACTTGTACATAAAAAAAAAGAATTAGGTAGTATTAAACACTTCTTTGTACTGTGGTAGTGTATGTAAGTAAAACTTGTACTTTTTAAGATGTCATTCTACCTAACATCTCTATCTCTTTCAGTTCCTCGGTACTCCCTCTCCTACCCCTCACCACATGCATGCTAATGCTCTTGCCTTACAACAGAAACAGCGTTCCTTCTTGGCTTTTGGATTTGGTGCTAGTTCCGCCCCATCAAGGAGAGAATCGCATGTGAACGTCAATGTCACGCCGACCTCACACGACATATCATCAGATACCCCAGAAATTAGGAAATATAAGAAGAGATTTAATAGTGAAATTTTATGTGCCGCTCTGTGGGGTAAGTGGGCTAGATTCCTTGTATGCATGTAACATGACATCTTTTAAAATAGAGTATAGAGAATTGCTTTTTCATATATTTCAAAAGCTTCCTTTAAACTTTTAGCCGAAGATTTGGATTATCACTAAGTTTTTTAAAAAAGAATGATCTATTTGTCTATTGTTTGTTTGCAAATTTATAAAATATTCATATTGGAAGAATTAAATTTTTTGTTCAAGTTATTTCCATTTTATGAAACTTAAAAGTGACATTGTTCTAGTCTGCAGAATGGTAGTTGATTTACCTATGGGCATAGGGGCAGCTTCCGAGGGTACTTTATATTTAAAAAAATTGTATTGGGTCGAGACAAGGGTTGATATTTTTTCTTCTATGATTATTATTTAAAAACTGAACCTCTGGTCATGGAGAAATGCTGACTTGATATTTCAAGTTAACTTGCATAGCTAGAATTTCAAAATTATCTTTTCCAAATTTCAATAATGTAATTTCTCCCAGTTCTCATAGTGCTAGTCCTTAATCGATTACTTTTTGGTGGTTCAGTTGGTTTGACAGTGGGATGAGGGCCAGGAAAAACAGTAAAGGCGAGAGAGAATCTCCCTAGACAATTTTTGTTTTAATTTGCTTGTTCCTTGTTTTTATGTGACCTTGTGAATGGTAACTATGTCTCCATTTTCCATCCATTCATTGTTATCTCCACGAAGAAGTCTGTTATTATTGGACGTACACTACAAACTTTGAAAAATTTAGCAATCCAAGTGCGGCAAAGGCTGTTAAATTCCTTTTTGTAGTCCACCAATGCTACGTTGAGATTTCTGTCGCCTCTTTGTCATTTGATGGCCTTACTCAAGGCAGCTGATCCTTACAGCATTTGGAAGTCTTTCTAAAATCTTTCTATTCCTTTGGGAGTATCTGGTATTTTGACAAGTGGTTATAGATGTTATTTGATAGTGCAGCAGTGATGACTTTGTACATCGTTGATGGGCAGATTATTGGCTAGTAATTTTTAGAATCCATAATCCTTGCATTTATAGAGAAGGAAAGTGTTTCCTGCAGTTAATCATTCCTGGATTTCCTCGGGGAATCGTGATTTTATTAACAGCCATTAAGTTTTCATGCAGAGAACTAATGTGTTTTAACCCGAAGCTTTGTACCCCGTCTGGTCCAGGTGCTTTCCAGTTTTGCGACTACTTTATTATTGACCTGACTCCATCCACTCTTAGGTCTGACCATGCATCAGGCTCACTTTTTCAGTACTACCTTTGCTCTTGTTCGACCCCTGAGGCATCCTTATTTTCAATCATTTAGTCCTCAAAATTGCATAGATAACTCTTGGGCCTGATGCTGCGAGGATGCTGTCTGCTGACTGTTCATTTAGAATTTCTTAGTTTTGACTATTATTATTATATTTTGGTAGCCTGAGAAGTTAATCACTTAAAGTGCATATTGGATAATAACTACATATTGCATATATTTTTTTCAGGTGTAAATCTTCTCATTGGTACAGAACATGGACTGATGTTGTTAGATAGAAGTGGACAGGGCAAAGTGTACCAGTTAATTTCAAGGAGGCGGTTTCAGCAAATGGAAGTGCTGGAAGGACAGAATATACTTGTCACGATATCTGGTAAAAAGAATCGTGTTAGAGTGTATTATCTTAGCTGGCTCAAGAGCAAGATATTACGTACAGATGGAGTTAGTGATGTAAGTGGCTTATTTGTTCTTTTCATTCATTTTTGAAAAAGTAAATAAAAACTTTGTATATTATTTTCAAGCGACGATTTTATTAATATAGACATGATATTTGAGTAATTATTCATTATATTAATTTGTAAAAATATAATTGAGCATTGTGTGCAGCTAGTATGGTCTAATATATAATTGAATAAATGAAGAAAAGTAGAGCGTTGAATAAATTATATATTGGTGTCTGGTGGTATAGGTGGTATGTGTCCCCAGCTTGATTTGTTGTGTTACTGGCAACTGGTGGAGTATTGTTTTGTGATTAAAATGTCATCTATTTTTTGTGATGTGTTAGGTGTAATCATGTGCGTATGTTCGTTGTTGTCCACCATCTTTATTAACTTACGTGTACGTAATTTCTTATACTAATATTTAACCTATGAATAAAATACCTGCTTCTTCAATATTTAAACCTTTTTATTAATTCGCCCCACGTTGGGCGCCAATTTATTCTACATTTCTTCATTTATTCAACTATACATTAGACCAAACTAGCTGCACACAAAGCTCAATTATATCGTTCAACTATGTTTACAAATTACTATAATAAATAATTACTTAGCATTGAGAATATCATGACAATACGTTTGAAATATATTGAGCCCTCACTTTAATCATAGATAACCTACCTATTCCTTGACGCCCCCTAGTGGTGCGCAACGTCTTAGAATAGGAGTGAAGGCTTCATCCTCCACTCCAACATTCTGTAAATAGTAACATTCCTCAACTTCATTGTATGTTTATTGTTGTTGATAACTCGATTGACATTTGATTTATCTGAATTATTTTTTCTAAAATGTTTACATTCTATGTAATCAATCCGAAATATAATGATTTTAAATCTAATATGGCCAAAATTTCATTAAAGTATTAAAAGGTATATGACAATGTTTTTGAGATGTTCGCTGTTCAAGTTAGGGCTCAATATATTTGAATTGTATATTAGTGACCTATTTCAAGTAACATTCAATTCATTAGTTTGTCATTTTACAGCAAGTGGAGCGAAGAAATGGTTGGATAAATGTAGGAGACCTCCAAGGGGCAGTGCATTTTAAAATAGTCAAATATGAAAGAATAAAGTTTCTGGTGATAGCCTTAAAAGACAGTATTGAAATTTATGCGTGGGCACCTAAACCTTACCATAAATTCATGGCATTCAAATCATTCTGTGATTTGACCTATCGTCCACTACTGGTCGATTTAACAGTAGAAGAAGGCACGAGACTTAAAGTAATCTATGGCAGCAGTGATGGTTTCCATGCTGTTGATTTGGACTCTGCTAGTGTTTACGATATTTACTTACCCAAACATGTAAGTAGAATTAAATGCGCAAAGAAATACTCATTTTTTTAAAGGTGTTTGCATTCATGTGGAACAACCTAAACTCTTCCGTTGTGGTTTCTATCTGTTGGAAAATAATATATTTGATTTTTCAGACACAAAATGGAATTAGTCCTCACTGTATAGTTACTTTACCAAATAGTAATGGAATGCAGCTCTTACTTTGTTACGATAATGAAGGTGTATATGTGAATACATATGGTAGGATATCAAAGAATATGTTGCTCCAGGTATGGTTAATATATTTCCTTTTAATATCGAGCTCAGTCCGCACTATTGACAAGCTCACAGTCTGATCCTGTTGAGTTATTTTCAAGCATTATAACGTGAACATCGAGTATTTAGTGATAAGGCAGTATATTACATTAGCGGTGAGGAAAAAGTGATTTATAAATTTAGTAAAAACAAACAGTGACAATGTGAGTTAAATTTAGAATAATTTTGTGACAAATTGTGACAGATGTATGTTCATGTGTTAATAGATTCTAAAAAGTAATTAAACACGTTATGGTGTTGGATACATACAGAACTGACTATAGCCTACAAACCTTACTGTAGATTACAGTGCATTCAGTATGTATCCGGGGCGAGAGAGACTTAGGATCAATTGAGATTATGACGTGAATGTCTACATGTTTAACCGCTGTATTTAAATCTGCGACTGCAGCTTAAATAGTACGTTCCAATCCTGAGTAGCTCGACATCATTTGAGAATTGATATTGCCGTTGGACAAAAGATCAGACTAGAGCAGAGAGATCTTACCATGAGCACATCAATAGTGTGGATGGAGCCTTACTGGGGCTATGCAAATCAAAATGGATGTAGATATAGAAGTAGTTTTTAAGTTTCTTAGTTTCTTTTATTTTGAAAAATGTCAACCTTAGTGATAATCATTAAGATTTCTTAATAAACATACAAAATAATTAAAGTGTCATGAAAAGATATTAAATAAACTTTTTAAATTACTTCATGAGATTGTCATTAGAAAATTAGTCAATTACAAAATATTTTAACCACAATAAATGTGGTTAAAATATTTTGTACTTGAGTAAATATTAATAGACCCCTGTTTTATACACAATTTAAATCTTTTCCTGTTAATTTTTGTTCCAGTGGGGTGAAATGCCGACATCGGTTGCATACATAGGCACAGGCCAGATAATGGGCTGGGGTAACAAGGCCATAGAAATTCGTTCAGTGGAATCAGGACATTTAGATGGAGTATTTATGCATAAAAAGGCGCAGAGGTTAAAGTTTTTGTGTGAACGAAACGATAAAGTCTTCTTTTCTAGTGCTAAGAGCGGGTCTTCTTGTCAAATTTATTTCATGACCCTCAATAAACCTGGCATGGCAAATTGGTAACGTTTAAACAGTGTATAATTGTTTAAATTGAGTGTGAAAAGATTGACTCTCCTGAACAACTTTTTTTAGATCAGCGATGCTATTTATAGAGGAATCAATGTATTACGTCTTTATATTTATAAATTTGCAGTTTGGTTCTAAAAATATCGAAAATCAAACACTATAATGGTTGAATTTCTTAGTTGCGAATCTGTACTTTGACGTTCCATTTTACCACATAACTAAAATATTACTAGTGCAGTAATGAGAGGAGGTCAAGATGCGGATTTTAAAGCGCTAACAATTTAAATATGCTAGTGTTCTGATTTACATCTCTTGCAGTGTCAATATTGTTAGTTCCTTGTTTTATCGATGACAAAGTAAAAAAATATTTTTAACTTTTTTTACATATAAAAAGAAATGGTGCTACCACAATTTATAGTAATAGCTATATATTAAAATTGTACATATTTAGATTGACGAAAAAAGTTAATGGAAGATTGGCATTGCAAAGATGAAGTTTTAAGTACAAAGCACATATTTATTTATTTCTTGATTCCTTCAATCCTATTAGACTATTGGGAATAGCAATAAATTAACAAATGTTAGGTCTAACGTAAACAAAAATCAGAGGAAGTCAGCCGATGAAAAACCTTTTGTGAGAAATATGCATTTAGTAAGGATAAGTTGGTGCCAACCAAGATGTTAGTGAAGTAAAAATGCTCACTAAAATGTAGATAAGTCCAAAAACCTAGTGTAATAATTTGATAAATGAATAACCTACCCGGACATGTTTAAAATTTGTTTTTCTATATTGACAAATTTTAACCATGCAATTCTTTTGTACATACTATTATTTGCATAAAAGAACCCTTGATAAATTTATAATGCAGCATGTAACACTTGTAAGCCTATGTTATTAGACAAAATTAGAGTGATAATTAAGAAAGTAAGTAACCATTTTTATACTAGTCTAAAATAATTGGAAATAAGGGAGCTGTTTTATAAAGAAAGTGCAAAAAATAGAGTACGATATTTTTGGTTATATTATAAATCGATTTTGCTCATTTACATGTATTTACAAAATAAGTGTGTTCTTCACGCTAAACAGGTGCAACAAATTTAGTGTTTAAAATACAGAAACTTTACAAAAAAGTCTATTTACATAAAAGCTTCATACTTATATTTATATATACAAGGAAGTGTTTTAAACCATCATATACTTACATAGAAAGTAATTCTTTGGTGAATTTGTATATAAACAAATATTTTTATTGGATTTGATGAATGATTGGTTGGATAAGAGCTTTTGAGCAATACTTTTAACCACTGGTGTAAATAATGCTCCCGCAAACCCCGCGTTGCAGGGATGCACACCAAAGCCAGGGACGCCATTTTTACCCCAGCGAGGACGACTTCAATGTCTGTTTTAATCAATAATATGTTGTTTTTTTTTTTATATAGCAGGACCTTATCTGGAAATTTCATCATTTTTACAACAAAAAATTACTTTATACAATATTTAATAAAACCTTTCAATTAAAGAACGCTTAAGAGTGACATTTTTTACCAAAGTGTAAGTACGAGGGATCACGAGGAGTACAAAATAGCAGGGGGCTTTCAGAAATCTTGGAGGGGGGGGGGGCATACTCTTAGTTACGCTACTGCTTTCTGCTTATTATCAAAGAAGTTTACTTCAAAGTTTTTTACATGGTAGACCAAATACTCTTAAGCCAGAAGTTGACTTGGCTTAAGAGGATATGGTTTATGGTTAAAATTGATAGTAGGGTACTACTTATTGTACACAATAGTTCGTGTACATTAAGTAGTAAGGCATCAATTTGAAACTTTTCTCTTTTGAGCTTCGAACAGTATATTTCCTTTTCTCTAACGATTTCAACGTGTTTTTTTTCCTTATAAAAAAATAGACTAGTTGTTCTCTACTGTTAAAATTTAAACTACAGTTCAAAATTACTCGTGTTTTATGGATAGGAATGCAAAATAAATATATTCCTAAATAATTATAATTAAATCTGTTCCTGCCGCACTCACCAAGAAGACTGCCCCTGCTCTCAATAAAGTCAATTTGGTTAACAAAATTCAAATTGAGTATTATGAGCAATGTCACCACACTCCTCATAATACTAGCTTCCAATGCACCCTTGTGGAAGCTACTTGTGTGGTAACCATTATGGCAAAGAAAAATGTAAAAATAAATATTTTGCTCAAGTTAGTAACCATGAGCCCGTTATAGATTTGTACGTGTTTGAAACTTAAAGGTGGCAGAGCATATCTCTAGGTCACTTGATAACTCATTTTTAGGGATGCGCATAGTTAAGAGTAAAGAAGTAGTGCTAATAATATTAAAATTAGACAGAAGAAATAATACAGTATCGAACAACAGTAAAGCTTATAAATAAATTTAATTATGTCATATTTTGTAACTTTTATGTCTTTATCAGTTTGATGAAGTTATCAACACTTAAGTTCAAATTTCAAGTTATTGGTCGGTAACAATGCTCATGTGCTCAACATCAATGTTTGAATGTTCAATTGTCAAAGACTCAAAACTTACTTAATCCACATTAGTAAACTTAAAGTAACTCTTATACCACAGGGTAAAATAGCTATTTTTTCGCCCTTCATTAACAACAGAATAATTCTACTTAGATAAATTCATTTTATACCTCCGTTTGAAATAACGTTAAAAAAAGGGAAAATATTAAAAAGTGGCAAATCTTGACCTAAGCTGGGCAACGAAAAATGAACACGGTTTTCGAAAGCATCTTTCCCATAGGATGCGATGATGTATTCGGTTTTGCAAAGAAATGGCAGGAAAATGTGAAAAAGTTAAGAAAATGCTTAAAAATTCACAAAATCCGGCCTGAAATATTCACAACTTAAGAGCCATATTTTAGTTTAAATTATGATGATTACTTTTAGTATTTTTCTTGTAAAATATGATTCTCTACTTCGCTTTGGCGAAAAATGCGGAAAAATTAAGAGAATGAATTTGAGTCTGTAATATTCAAAATTTAAACTTACGAAAATCCAGAGCTTGTAGAGAGATGTAGAATTTAGCAAATTAAACTGAACAATTGTGTGCTGACAGTACTGTACATTCTGTACAGTACAGCTTATTATGCGTAATTTAGATGGATTCGTATTTTTCCCGTAGGGTATGAGGGTCAACTTTTTTTGTGGGAAAATGTTGCGAAAAAGTGTAAAAATTAAAAAGATGCTTGAAAACTCACAAATAAATTTCACCTAAGATTATCGGAATTATAACATCTTAAGATGCAGAGTATATAACTAAAGATCGTTGTGGTCTTTTGTAGCATTTTTCCTTTGGAATAGGATGGTCTACTCTGTTTTTCGTTAAAATGGCGGAAAAATTTAGAAAAATCGAGAAAATGTCCGATGACTCAATATCTGGTCTGCACCATTTCTAAGTGAAATATATTAGTAATCAATGTTATAACTTGAGATTATTGTGATTTTTCGTACTTATTCAGTGAAAAGAGAAGGTTAACATAGCTTTGCGGGAAAACTCCGGGAAAATTAAGAAATATTAAAAAAGTGCATAAAAGTTTAATTTCAAGTTAATTTCTTTTAATATTTTGCCCGTAAAACGCGATGCTATCACTATGGTCGTATATCCTATTTTCCGGGAAATGTAAAGTCACAATAATTGGTTTATGTTATTTACATTGGAAATCTATTCAGATCAAACATGGTGAACTTACCATCAAACTAAAAATGCTTCTAATTTGAGTTAGTAATTGGTAACATATACTTGATATAATAAATAAAATACCGCGATTTCAAGTCATATTCGCTTGATGTTAATAACTTGTGAATATCTCAGAGCAGACTTTGTAAATTCTCAAGCATTTTCTTAACTTTTTCATATTTTTCCGTAAAACCGAAAACATCATCGCATTCTATGTAAAAAATGCTATCAAAAACCGTATTCATTTACCGTTGCCCAGCTTAGGCTGATCAATGAAACTAATTTTATTAAGAATGTTTATTGTTAAAAGAGGGCTGTTGGTATGAGATATCCTTAAAGTAGAAGTAAATAAACAATTGGAAGGCAGGCTCCTGAGTTAAACAATTGTTTTGTTAAGAGAGAAAGTATTTCGATGCTTGCTAATGTCATCAGTAATTGGGGCAACTTTCACCTGCTTAGTGGTAGAATCTAGCAAATTACAACTCAACAACTGTGTGCCGGCTGTACTTGTACATGCTGTACAGTAAATCGAGAAATAAAAATAAGGTTAAGATCTATACGAATTGGAAAAACTTAAATTAAAAGTAAAAGTCATCGGGTAGCAGATTGCCAGATTTATTTCAAATCATTCCACCAATGTGAAACTTTCGGATCATTGGACTCCATGTTGTCGACCGATATGAGTAAATAACATCAAATAACCGGCACAATCTCAAAACTAAATAAAACATTTTTTGTACTATAAACTGTAAGGCATCGTTTCTCTTTGCCTAACACAAAATCATCCTGGATTTTCATGGAGTTACCTCGGTCACTTGAGAAGCGTTTAGGAAAACAGAACAAAACATTTATTATCAATTTATTCTTGGTGTCATTTACGATGTAAGTAGTTATATTTTTAAGCCGAATTTGTTGCATCGTTTTAGCGCTCGGTTAATTATATAGCTGACATAATTTTAAAACAATTTCTGCATATGCGTATAAATAATTAAAATAATTTTTGTATGGTATTAGATTAAGTATTAAAGTTAAAATACCGATTGTTATCTCTGTTTTGTCTAATAGTTGAAATGTTTTTGTATCTTTCTTTTTATTTAATTTAATATTGTGATTGCACACAGAAGGTTTTAAGATTTTATACTAAATATAAATTAGTAAATATCTCTAATGTTCGTAAAAATTACTATGTTCATATTGTGTTTATTATTTGGTGCAATTAAAGACTGTTTTATATAAATAACTATTTTTTTTTGTTAATTTGTAAATCTAGATAGGGCAGATTTATTATAATTAACCAACCCTCTATTATTTACAGTACTTTTTGTTTGTTTATTTGCATATGATGCCTTTACGTAAGCCACAAGCTCTTTCTATTGCTCTTTTATAATAATTTCCAAAGAGATGGTATGTGTGATTTTTTTTATTATAGAAAATAACAATTATATAAATATCATTTTATTAATATTATTATTATTATTATTCAAAATATTAAAGTTATATATTATATGAATTGTTTTATTTCTTCACTAGCCATTTAAAATCATTAAGTATAAAAAATTGTTAATGTTTTAAATTGGTAAATAGCTCTTAAAAAGTTATGGTGTATTTCGACAACTTATATCATTATTAGCTTATAACACGTTAGCTGCGATACACGTCCCTCGCAATATGTATGCAATTGTTTCGATATGCGAGCCTCAAATCTAGCATGATCTGCTAGCATGCGAAGCCAGTTTTAACCACTTATACTTAGAATTTTTCTGTCAAGTATAGCTTTAGATCCGTTGGAATTTGCTGAATTCATATGGGAAAAAAAGTTATACATATCGCAGGTGCTATGTAACGCATGTGAATATAAAAACGTGATTCACTTGCGGTACATACCCTCGAGGGTATGTTCAGGTTTTAACAAGTCGATAAGTGATTCTTCGCGTTAGAGTTTATCGATCGTGAATGCATGAATTGTGTACAACATTTTATCTGACACAAATTGGGTATAATAATAAGAATTTCAAAAAAGATTATCAAATGACTTGGTGGAACTTTCATGCACAAATAATAACAATAGCACCAATCATACAAAAAAGACATGAGTCACCTATTAAATACAGACAACTTAACAATCCAGGTAATGTCGATCACTTTTTAGCATTGCTCTCAAAAGAAAAATGGGAAAACACTATGAACCCTAATCTCGATGTTAACGAAAAATGTAATAATTTTCTGGAAACTTTCCTACATTATTTTGAAACAGCATTTCCTCTAAAAAGCAAAAATTTAGTTCACAAACCAAAAATTAATAATGAGTGGATCACACCTGGTTTAAAAATATCGGGCCGGCGACTAAAAATGTTATATGAATTAACATGGACAGGAGACGAGCAAATAAAGTCTCACTATAAAAAATACAAAAAGATATACAGAAAATTACTAGACATTGCAAAAAAGATGTACTATAAGTCACTTTTGGCAAATTCTTATAACAAATCTAAGGCAGCATGGAACATCATTAAACCTAATAAACAAAACAAAAATGTAACAATATAAGTTGCAAAAACCTGACCACTCGATTACCAGTGATCCTGAATATGTCTCAAATCAATATAATAATTTCTTTAATAACATTCCCTCACTTCTTTTGGAAGCAAACATTACAGGAAACATCTTGCCACCCACCTTTCAGTTTATAAGTAATATTCAATCACTTTATTTTGAACCTGCTAGTGAATTAGAGATACTAGGCATTATTAAACAATTAAAAAACTCAAACTCAGCTGGAGATGATAATGTAAGCACAAACTTGTTAAAAAAATGTATGCATCATATTGTGAAACCGTCAACTGAATTAATAAACTTTTCACTCAAGGAAGGTGTATTTCCAGATAAATTGAAAACGGCAAAAATTATACCACTACATAAATCTGGCGACAAAACCAAACTGGAAAATTTTAGACTAATATCTTTATTAAGCTCCTTTTCAAAAATATTTGAAAAATTGGTATTACACCGAATTGTAAGTTTTTTTGATAAACAAAGGCTCTTTAATCCTTTTTAGTTCGGTTTTTGTAAAGGTTTGTCTACTATAAGTGCCATAATTGAACATATATAAAAATCTGGATGAAAAGAAAAAGGTAATAGGCATATTCCTGGATTTAAGCAAAGCTTTCAACTTGGAAGACCACAAAATTCTGCTGAATAAATTAGAAAGATATGGCATACAAGGAATACCTCTAATGTGGCTCACCAGTTATCTTCAGGATAGAATGCAATATGTTGATATTAGTGGTCATAAATCCAGTCTACTGCCCTCTACTGTTGGTGTACCACAAGGTTCTATATTAGGTCCGCTTTTGTATATTATTTATGTAAATGATTTTCAAGTGTCAAATTCTATCATGTATGCTGATGATACTACTGTCCTTGCATCTAAAGTAAATGTCAATTCTGTTGTTAAGGAAGCAAATTGGCAATTAAAAGAAGCCAATAATTGGTTTATTCAAAATAAGTTACTGCTGAATAATAAAAAATCTGTAGCTTTGAGATTTAACCTAGCTAAAAAGCCATTCGATCATAGCCTGTTAATCTGGTCGAAAAGTGGAAGCCTTAAGCAAGAAAATGTAACCAAATTTTTAGGTGTACATATCTCGGCTAATTTAACTTGGACAACTCATATTGAGGAAACATGCAAAAAGATCGCACCGGTGTGCTATGTTATAAATCAGCTAAGAAAGGTGGTTGACAGATCTGTATTGTTGATGTATTACCACGCTCATTTCCACTCAGTGATTTCGTATGGCATTATAGGTTGGGGTATTTCACATGAAAGTATCAGACTTTTTCGACTTCAGAAGAAGGCCATTAGATACATAATGGGAATGAGAAAATGCGATAGCTGCAGAAAATTATTTAAGGAACTGGGTGTACTTCCACTACCGTGTATTTTTATATATCATTTACTGCTCTATGTTAAGTCTGAGTTAAGCAGTTTCAATTCTTTAAATGATAATCATTCCTATTTTACCAGAAATAATTTAATTTTAGAAATACCTGCCCCATAACTTGGCTACTTATAAAAAGAGTCCAAGTAAATTTAAAATTTTAAATACACATAAATTCAAAGTCACTATAAAACATTTTCTTTTAGACAAGTCATATTATTCTCTAAATGAATATCTTGACGATTCGCTGTAGAGATCTTATAATTTATGTTGTTTTATTTTAGTAATTCTATATTTTAAACTGTTTGTATTGTTTTATTTTATTTCCTATGCTTACTGACTTGCCACATATACATACAATGTATCAACAAATGGTTAATAAATTATTATTATTATTATTATTATTACTTTCCGAGAACATGGACAATATTCCACCTAACCCTAGAAAAAGGCTACATACTTTTATCAAACCAGAGGGGCCAGGTAGGACGAAAAGGAAACCCTGCAGAGGTTGTTATAACGAGCTAAGAGAAACTTTATCAAGTCGGGTCGGGAAGCGGACAAGAAAGTTAGACGTGTAATAAGCTATTATGACGATTGTCCACAGAAACCTGCCAATTGCCTTAACTGTTTAAATACAGGTCATGTTTGAAATATGCATAATTATATATCTTGCATTGTAATATATTACAAATAATAAAGAATAAATGAAATATTTGTTAGAAATATTTGCTTTCCTTTATAAACAAATGCTAAACTCTCAATATTCATTTTTTCTTATTCATATGCGGTTCCAGTTCTTGGAGATATGTAGGACTGTAGTACCATACCAATTGATCATCTAGACTAGCTACTTTTTTACCATTATCAAGGTAATGACAGATCTTCTGAACAACCTCTAGAGTTGGTAGTTCTGTGGATTTATTATCTCTGTAGCCAAATTGACTATCAGTAAATATATTATTAGATTCTAAGTATAAGTGTATTCTGTTGGCAAATGCTTTTTCAGGAATTTGGATAAGTAGCTTAGTCAAGTTATGGGCCTATGATTTTCCACCAATTGTGGATCTTTCTTCTTAAATAAGGGAATTACTTTATCTAATTTGAATATATTAGGAGACTGTCCAAAATGTATTGACAAATTAATAAGATGTGCAAGAAAATCTGCTATAACGTATTTACTGAATTTTAATAGTCGAATAGGTATTTCGTCAACACCTGTTGAATTTTTATTTTTCATATTATTTATTATAATAAGAATTTAGTCCCCTGTCACAGGTTCAAAAGAAATTGTTAAATTCATAGTTTTTCTGGATATTGTACAACTATTTGATATGTTATCTCCAAAATGATTACCCAATTAATCCTTAACACTTATTGTGGAAAAATAATTCGCAAATATTTCACATATTTTTCTATCGTCATTTATTATTTCATTATTTACTTTTATACCAGTTCTCATTTTCTCTTTTTGTCTCCCCAGTCTGTTATTAACAATTTGCCATAAGGCTTTATTTATATTACCTGCATTTTCAATTATGTTTGTGTTTATTTATTTTTTTATTTTGGATATCTTGTTAATGCATTTTTCACAGTTTCTAAATGATTTCATTAGTTCAGGACAACCGGAGTTTTTAGTAATGTGATAGAAATAGTTTAAGTCGTTTAGTTCTTTTCTTATTCTACAATCGTTTTGAGGATTGCTATTTTTTATAACTCAAATTTCTTGCTTTTTGCAACTCATTAAATGTATATGTGGCCATTCAACACTTGTTCCCTATAGGGGGAGGGTGGGGGGCCGCAGAACTGTGACAGTGAACTAAGGTGAGGGAAGGGGTTCACAAAAAGTGAATGTCCTCAAAAAATCAATAACATATTTTTAAGAAAGTGGAATCTTTTATCCTTAAAGGTAGAGGGGGGGAGCTGTGCAAATGAATGTTCATATAGGGGTGGGGGTGTCATAAATATTACAAGGAGGGGTGAAAAATAGCCCCTTTCTGTGAAATTATTTGTTAAATGTTTCCTTGCAACATTTTATATGTATATATATAAAAAAGGGAGATCCAGAAGTAGAAGAAAATTACAGACCCATAAGTTTGTTACCATCACTTTCAAAAGTTTGTGAGATAGCAATGGCGAACAGACTACTAAATTTCTTTCATACAAATAAACTGTTCAATGACTGTCAACATGGCTATCTGAGGGGTAGGTCAGTGGAGACAGCACTGTATGACTTTATGAATAAAATAATTCATAGTCTGGAACAAAAGAATATAGTTTTGGGAATGTTTCTTGACTTGTCGAAAGCATTCGATAGTCTGGACCACTCTATCATGCTAGAAAAATTAAAACTATATGGTATCAGAGGAATTACACTGAAATGGATCTGCTCTTACCTCACGGATTGCCATCAAAAGGTAGTGATTGAAAGAGATCATGAAAAATATTTCTCTGAGAGTAAACAAATTAGCATCGGAATTCCACAGGGCAGTATCATGGGTCCATTGCTTTTTATTATTTATATAAATGACCTCGCTTGTGCACTCTCAGGTGAGACTTCAAATCTAATAAATTATGCCGATGACACAAACCTTCTAACAGAAGCTGAGACATTTCCGGATTTAGTAACCCTAGGAGACATCTCACTAACTAGTACAAATGACTGGTTTCAAATAAACAGGCTTTTATTAAATACAGACAAAACAAATTTTATATGTTTGAGGACTAAACAAAGTAGAGCAGATATACCAGGCTCGGCAATGCTGCAGACCCAAAATGTAACGTTATCGCAAGATACTAAATTCCTTGGTATTTATATTGACCAACACTTGTGCTGGTCAAAAGAAATTCAGCATGTATGTAACATATTAAACTCTGTCAGTTACACGTTCAGAGTAATTAAAAAGTATCTGGAACTAGATGTGCTTAAAACAATATACTATGCAAACTTTCAATCAGTTTTAAGATTCGGAATAATTTTTTGGGGAGGAAGTAAAGATGTAAACAAAGTCTTCATCATACAGAAACGTATTATAAGATTACTCACGGGATTAAATACAAGGGAGTCATGTAGAGGTAAATTCCGGGAACTAAATATCATAACGGTACCTGGTCTATATGTGTATGAGTGTCTATTATTTCTGTTTAAAAACAAACCAAAATTTGCAAAATATGAAATTACACATAACCATAACACGAGATCTCTATGCTACAATTTTCCACAGCATCGCCTTACTCTCTCCGAGAGAAACCCTGCTTACTCGTGTATAAAGTTTTATAACAAACTGCCCGCAAATGTAAAGGAAATAACCTCATTTAAGGATTTTAAAAAACAAGTTTTTAATATTATTTTAGCTCTTGAGCCATATAGCGAGAAGGAATTTTTAAACGCAACCCAAAGTTATATGCTACTATTTATTTGTTCTTTTATTTCTTATAATCAAGTTGTTTTTAAAACAAAATTTTAATTAATGATTTTATGATTTGAAATAACTGTTAAATATATATTGACGCCTTTCACTCAATTAGTTTTAAAAAAATATTTTATAAGACTGATTTTAATACACTGAACTGAACTTGTGGTAGGTTCCTAGTGAAACATCTTGAAAATAATTGTTAATAAATTAAACACTGCTTTTAGATGAATCAATCAATATATTATAAATACTCTACATATGTTTCGGCTTATTAGGCCTTTATCAAGAGTATTACATAGTGAATACTAAAGTTTCTGACGTGCTTATTCAATTTATACCTAAAAGTATTTATGTTTTAATCTATTTATGACTTAAGCTACTTAATATTTAATTTAACATCTTCAATTATTTGAATGTTTGGAGTGGACCTAAGCTGATTATATAAATCAAAGGATATTTCTTAACAATTGGTTTATTATAGGGGTGTTTAGGAAATTCTGCTGGTCATTTGTGGTGCAAGGGTTGTACTTGAAAGATTTTTTGATTTCTAGTTGTTCTAGCAGATCTAAACGTTTACCTTTTCTTTCTGAATGAAGTAAATTTATGTTATCAGTATCTATGAAATGGTTGTTTTCAATACAGTGTGTTGACATTCCTGTATTTTTATTGTTATTTAAGATTGATTTTTTGTGTTCTTTTACCCGGTTGACAACGCTTCTACCACTCTGACCGATATAGACAGCATCGCAATCCTTATAATTAATTTTATATACACCTGATTTATCAATTTTATTTAGTTTTTCTTTGTTATTAACCAAAATGTTTCCTATATTTGTTTTGTTCACACTTATTGTAGAGATACCCAAATTATTCAATTTTTTAGAAATCTTGTTACTAAATTTCGGAACATAATTAATAAAACTATATTTTGTGGGTTTGTTAGGCACAGTGAAAAATTCTTTTTGAAGCATTTTGCGTTGTTTGTTTTTGACCATGTTATCTATTAGTGACTCGTTGTATCCGTTATTTCTTGCAATTTGTTTAATTATATTTAATTCTCTATCAAAATCACTTTGATCTAAAGGAAAATTCGTCAGTCTATGTATTAGACTATGAAAGGGTGAAATCTTAATTTGCCATGATTGCTGCGAATTATAATGTATTACTGTATCTGTAGTGGTAGGTTTGCGGTAGATGCTAAATTTCAACTGATTGTTATGTTTTTTGATATTCATATCTAGAAAGTTTAATTGACTATTTTGCTCCGATTCCATTGTAAACTGAATTTTACTATTAAAAGAATTTAAGAAATTAAGGTAACTACTTAGGTTTCTTTCTGTACCGGTCCATATACAAAAAATATCGTCTACATATCGAGTCCAATAAAACACATGTGTATTTAAACTGTTATTGCTATTAAAAATTAAATTTTCTAGGTTTGACATAAATATTTCAGCTAACAAAGGAGAAATTGGTGAACCCATTGGTAGCCCGTCTTTTTGTCTAAAGAATTCACCATTAAACTGAAAATAGTTTTGTTCAATACAAACTCTCGAAAGATTTTTTAACTCTGTTTTTTCGGTTTCGCTAATTTGTGAATTATCTATTAAATTATTTAATATTAATTTTAGTTCTGTGAGCGGAACTGAGGTGAACAGACTTTTAACGTCAAAGGAGAATAATTTTGCGTTATTTGGTATTATTAAATTTTATGTATTTTCAATAAATTCAAAAGAATTTTTTATGGAATATTTAGATTTAAAATTTATTAATTTTGGTAAAATATAATTTAGTTTTTTACATAATTTATAAGATGGAGCATTGATGTAAGACACTATGGGGCGTATAGACTGATTTTCATGAAATAAAGTGTATTATTATTATTATTATATAATTTCATTACCTTTCTGTTCGGGATTATTACTACATTTTGAAAAAAAATGTAGTATAGGTTTTGCATTTTCCCGGTGGACCATCGAAACCCGAAAAAAGCGTCGGATCGAAATGAAAGTCATATCTATCGACTCGAGAGCGAATTTAGAAAATTCCGACCGTCGCACACACGGCAAAATGCAGGATTTATGGTGACAAAAGTGCAAATGTCAGTTACCGCCAAGTGAATCCATTTCTCAAAAAAAAGGTTGTTAATTGCATGGAGAGAACGCCCCTGTATTTGTTTTGCAAGCTAATATCACTGTGACGTGACGATTTGCGGTTAAAGTGAAACGTTGTGATATCAAGAGTGCGTTGTCAGTTTCGCTGAGCTTGTAATCGTAAGTAGATTGGTATTTGTATTAGTTCTGTAACAAGTTAGCACCGGTTTTTGCAATGGATTCGAAACCGACAGGTATGTAAGTAAAATTTAATATGCATGGTTTCCTGTCTCTTTGCGAACATAGTTTTTGAACTGAATTTTAAAGAAAGACGTTTTTTGCATTTTTAAGTATATTTTACGATTTTCCTAAGAGTCTACCTAAAAAGTACTCGTGAGTGCCCGTGAGTTTCTTTAAAATTAAGTATGCTTATAGTATTGAGATCACAGTATAAAAAAATTAGAGTGCCGAAAGAAGCCCTTTCTGAGAAATCTTTTTTTTATTACAGGGAGTCACACAAAACACCTGAATTCTAAGATTACGAAAAATGAATTATTCCTCAAACTTTATCAAAACAAGTTTTTCAACCTAAAATCAGCTAAATGTAACAATTTCTTAACTGATTATGTAATAGAGAAATATTACAACAAGCAGAATGTTGAAAAATTGGAAGTAAATATTAAAAATGCCATCAAGTATTTTGTATCTAAATGTATTATCAAATGGAAAGCTAGTCATCGAATATATGACAGTTTTGTCGAAAAAAATGGTAAGTGGCTTCAGGCTGAATTTCAATTACCTGGAACTGAGCGGAGAAGCTTTGATACATCAGATAAAACAAAAGGTAGACGTAAAAAGCTATTTGAAGATTGTTCCAAACGAACAAAATCAAGAAGTGTTATGACTCTAGTGTCAGAAAAGAGTCAAGAAAAACTATATCTTGCAGCAAAAAAATCTCTGAGAAGAAGTGGTAAAAGATTAGCAGCTGACGTTGTAGAATTGGCCGTTCATTCAACATCACAACAGCTAAAAGAAATGAAACTGGTTCATGACTCTCCATCAACCCCCATTTTGCTCTATAAACCGGAGGAAGCTTTGACTTTAATCGTAGACTGCAATTTGGGAAAGGGACCTATATACAGATATTCAAAAAGGAGCCAAGAGAAGAGGAGCAAACATTTATCCTCCGTACAATGTTATTTTCAAAGCTAAGAAACAGTGTTACCCTAAAAGTATTGTAGTTACAGATGCTGAGGCTCGAATTCCTCTGCAAGATCTTTTGGATTTGACCGTGCAACGTTTAGTTGAAGTTCGGTCAGAAGTATTAGAACGGATATCAGCTGATATAACAATTGTTGATGTTATGTATAAATGGGGATTGGATGGTAGTGGTGGGCATAGTATTTACAAACAAAACTTATCAAGTTCACAATATGGCGATGCCAACTTAATACTATCCACAATAGTACCTTTAGAAATGTCAACAATAACAAATAACTCAGAGCAGATTTATTGGAAAAACATAGAAGCCTCGTCCATACGGTATTGCCGTCCTATTGCATTTCAGTTACTAAAAGAAACTTCCGATAATATGAAGAAAGAATATGACTTAGTTGAATCACAAGTCGGTAAATTGAAACTACAGTGGCCGTTGCTAGAAAGGGCTTACATTTTAAGCACATTGTTATGGGTACTATATTTGATGGCAAAACATGTAATGTCCTAACAGACACCGCATCAACGCAGACTTGCAATGTTTGTAAAATCACACCTAAAGACATGACAATGACTTACCTACCTAAAGTTGTTGCCAGAAAATGCAATACAGACACATATAAATTTGGAATATCTGTTCTACATTTTTATCTTAGATTTTATGAACTGTTGTTGCATGTATCATACAAACTTGACCTTAAAAAGTGGCAAGCTAGAACACCCGAAGCAACTTCCTCTTATTTCATCATGCAGAAAAGCAATACGAAAACGAAAAAATGTTTACCCACAAGAGGTCTTGAATATGTTGAAAGTACCCGACTTTTTAGACGGTATGTGTCAGTTCGACAGTGGTAGTGAAGACATTAACGACAGCGATGTGGACTCCGAATGAATTTTGAATACTCATAGTAGTCGTAGTACAAGTTTTACAAGAATTTTGATTCACATGTGACCGTTAGGGACCAATTATTGTTATAATGATATTACCCCACCCTACATAGATTTATGATTTTGTCTGTTGTATGCTTTGAAGCCCCTGTATATAATAAATGTTGTTTGATATAGTACTGTTCTTCTGTCGTGAGTGCATTAATACAAAAATAATTAAAGTTGCACTGTCGCATTCAAATTATATTTTTGTCACCCTAAATCCTGCATTTTGCCGTGTGTGCGTCGGTCTGTCTGTCACGCCCAGCCCCCCCCGTTTTCCGATTTCGATGAAATTTGGGCAGTTAATAGGAGGCCTTTCGAAAACCTTAACGCCGGAAGCTCGGCTCCGTTCGGAAACCGGAAGTACCCGATATGGACGTTTCGAGTTTTTCGGGAAAAATTGAATAACTCTGTAAGGGGTAGTCGGATCGAGATATTTAAAAAAAGAAATGGTGCCGATGGCAAAGCTCTACAAATAAGTATACCAGAGACCACGTCGGAGAACAAATGAAAATTGAATTTTTTTGCAAAAAACTGGTTTTCTCGAAATCGGGCTAGTAAGCACGATAACTGTCCAGAATATTAACTGATTTCGACGAGACTTGGTGGGATCAAAGGTACACAAATGAAGCCTATTGCTGGCGGCCCGGATCATTTGACCACAAGTATTTTTTCCAGGGCCGAGTATGATTTTTTAAAGAAATTAATAACTCCCGAACCGAAGGTGGATTTTGATTTTCAAAAACGGTAATTGTAGGGCTCGATTAGGTCTATTAGTTTACGTTTGTGAGAAATTTGACAAAATAAGAGCCAATCTACAAATCCAGGAAAACTTGATTTTTTTGATAAATTCTACAAATTCCGAACAGTTTCCTAATAAAAATCGAAAATGAACTATTCTGTCGATCGATTTCTATAACCAGTATTAGGCACGGACCTTTTTGGATAAAAAATCTGATATAGAGTTTTTTCGAAAAATTTAAAATAAACAAGTTATTTACGAAAATGCATTCCATAAAATTATTTAAGAAAATATTACAAATTGATAAATTCTCCGTGCGACATAAGTGCAAAAAAATAATGTAATGTTATGTTTAAAATATCATCATTCATTTTCTTATTTTCATTTACTAAATAAAAATAGAACCGATGCCCTTTATGTGTTTCAAAATGTAGTTAGCTTTTACTTTAGTCAATGCAAAAAGAAAAAAAATGTCAAAGCACTGAGTCATCTTGCGACCCTCTGCTGAAAATGTATCGAATCATCCCAACAGGGATAAAAAGCATATCAAAATGTAGTTTTTTTTAGCTTGTTTATTTTAACTGTAGCCACATTTAATTTAATATTCTGTTGAAGAAACAGAGTTTTATTTTTCCCTGCTAACAGAAATACATAATACATTGTATAAATTCGACTGCTAAAAGACTTGTTTTATTCAAATGCTTGGAAATGATTTGATAATATATTTTAGATGAATTGATATAAATTTTAAATTTTTCTAAAAAATATCTATAGGTTACTTACCGCGACAAAGACCAGCTTGTTTATTCTGTTTGGTGTGTTTTCGACAGCGAGTTAAAACATTGTATAGAAAATTAAAAAAATATATCCACATGCATGTAAGTTAGTACATAGTGCATAATTATTAAATTACCTAAATATTTATTACTTTAGTAAACTATTTTATTATATTCCAATTGTTAATAGTTCTGAATGTTATTTTTTAAAGTACTGTTGTTTACAGCGTAGTACTCTAAAGATTTAAATGTTATTGAGTTTCTTACAGTAACTAGAAAAACGATATATAGTTTCACATTCCTAAGACTCCAATTATAAATCATCATTAATAATACCATGGATCACAGTTGTTAATAAATTGTAACCCAACTGAACAGACTTTGAGATGCATGTGATAGATACATACACGTTAATAATAAGTACAAAAAATAACTATAATAAAACTTGGAACTATTTTCAAAATTATTAGGTACTTAATGTTTACTTCTCTACTCTTTGGTTAAATTTTTTAAAACATATCACGTATCTAATTTTAATCATTCTCCGATAATATCATGTTACGGTCCTTAGTTCGTAAAACATGTGTAGCATGTTATCAAACATAAATCACATGTTAGAATGAAACTCGAATCATTACATATAAATAACATTTATTATTCTGACTTATAAACTTTATTCTTCTACTTTGTAGAACTTATATTTACCCCGCCAAGGCTTAGGCAATGGGCAAGTACCGGGACATGGAACTTGTCCCGGAATTTCACAAATACAGTGCCTATCGCATAGCGTACCAAAGTTAGCAGGATTATCTTTCTTTTCTTTGGCAATTGCTTCAGCTTTTAGAACTGCCCTAAAAACAAAATAAGCAATTAAATTACTTTGTTTGATAAAAGCAAGGTTGTTTAAAGTGACCGGAAGTTTCCAAAATACATTTTAAGTCTCGTTTCAAGATGCTTAGCTAAACTTGCCTTGTTTTCCCAACTACTTGAATTAAATGTTCATATATTTCTTCTTTGGACTTATTATCTACATCAATAAGCATTTCCTCACCAGTTTCTAAAATAAAGTAAAAAATAAAATTGTTCGTATGTACTTACTATATTAGTATTACCATAAAAACACCTTATAAATGGAGTTGGCGTTAAGTTTTTTAAAGTGGCTATTTGGATCTGTGGATTTTTATACTGAATCTGTGGTAGGTACCAAAATACAAAATCTCTGCAACAAAATAGAGAAAACATACTATATTATGGGATACTTTTTGAACACATTCTCTTACTTTGTTCCCAAGTGATTTTCTCCTATTACATTGTAGTTCACAGTAAATATTTTAATTTGATCTTTTAGTACTAATCTTCCAGCTTCTAAATATTTGAGTGTTCTCCTAATAGGAGCTACTCCCTTCATAAAACCCATGTTTTATTGTTTCAATAAATCATTTCAATCTAAAGAATTGTTAAAAATATAAATAAGGTTATGTATAGTAATGAAGTTATTAATCTAGTCTGCTTCTTCTTCTAATAGCGTTTCAAGTTCACTTTCAAACAAGAGTATTTGGTTGTCTGCTCAACTACATGTTAGTTGAACCGATATTAACAAAACGGTTGTTGTAAATGCGTGTGTTTGGCAAGTGATGTCTAAATGATGCTTTGTATTTCCAATACCAGTATAAGGATGAGTTTTGAATCTATCCATCAGCATATTGTATCAATGTTCTCTGTCCTGTTCGATCAATGAGGAAATTGCGGTATTCACTTTTTAAATGAAATTTTTTAAATGGAGTTTCTCGGGTCGACCCGTATGTATGTTTTTATTTTTAATTTTGTTCAATTATACTAGTTATACTGTTTTAATATATGGGGCCATTTGACAAATACGTTCGTATTTAGGTTGGCAGCATATTCTTTTCCTCGGGATTGATACAGAGCAAAACTATAAATAAGTACACTCATTCTTATTAAATAAATAATTTAAAGGGACATATAATTCGCAGTTTGCTTTTTGGCAAACACCATATAAATATTTCTTTATTTAATTTATCGGATGTATATAATATTTAGTATTTGGACAAGATCTCGAATAAGACGCGTATTAAAAGACTGACAAGACGTATCTGCAAGAACTTATATAACAATAATATGCAAATATAGGTCGTATTTTTTCAGCGAGAAAACAGTGTTGATCGTGTTGAATCTTGAAATACAGCTTAAAGTAGATTTCAGTATCTTGAGGAATGCATCAAGGTTTTATTCTTTTACAAATTAGCCTAAATGATGCAAATAATATTTCACAAATGTTGCTCAATGCAACGTCAAGAAGTTCTCCAGAAAAAACATGTGGTATGATTAAAGCAGTACTGAGCACTGATAAAAAGTGTTTCGAGCATTAATTACTAAGCACGTTAGATACCTAACGAAGTGCTCACGATTACTAAACATTTTTAGACTGTAAGTTGAAATTACGAACGTTAAGCACTTTATTTGATTTTAACACATTTTAAATTCAACTAAAAAAGTCATTTGAATTGCAATACATTTGACCTCAGTCAAAAATTCAAATTTTTAAATACCTAAAACTTAAAAACACTAGACATATAGACTGGTTTACACACTCGGCTGATTGAAATCACATAACTTTATCGATATTGTTATATACATGTTTCCACCCCTTGGCAAGCACCCCCAAAACCGTGGGTTCGGAAATTATAACACGAGACACCACTAATACCACTTATTAACTTATTATAACTCACAATACGGAATACTATAATACTCATATAACCATAAACACTGTTTAAAACTGCATTATTATTTGTTTGCTTGTAATTGTAATGAAACATATTCTTTATAGGATTTGCTGTTTGCAAAATCCTGTAAAGAATATGTTTCATTAACTTTTAACACTGTTTATTACTTTTGACACTTCATTCTGAGCTATCTGAACTAAACTGAGTGACCCGCCGCTGAATTGCTCTCTACATACTTCGCAGTCGGCCTGTCGAATGGTCTTTTCGGGAATAGAACCTCGAATAATCCACCCTTCTCTAGAATTTTTTAAACTGATGTAGAATAAATTTTGATTCTGCTTGGAAAATCACTCCTAGCGTCATTTCTGATAGGAGAGCTGAACTCCGGCCAGTGCAGGCTTCTAATTAATTTACCCATTATCCTACTAGTATAGTAGGCGAGTCTACCTGGGATTTTTCCCAAAAATTTTCTATGCTATTTGAGTTAGCCACGGATTCTTATCGGAAAAATTCCGGTGAACAAGATTTTCTTATGAAAAAGTTTCCTAAACCGCGAGCTTCATGGTCAAATGTTTAAATACATGTTTTTTCGTTTTTATTTAATAAAATGAAAACAGTTTGACCGATCCGAAAAAATCTTGATTCAATCGAAAAATATGTTCAATACGCGTCGTTTGGCGTCAGGCATAACTCATATGTCCACCCGTTCATTTGTTATAGCCAAAATAAATTTCTTAATTAACAAATTGATTACTCCGAAACTAATGAGGTCAGGATATTGTTTTTTTCAAAATATATGCCGTTTTTACCAAAGAATATACGGTATTTTTTTTGGCTCGATATCTTTAATACTTTTTAATTGTTTAAACAATTAGCATAATTTGTTAATTAGCAAATAACTTTTTTTTCGAAAGTTTGATCGACTTCAAACCAACTTTAAACGATAAATATTGATGTTAGGCATAACCCCCATATAAGTCTGCACGAATGCACCTTCTTGCTTTTGTTTACTTAAGGTTTAAATTAATTTTGCAAATTAACAAATGGAATATCTCGTCTCTGGGTAAGCGGATCGAAATGGGGATTTGTGCATATGAAAGTGATTGGAAAAAGGAAAATTTTGAGACCAGAAAGAACTTGATCGGATAACTGGAACCGGAAATAAAAGTGATATTGCGTGAGAGGCTCTAATTTGTTTATTAACAACTTTTTGCACTCGACTTGCAAATGAAGCTAGCAAGTTTTTCCATCAACCACAAACAGTTCTACAAAAAATACCTGAAGAGTTACACGCGTTTTTGACCCTTAAAAAAGTCTCTCCCGCAACGTGAAAATAGTAAGATTTGACGCGCAATTCGATACTCGGTGCGGGCAAATTTTTTTTTTCGTCAAATTTGCTTTTCTTTCATGTAACCAAGTATTTTTTATGATAATAAATGTTTTTACTTTCTGAAAAATTTTTAAGTACGTCGTAAATAATTTTCTTTTGCAATTTTCATTAAATAAATGGCTATCTTGCAACAAACATATGACTGTTTTTGTCCAACGAGGGTTTATCGGTAGTTTTCGTATTTTTTACTACTTTCCGTGAATGAGAAGGCTTGTTTTACTTTATTTGAGGGGAGGTGCCTGTCAAAATAAGACCAAAAATAAAATAACAATGCCTTTGAAATAGTTAAATCTTTTGATTATTTCTCATTTGCAAATAACAAAGTGTGTGTTTTTTTCATGAGACTGTGAACTTTTTTCATTATAAGAAAAAAAGTGAAAAATAAATTTGTTCCCTTTTTATTTTTGGTCTTTTTTCGACAGGCACCCCCCTCAAATAAAGTTAAACAAGCCTCTTTCACAAAAAGTAGTAAAAAAAACAAAAACTACTGACAAACTCTCGCTGGACAAGAACAATCATATGTTTGTTGCAAGATAGCCATTTATTTAATGAAAATTGCAAAAAAAAAATATTTACGACGTTTTTAAAAATTTCTCAGAAAGTAAAAACATTTATTGTCATAAAAAATACTTGGTTACATGAAAAAAAAAGCAAATTTGACGAAAAATAATTTGCCTGCACCCGCCACCTCATTGCGCGTCAAATATTACTATTTTCACGTTGCGGGAGAGACTTTTTTAAGACACAAAAACGCGTATATATCTTCAGGGATTGAATATTTTTTGTAGAACTCTTTGTGGGTGATGGAAAAACTTGTTAGCTTTCATTTGTAACGAACCTCGTGTCCAAAAAGTTGTTAATAAACAAATTAGAGCCTCTCACGCAATATCACTTTTAATTCCGGTTCCGGTTCCGGTTATCCGATCAAGTTCTTTCTGGTCTCAAAATTTTTCTTTTTCCAAGCTCTTTCATATGCACAAAATCCCATTTCGATACGCTTACCCAGAGACGAGGTTCTATGGGGGTTATGCCCGACATCAATATTTATCGTTTAAAGTTGGTTTGAAGTCGATCAAACTTTCGAAAAAAAAGTTATTTGCTAATTAACAAATTATGCCAATTGTCTAAACCAGTGTTCCTCAAACTTTTTTTTCTCAAGTACCCCCTTTTGTTGTGCAGTGATCATGCGTACGTACCCCTTTCTAAAAAATACATATAATAAAAACTATTTTGAACAGATCCGTACTGCACTTCGCAATTTAGATTCGGGTGCCTATTAATTGTGCAATTTTATCTTTCACCTTGATATGTGTTATATGTTTTATTCTGTTATATATATTTTTGTAGGTTTCTATTATTTAAATTTGCTGAAAAAATTAAAAATTTTCGCGTACCCCCAAAGGGTACGCGTACCACAGTTTGAGAAACTCAGGTCTAAACAATCAAAAAGTGTTGAAGATATCGGGCCAAAAATGTTATATTCTTTGGTATAAAAGGCATGTGTTTTGAAAAAAACAATATCCTGACCTCATTAGTTTCGGAGTAATCAATTTGTTATTAAAGAAATTTATTTTGGCTGTAACAACTGAACGAGTTGACAAAATGAGTTGTACCTGGCGCCAAACGACGCGTATTGAAAATATCTTTCGATTGAATCAAGATATTTTCGGATCCGTCAAATGGTTTTCCTTTTCTTTAAATAAAAACGAAAAAAGAATTGTTTAAATAATTATTTGACTATGAAGCTCGCGGTTTAGGAACATTTTTCAGAAGAAAATCTTGTCCAGCGGAAGTTTTCCTATAGGAATCCGTTACTAATTCAAATGGTACACAAAATTTGTAAAATCACCTCTTTTTTCCCCAGACAGTTAGCTGTAATTTGATCGTACATGTGGCACTGGGATGACGTAACAATATATTAAGAGGAAATTTAGGTGAGGAATTTCTGATATAGAAATAGATATTTCAAAATATCATGCATTGTCACACTTGTGATAACTAGGAATTTCTTATTTAAAATTATAAGGTGTAAGGTAGATCAGAAACAGACTGTTACAAAGTAGATCATTATTATACTCTTCGCAAATACAAAACGAAGAGTATATTGCATTCGATCGGCACATTTCTATCAAACGGCATTTATCAAGGGTAGATCAACAGACGACCATATGTACACCACCAGACGGACCCTGGAAGAAAAGTGGAAAGAAGGAACAAAACTATATAATCTCAAATGACCTCCAAAAGGCATTTGATACCATAAGGCATGAGGCTATAGTCAACACTTTGCTCAACAGGGGAGTACCGCACTACTTAATAAACAGAATAATAAAAGCATGCCTACACGAAAACACTGCAATACAATGGTTTGGACAGACGACGGAATCAAAAATGAAGAATATAGGAGTCAAACAAGGATGTCCCCTATCCCCCCGACTAGTCACCACAGTCCTGGACCAAGCGATAGAAAGCACAATAAAGGAGAATCAGAATTTCAATGGAAACGATGGAACGATAAAGCCCCCATCGGTCTTGCATACGCCGACGATATACTCATCATCGCCGAGGAAGAACAAGACATCGTTAAATTTCTAAGAAACATGACACCACATCTGGATTCCTCTGGAATGAAAATAAACTTCAATAAGAGCCTAATAATGGTGCGAGACCCATTGACAAAAACAAGTCCAACAAGTGGGGAAGAATACAAAATAGGAGACTACACCCTGAGAACCACGAATAGAATGAAATACCTAACTTTTAGACACCTCAAAATATACAGGAGAAACAACAATACGCAGCCAGCAGAAAAAAATTTCATATCGCTGTGTTGGTGATCGAATTCTAAACAACTTTCAAAATGTCCTTCACTCCGTCTGCCCGTCTGCCTGTCCGTCCGTCAGTCTGTCCGTCCGTCCGTCACGTTTCTTGTAAGCACGATAACTTAAGAACGAGAACCCCGACTGTATTGAAATTTGGACAGTAAGTTACTGTTACCTAGAAGAAGAACCCTATTGTTTCTGAACAAAATCTATCAATAAACAGAAAAGTTAATAATTTTTTAAATAAGAAAAAACGTTTTTTTTAAATGTTTTGTAACTAAACTAAAAATGCCTAAAACTAATATTTTTTACAAAAAAAACTGCGAAGAGTATCCTATAGAATGTGTAACAATTATATAAAAAGTGTAGTAAATCGGCGAAGAGTATAATGGTTAGCTTGTTTATTTATATTTATAATGATTATAATGACATAATTCAAGGATTTCGCAGAAAGGATTGTTTAACAGAGCAACGAAAATATGAGGCAAAAATAAGTAGGTAACAAAAAGCACTTCTATTAAATAGGACATACAATACAACATAGAATTATAAAATATTGAGAAATAATTAAATTCAAATTATGATCAGAAACCGAATATTTAAAAATGAATTATTATTTGTTTGCTTATAATTGTATTGAAACATTCTTAATAGGATTTTGCAAACAGCAGAAAAATTAACTATCTATAATATTAACTATAGTTAATTTTTCTGCTGTTTGCAAAATCCTATAAAGAATGTTTCAATAAAACCGAATATGTTCAGAAAAGTTAATTCGATATTTTGCATAGGGAAAAACATCAATATTAACTGTAAAATAAATGTTTCCATTGGCTTTTAAAAGATTTTCAAAATTAGTGTCATTGAAATCATGATGCCTAGGTAAAATAATTTGTGTGAAAGAAAACACACTGTTTAGTCGAGGAAATGAAGCATTTAACCCCAACATGAGACATCGCCCCATCTGGTTTTTACGTGAGAAGATGCGAAATGTTCCTAAAGATATACAGAACAAAGCCAGGGTCATGGGAACTGGTGCTTTTTCGATTTCCGGACGTAAACTCGGACTAAATTTGGCTATTTCTGGTCGCCAATAAATTTTTTTTCAAGTTGGAAAAGATCCATTGGATTTTATATTTTGGACAATTCTAAGCATTTTTTGACTCGACGATTTACCTAACCTCACTCTTTTCGAGATATAAACATTTAAAAAAAAGTTTGATCGTTTGTGTTTAGGCCTTTATTTCAAGAAATTGGTATTTTGAGCGCTTATATTGAACTAAAAATATGGACTTTATATTTTGGAAAGTTCTAAGCATTTCTTGACTCGTGACATTTTTTACCTAACCTCAATCTTCGCGAGATATAAGCGTTAAAAGAAACGCGTATTTAGGTTTTTTTTTTAAACTAGTATTTTTGGGCGCTCATTATGAACTAAAACAGCTGGACTCTATATTTTTTGGCCCTTGACATTTTTTACCTAACCTCACCCTTCTCGAGGTATAGGCAATTAAAAAATAAGAAAATAAAGCTTTTTTTGTAAAAAAAAACTAGTATTGACGATTATTATTGGTTTTTGATTATCGATTAGGACACTGGACTATATGTTTTGGACAATTCTAAGCATTTTTTTACTCTTGACATTTTGTACCTAACCCCACCCTTAGCGAGATATAAGATTTTTAACGCTTATGTCTCGAGAAAGGTGAGGTTAGGTAAAAAATGTCAAGAGTCAAAAAATACCTATAATTTTTCAAAATATAAAATCCAATGGTTCTTTTTCAACTTAAAAAAAAAAATTGTTGGTTACCGGAAATAGCGAAGTCCTGTTCCAGTTTACGACCGGAAATCGACAAAGTACCAGTTCCCATGACCCTGACTTTGTTCTGTACATCTTTAGGGACATTTTGCACCATCCCACATAAAAATCAGGTGGGGCGGAGTCTCATGTTTGAATCTGGGCCTTTTTCCTGCTTCATTTCCTCAACTAGTTCCTACAGGTGCGCTTGACATAACCGGTGTGGTTTTAAAAAAAAGTTTTCAATAATGGGAAACTCATTTATAACATTTATGTCTGTCCTTTGGTCCTTCAAATACCTTAAAATTTTTAGGCTCGAAACGTCTCTATGTGGCATTTAAGTTTGTGACTGTTGTTGGTTTTCAGAAGAGTTCTTCAAACTCAGATTCAAAAAATTTATTGCAAAACTTAGTAGGTACTTACTTAAGTTTCTTTGCATTTTGTGTATCCAGCGTGCACCTTAATTACCACAATGGGTGGCATGTATAATTATTCCAGTATTCGTGCTGTTTTCGAGACCTTTTTGGGAAATTACAGGAGTCCAGATTATACGACAATAGTTGACAAAATGATGCAGTTTTTAGATTCTCATCTCGACTATTTTCCAAAAAATCTAGGAGGAGAACACGGAGAAAGATATCAGGAAATCAAAGAGATGAGCCAGTAAAGAAGGAGAAACAGAAAAGATTATCTTTGTGTCGAACATTCAAGAGTAAAAGGGTTCGTTATTATAAGTTTACTAAAGAGATAAAATTTTCACGTGCATTCCCTGCATTCTGGAAATGTTTGGTTTTTTAAGTTTAGAAACCAACTACGATGTGCTGGTCCTTTCCTGATGACCCATTCGAATTCAAGTGACAAATATAACTTAAACAATGAATAATACAAATACATATAATCATATAGAGGGTAACGACTATTGTGTAATGATGACTGGGTATTTCATTTATTTAAACATATGATCACACACGATTGTTCATGGCAAATTATAATTTTTGTGTGATCAAAAACAATTTTTCTGAAAACTACATATGCTACGAAATTCTTCATTGAAAAGCATTTTCTTGGGTCGGACGCATTGCTTTTAAGAAAATTGCGAAATTAGAGCTTATTTGATTTCTTTAAGAGACCATAACTTAAAAACACTCCATTTTGGTCAATATCTATCAAAAATGGATCTTAATTTGACAAGGTTTATATACAGGGCCGTGCGGTAGAGCTTTTCAGTATGATGCGAATCTTCCAAGTGCTGCCCCTTATGTGAAAAGTAAGAAAAAGTAACCCTAATTTGTGATTTATAAATTGTCCAGTTACTTTTATTTTCGAAATTAATATCAATTTAAAAATAATTAACATCAGCAACCTACAATTCACATTTACTACAGTTTTATGTTCTAACTTTAAGTTAGGCAAATTCTTCAATTAAGGATGTAATCCACAGTGGCAGCCAATTTGGATTCAATTGATATCAACGATAAATCTTTAAGTTTTGTTTAGCTCAATGAATTCCTTAGATAATTCTTCATTAACTTTAACTTAGAAAAGCTTATTTCCTGGTTACAGAGACCCGGAGTCATTTTCGCACAAATAATTTAAAACATGAAAAGATTTCATAGGTGATGCTAGCATTCGGGATACATCTTCTTCTTGAATATCAGTTGCATTTAGATCTGAATCATTTTCGACAGAAAGTATTGGCTGGAAATTCGTACAATAATTTTTGACATTCTGCCATCTATATTTTTTTGTTTTGAAATGTCATGTAAAAACTGAAATTTGTTAAGCGAGAATCGTTCATTCTGGGAATTAAGGGTAATGTCAAGAACATAATTAAAAAAGTTTATTTTAAATTTATTCTCCTCTGTTATGGGTTCATCGACAGCTTCGTAATCAAATTGACGCTTTTTCCTTCTAGCTCTATCCAAAAAATTTTATATATTCCGATTTTTTTTTTTTTTTCATAAAATAGCCAATATCTCATAAAATATGCGTTCTGAAGTAAAACATCAAATAGGTAAAAAGAAAAATCGAGAAAATTCTTATCGAAATTTTCTAGTATTATACTCACATTTTCCAACGGTACGCTCAGAAAAACGTATTAACCAATTTTTCCACGCATTAGAATTTATGTTAAAAACTTGTAACGACATGGTTTGTATCTAATTATTCGAACTACCAGTTTTTTTATGTACTCGAAGTCGGTTTTCTTATGTGTACGAAGTATGAAAATTATTATTTTCATTCGGTTTTCTCGGAAAATAGGAAAAATTAATAAAACGCGAATATTATTATCATGGGTAAGTACAACAGAGGATTATTTTTTTAGAGAACACAGTTTTTGAACTAGAAATATAATAGATTATTTTTTATGAGTTTTCTGTCACGAGCGAACTTGAATGAAAAAATAAATTAAACCAAAGAAAAGGATTTGCTAAAACGTGAAATGAAAAGAGTAGTTCGAGGTAGTCAAAATCCTTCTTTGTACATATTCGTTTCCATCGCTGTAGAAAACATTTTTCGGTTTTATCCGAAACAAAGTTTTATTAAAATTTAGGGGATGCATTTACCCCTCGCCCCACCCTCTGTGTAGAAAAAAGGGGTGAATAACCGTTGCATCATCATGTCTTCAAAAACATGTAATCATAAACTAATCTACACGACGAATGTTATTTTCATTAAAATCAATCAGTTTGCAGTGAAGATTCTCGTCTTCACCCCTTGTAGGCGTTGTTTCAGCGTTTTTTGAGGGTAAGTACCGTTGAATAATCAAGAATGGAGATTTCTGCTCAAAAAATTGCTCGAAATGCAATAGACGGCAATATAATTAATGTTAATTCGATTCACCCCAATGTGGTAGTTTTGGGGGGGTTTATTTTAATAAAAATTCTCGCCGATGATAATATGTTTTATAGGGTGTTTGGAGTATGTAAAAATTTAGGCGATAGTTTTTAGCTTGAATTCCTTGTTTGACGACATTTACAGTGTAAACCTGAATCTTATGCTCATGCCCCAATCACTCTTCCTCCCCTCTTTAATAATTTCTACCAATTGTATTTCTTTCATTTTTTGGACAATTGAAAACATTATCCACAAACTTTGGCCGGTTTGATTACAATGCTCCGCAACGCTCAATGAGAAAACTCTTTGCCGACTGTATCAATGCAATCCTTTCATCCACAACTACAGTCCAGTCGAAGAACATAGTGGTTTGATTACGATGAAATATGTTCAACTTTTCACAGGCCCGCACTATAAATTGCCAGCCCTTAAGGCCCATATTTACAAGAGACAAGTTTGCTTGTTTGGATGAATACTATCATATCACTTCGGTTAGTGGTTTGATAAATTATTCACTTCTCGACACTAGCTATTAGAAATATAAAAACAAATTGTTTCATTGAAAACATTTACTATTTCCTCTTGCTATAAACAAAATTGTTTTAAACAATATCAAGCCAGGTTACCGTTACTGAACTGATTCCAGCAAAAAAACTGCGTCGGAAATGTATTCGATACTCATGCGCCCATATAGGCTGGTCTAATCGACAAATCTAAAAAAATGTCGCATACAAATTTTTCAGTATTTTAAAAATTGTAATTCACTGCTCGAAATGACGCCCCCTAACGGTGCTGCTCGATGCGATCGCCTCTCCGCGTCATAGCACGGCACGGCCCTGTTTATACAATTTTAAAACAAATCCTTTAACACTCTCTTCTAAAACTCCTAACTTTTCAGGTATCCGTGGGTCAGTGGACTATGGCCCACTTCCCTTTAATATGTATAAGTAACAACAGCGTGAATTTTTGCATTTTCCTAATATACTTTTACCAAATGTTGGGTAGTGTGAAGTAAAATAAATAAACAATTAAATAATAAGCTAAGAATCAGCATTTCAATAATTTAACACAAGACGAAAACAATAAAAACAGTAAAATTTGTAGTAGAACAGTTTTAAATAAAAATTAATTATATTTCTGAAAAAAAAATGCTGTACACCATTAAAGATCAGTTTCTTGTATGAGGTTGGATTAAAATCTTATTTAATATCCTGTTTGTGCTAGGACTCATTGATTTGTAAAATCCACAAGACCATAAAACTGCAGCATCTTTATTATAAGGATATGGTATAAATTAAACATTATAATTTGAGGAGGATCTTATTACCCACGATTATTGTCTATTGTAGAGCTGGATCCGCCTTTCGTGTACTCCCATGTCTTCATTTAAACTTCTACCACTGTCATAGCTTATCAGAATTAAATAATAACGATGCACCTATAACTTACTCCCAAACTAAAATGTGCCAGTTCTAATTCAGACACAGTTTAGTAATTTTGTTCAAAATGTCTATTTGGGTAAGTTTTTGCATTTATAAATATTTCACTTTATAATAATTTATTTCTTCAACTGCAGACAAGCTAGATTTCTAGCATCAGCAATATTTTTATATTATTTATTTATTTACGGTTCTCAGTGCAACGAGATAATTTATTTTGTAATAAAAATTGCAAGTTTACCATGAATGATACTAGTGAGTTTTTTAAATCAGGAAGAAGCATTTTATATTTTTGATGCGCTTATCTCTGCGTACTTTAGTAAATTTTTGTAAATACGTTCGTACATTTCAAAATATCGTTTTAAAAGGCAAATATAAGACACTTTCATAGTTTTTTCGGTACTCTTCCTTGAAATTAATAGAAAGAAGTTATGTTTCTCATTTTATTACGTGATAAAATATATTTTTCTGTTGTACATTTTAAAAATTTCACGGAGCTACTTACGAACATGTTGAAAAATGAAAACAAATTTGTATATTCTATTGTTTGTTGGCAATTTTGTTATAGCATATTAATACTTCCTTATTTTCGCAATGGGTATTATTCAGCTGTTTTATAAATGATTACAAAATTATAATTTTTCTACATAGAAGAATAAAATATTAATTCATTATTAAACAAAATGTTATATATTAGAAAAACGTAATAGAAATATGAACATGGATTTTTATATTTGATGAATACATTAACATGTAATGGAAATGATTCATTGCTTATTAATTTTTAAGACAATATCGCAAAATGTTATCATACATTGACGGAAAACATCCTCTTTCTGAATAATAAAAATTTTGCTACAAAATATATCAATATACTCTAATTAAGTTTTTTCCTAAGAACAAGATAGCCCACAGAAATGAGTGTACACGGCTTTATGCCGTCTTGATTCATCTGGATTTTGTTTTATTTAACTTTAATGCAAATACCTTAAGCTTTAGATACGGGGTATATACAAAATTTCATGTGGCAAATGACACATCATTTTAGAGCAAATTAAATTTTCTATACGATATTAATTTTTAAAATTGAGTTTTGAAGTGGATTAGTTTTTGATTGATTATGTCAATAAATAATGACAGTAAAAAAAATATTTATAGGTTTATAGGTTTTCACAGAACATCAGAAAAAATAGTCAATAAGAAATCATGAAAGGAAATCTATCTACTGAAATTTTAATTTCCAATAGATAGTCTACACTCTGGTTATACTTCAAGTTAAAAAACTCTAAATGAATTTATCTACAACATCCATACCTAGTTGATCGATAATTAAATGCTAATTATTATTATTATTTTAATTTAAAATATCAGTTTTTAATCTTTGTAAATCTCTGATAACTAACATCTAGTTGTGCTGCTAGAAGACAAAAATTATTAAAATTAATTTATTTATAAAAACCTATCTTAAACTTTTATATTTACTTTGCCATTCTATCACTTAAAAAATTCGGGATTTTTTAAATAAATTAGCTGTATAGAGCTCTTAATTGTTTTCCAGCAGAACTAAATGTGATGTATTATATAATGATTGAACATTCATATTTGAATTGGATTTTAATTTTTGATTGAATACATGTTCGGAAATTGATATTTTTATACATACTTTTTTCTCATAGATTACGTTTGTGCTGCTTGCGAAATCATATTATAAAAATTGTTATTATGAGATATTAATTTTTGAAATATAGTTTGCGAAAAATTGGTACTTAAAGTAAGTAAGTAATTTATTTATAATTAATAATACAATATAGAATTACAAAGACAATATAGAATACAAAATTAGTAATATAGTATGCTTCTTATCCTTAATCACTAAATTATAAAAATAATTTGAATATAAAAATGATGTATGATATAAAAATCAGTTTTAGCTAATCTTATATGGGTGTGGATATGCTATTATTCTCCAATTTAATGTACACCTAGACTAAAGCGAATCTACAAATCCTGGAAAACTTGATATTTTTGATAAATTCTACAAATTCCGAACAGGTTCCTAACAAAACTGGAAAATGAACTATTCCGTCGATCGATCTCTATAACCAGTAGAAGGCACGGACCTTTTTGGACAAAAAATCTGAAATAGAGTTTTTTCGAAAAATTTAAAATAAACGAGTTATTTACAAAAATGCATTCCATAGAATTATTTAAAAAAATGTTACAAATTGATAAATTCTCCGTGCGATAGAAGTGCAAAAAAATATTGTAATGTTATATTTAAAATATCATCATTCATTTACTTATTTTCATTTACTAAATAAAAATAGAACCGATGCCCTTTCTGTGTTTCAAAATGTAGTTAGCTTTTACTTTAGTCAATGCAAAAAGAAAAAAGAAAGAAAAATAAAACATGTCAAAGCACTGAGTCATCTTGCGACCCTCTGCTGAAAATGTAATGAATCATCCCTACAAATCGGACAAAAAGCATATCAAAATGTAGTTTTTTTTAGCTTGTTACTACATTTTGAAAAAAAATATAGTATAGGTTTTGCATTTTTCCGGTGGACCATCGAAATCCGAAAAAAACGTCGGATCGAAATGAAAGTCATAGCTATCGACTCGAGAGCGAATTTAGGAAATTCCGTCCGTCGGTCAGTCGGTCTGTCAGTCCGCCGGTCTGTCTGTCTGTCTGTCTGTCTGTCTGTCTGTCTGTCTGTCACGCCCAGCCCCCCCCTAATCCGTTTTCGGATTTCGATGAAACTTGGGTGGTTAATAGGAGGTCTTTAGAAAACCTTAACGCCGGAAGCTCGGCTCCCTTCAGAAACCGGAAGTACCCGATATAGATTTTTCGAGTTATTCGGAAAAAATTGAATAACTCGGTAACGGGTAGTCGGACCGAGATATTTCAAAAAAGAAATGGCGCCGCTGGCAAAGCTCTCCAAATAAGTATACCAGGGACTATGTCAAAAAACAAATGATAATTGAATTTCTTTGCAAAAAACTAGTTTTCTCGAAGTCGGGCTAGGAAGCACGATAACTGTTCAGAATATTGATCGATTTCGATAAGACTTGGTGGGATCAAAGGTACAGGGCCTCAAATGAAGCCTATTGCTGGCGGCCCGAATCCGTTGACCGCAAGTATTTTTTCCAGGGCCGAGTATGATTTTTCAAAGAAATTAATAACTCCGAACCGAAGGTCCCATTTTGATTTTCAAAAATGGCAATTGTAGGGCTCGATTAGCTCTGTTAGTTGACGTTTGTGAGAAATTTGATAAATCAAAAGCGAATCTCCAAATCCTGGAAAACTTGATTTTTTTGATAAATTCTACAAATTCCGAACAATTTCCTAACAAAAATCGAAAATTAACTATTTCGTTGATCAATCTCTATAACCAGTATAAGGCACTAAACTTTTTGGACAAAAAAATCCGAAACCGAGTTTTTCGGAAATATTCTTTTAAATTGTTTCCGCCCTTCCATTTTTGCAATATCCACTGTTAAAGTGAGGACTCAATGCATTTAAATCGTATGATAATCCAAGGTAACGTTTATTACAAAAAATATTTTCGATAAAAATTATTTTTTTTTTTCAAAAACTGCCAACTAGACGCTCATAAGTGAACATGAGAAGGAAGATTCATCCTCATCGCGCCCCCCAAAGGAAATAGTGAAATTCGAGCTGAGGTCGATTTTATACCGCTTGTCCGACTATAGCATTTTAGAAGAGTTTTAAGAATCACCGGATCCTCCGCCATTTCTTAGAGTCCTGCGTCTACGCAAATATTATTGATTAATGAATTCAAAAAAATAAAAAAGACTTTAATGGGGTTTTCCATAAATGAATCTTATTGTTTAGGGGAAGTTTTCAGATCCATGTTTGTGCTCAACTTTTTACTACTAAAATGATTGAATTAACTTTTTTAACAAATCGTCTGCAAGAAAGAAATTATCAAATAGAATTTCACTCAGTCACCTGATTAAGTGGATCTTATTACCTTGTCTACAGTATGTTTAACGTCTCACTTACACATCCTCGTATATTTCTTAGTTTTTTCAGATCAACTACAAATTTTTGTCTGAACGCAATCAACAAAATTGATTTTTAAATTTGCCTATATCAAAAATTACTGAGGACGGTTAAAATACATGAAAATTTATAAAATACAGCGGACTTTATTAAATTGAAAAATTTCATCAATAAAAACTGTTAGTGCATTTCTAAACAGTGCTTCTTATTGAAATTTTCAAATAAATGTAGATCAAGAAAACCTTGAAATAGTTGACTATGCTAAGAACTTAGGTGTTATTATTGACAATGATCTCCGATTTGAAAAACATGCACATGTTTTGCACTCATGCACACAAAACAAGCACACCAACTTACGGTTATAGGCATTATTTATCTCAAAAAATCAAAGTGATATTATGTGAAAGCCTGGTTTTGTCTTTGGTAGACTTTGCTGATTGCCTGTATAGCCCTAATTTTAGTACTGCATACAAAAATAAAATATAAAAAAATCGTTAGGTTAATTTATGCTATACGCAGGCGTGAGAGAATATCGCACAAGTTAAAAGACACGGATTCGCTGAACATGGAGAATCGCAGACTATTTCATCACCAGACCCCGGCTCAGAGGTAGTTATGACGTAAAAGCCAAAGTCGGCTTTGCTCAATATGAACTATATAAACATTTTCATGCGCAAAAATACAATATTTTACCTTATGATTATAGCTAGTGAATTCCGTAATATTTAAAGGTAAATGGCCCCGAAACGGTTATAAGTCATACCTTGATGCACTTATTGTTGGATGCACAAACACAAACGTCTAGTAACTATACATTATTAGAATAATAGAAATATATTATTTGCACTTGTTCTAAATCGTCCGAAATAAAACTCCGATAACTGTCACTGAATATCCCACTTGTGTTGTGAAAAAGGATCGTTCAACCGTTCAACGTCTACCGATGTAATCGGCGCATATTTAAAATAAGTATAGTTTCTTATAGATGGCAGATTTATGTCCGGCATTGAAGAGTCCACTTCTTTGCCACACACAAAAATGTTGAAAAACCGGAGTTGTTCCTTAACACTGTTATGTATACAATTTATATTTCACTCAGCAATATCCCCTGAGAATCTAAAAATATATTGACGTAGATCAAATACCTGCAATATTTATTGCATCAGTTACTGTATACTGATCTGATTTCGGCTTACGTTGAACGTTGCGTATAGCTAGAGGGATCCGTGAGAAATATCCATGTAAATATGCCAAATTTTAGTTTTTATGACGTTCGGATGAAACTTGTTTTAAAATGTTCGAATTGCATGTCCACGAAAGTGTTTTTTCACAGCTGGCACAAAAAAGATCTACACCGTTAAACCGCAGTTCCAGAAAATCTTTAATCTACGAAAGTACTGTTTCATTTAATGGAAAGCCACTCGACGCCATAACAAATCACGACACATTTACTTCTATCAAATGTACTGACAAGTCTGTAGTGTTGACTCCATAATGCGTATGTGCATATGAAACAATCTCACATGGCATTGGTCATTGTGTAATAAATTAATAATAATTGTTGGACCTTTTTTATTTCAACTGCTTTCTCTATGTTTAAAGTCTTCCGCAAAATATAAAACGCAATCTGCTGTTTATTTTACTATTATTATTGTTTACCGTATCCTATTTGATGTCGTAAAAAAGCAGAAAGAGAGTGACAAGCGTGGCGTGACTTTGTGGTCTCGAAAATTTTCCTTATATTTTTTTAAATTATAGTGCCTCATATTATGTGCACAGAAAAACATTATATTTTAAATTTAAAATTGTTTAATATAGTTGGGAAGAAACATATGGCAGATGCTTACATTTTCTTAACTGATAAAAAAAGTTGAAGTGGCGTATGCCGTTTAAAGTGCCGAGTTTTTTGTTTTCGATTAGACAATCACAATCACCGACGCGCGACGCTGCAGGTCTATATAACGTGCGGCCGAAGTCTGGTGTTTTTTGTCCACCAGTTTCGGTAAACATCTCTTACATTTACTTGCTCAACAATACCAAATAAATAATTTCTCCAAATCAATAATAAATTATTTATTTATTTATTATTTTATGAGTTTTATGCCATACTTTTTATTTCTTACTGCAAAAGTAGGTATTTGTTTCCTATAAATATTGTATTTATTTGCTTATGTGAATCATACAAAACATTATATTTATCTGTGTGTGAAGACCGTCTCTGGCATAACTACTTTTGCGCCGGGCTCTGTTCATCACAAACTACCCACGGGTGGTTTGTGCTATTTCATTCAGGATGTTTATATTGTACGTATTTCCGCCCCTTAGAAAACACCCTGTATGAATCCGTAGGTTCTAAATAATTTTAACAAGGGGTAAACCACTAACACTTTATTTAATAATTTACTGACCACACAACATTTCTTAATTAACTAAAATAACCTTTACACTTTGTTTACTAGATATTTAACCTCACTTTTTTTCGCTACCAAACTTCACTTTAATGAAACTTCTTCTTCTTCCGCCGGTAATCGCGCCTTATATATTCTGAAATTGCCCTAGAATCATCCAGAACACAATCGAGAATTTTATCCCACCACACTCTAGAAAACTCTATCTCTTTCTACAAGTTTCCAGTCACTATTAGGCATGGGCGTATCATAGGGGGTGTAATACATAAACGTTATTTTACGTATCAGATTTGCAAAATATATAACTCTCTACATGAAAACTTGAGTGTAAACTGTTTTAAGAAAAAATTAAAAAAATAAATTTACAATTAACATATTTAATGTCATTAGCCCTTTAGTTTAAATTGAATGTTTCCTTTGTGTTAACCATAGGTGAAATTATTTTTAATTTACTTTCATTGAATATAATGCGCGAATTAGATTATGTGGAAGAGCAGCTTAATTTTAAGTGTTTGTATTTTTATAACTGGTTTTAAGATTTGTGTGAAAAAAGGCACATTACACACAGTATGTAATATTTTTTCTATTACCGTGCGTAAAGTACGAAGAATAAAGAAAAGTGAGAAACAATGAGTTGAAATTGAATTATTGACAGTGATCTGTCGAAATGACACTATTATATTTTAATAAACTGGGTTTAGAATAGAACTTAACAAAAGAAAGCTTAATAGATGAACTGTTCGTTAAAGAGTCAAGTTTGATAGGCAATGGTTTGAATTTGTATTTGTAGTTTTTTAAGTAAGAACTGTCATGATTTCCGAACCCACAGTTTGGGGGTGTATATTAGGGGGTATAAACACGTAATAAATGGATGAAATAAATCAATATCGCAGAGGCTGAGAATCTACTTAAAACAAACTAAAGCTTAGAAGTCATAGGGATAAAATTCGGGAGCGTGAAAGGTGGCATTTGTAATTAAGTGAGGCCTTTGGGGTCCACACGGCCAACTTCCCAGCGTGACATAAATATTAATAATAGTAATAATAAATATATTTTTTTAAATTTTATTTTGTTCTATTTTATTGATATAAATATTCTGGGTCTAATGGCCCAAATAATTTTGCAAACGCTGTATAAAAATATCTGATATCTCAAATCATCGATTGCTACCAGAACAAATTAAATAAGGTAAATTTTGTTCAACTAATCCTAAAAATCAGTAGTCTTTTTTTTTAACCAAAAATTAGCTGGACCGAATTTGATTTTTCTTTTAAATCGTATTGATATTGGCACCACAACGAAGTCGATATCATTTCGCGAGATTTTAGGAAGGAGTGTCTACGCATGTATGTATGTACGTACGTACACCAACACATATCTCTTTTCAAAAATAGTTGAAACATACTAGTGTGGCCTGAAACACAAAAATATGTTAAACATTTTTATTTCGGGCCCACTAACGATAGACATTTAATATAAAATTTCTGTTAATCCTGGAAGGGGAAATAAATTGGTATGTAATATTCACTTACATACAGTTCATACAAGTGAATATTGAATATTACAGTTCTAAAACCATGTTAATTGGAAAATGAACTTAAGTAATTTCGACTTTATAAAGAATTTGTTAATAATGATAAACTTATCGTACAGGTATTGCAAAATAATTATTTAATCTACATTAATATGCATAGTAGGTAATAAGGTTCGATTAACTGGGTGATGCAATGGGTTGATATTATACAGGGTGATTCGTGAGGAGAGGGTCGTACTTTACCAAAAGATAGAAAACATTGAGGTGATCTTAAATCCCCAAACAGTAATGTCTAAAGCGGCCCCGTTTTCGAAATACAGGGTGTTTTATATTATTTGGAAGAATATTCTTTTCGCCATATATCTGTAGTACGTAAGCGGAATCCAATGATTTTGTATTTTGATTACAGTAGTCATTCACCATCTAATGCCTGGGATATTAATAAAATATCAGGGCCGGACCCAGAATAAAAATATTTTTAAATTATTCCTAGAAAATAACACTCTGTATATAAAATATTTGACATTAAAATATTAATTTACACCTAGAAAGGTACAACATCCCATAAAAAATCTTTTGGCACCATTTCATTGTTTAAATAAAAAAATTAAATTGTTAAGGGTTCAAATTTTTTTTTTCTTTAAATGAGAAATTGAGAGAAAAAAGTCACTCTAGGGATTAACTACATATTATTTTTTTTTGTTCCCTGTCTGCACTACCAAAAGGTAGTTCTCCAAGCTCTGGTTTCAGCAGTATTTAATTCATTGCAAGAGTAATTAATTGTTACAATCATCTAGTCTTGCCATTACATTTGTTTTAAAAGTTATGGCTACGTACTTTTTAATAATCAAGTAGGCACCTGTCAAAAATCAGTGATGTTGTAATTAGGAAGTGTCACGTCACCACAGTTGCTTTTACTAGTTACAATATTGTCTTGTAATAATTCTTAAACATGCAGTTAACATACACGAGTAGAGAATATGCAAATATGGTTTTTGTCTATGGATATTGCAATGGCAATGCAAAAGCTGCTGAAAGGGAATGCAGACGCCGGTTTGGAAATCAACGTGTACCAGATTATAAAACATTTCATAGACTGTTTAGACATTTTTCTGAAACTGGAACCGTTCCCTCAATCATGAAAATAGAACGTCCTGTTAGGCAAACCCGGCAAGAAAAAGATTTAATTTTAAATATGGTTGACCAGAACCCAAAAAATCAGCACAAGAAGAATTGGTCAATAATTAAATATTCCTCAAACCAGAGTTTGGAGAACTATTAAAGGCGAACAAATGCATCCTTATCACATCCAAATTGTCCAACGATTGGTGCCAGGTGATGAAGTATTTCGGTTAACTTTTTGCCGCTGGGTTTTATTCCATAGACGAACTATGTTAAGAGTATTGTTTACCGATGAATCTCAATTTACCCGTGATGGTATAAATAATACTCAAAATTTTCATATTCGGAGTCACGACAATCCCCGTGCAATAATTCAAAAGAATTCCCAACATAGATTTTCTGTAAATGTGTGGTGTGGGATGTTCAATAATAATCTCATAGGTCCTCATGTTTTAGAAGGTCGCTTAAATTGTGACAATTATTTAGATTCTTTACAACATACCCTGCCAAATTTATTAAATAATGTAAACACAAGAGGAATGTGGTTTCAACATGATGGGGCTACGCCGCATTTCTCGGTACGAGTCAGAAACTATGTGAATGAACAATATCCAAATAGGTTGATTGGTCGGGGTGGTCCCGGATCACCCTGTATCTAATTCTGTTTTCGGAGACATTGATTTAAAAATGTTGGGAATCATTGGACGACACTCTTGTATGGTTACGTTACAATAAATCTTCTAAAGAATTCTAAAATTATCTTTAAGATGGTATTTATTGTTCAAAATTAAATCTATTATAAACAGGTTAGGTTGTTAGCCGAAACACTTTGGTGCAAAAGAGAGTACGGATATTTTAATGTCGTCTATTAGTAACAATTTCAGGTCAACGTCTGGTACTCCTTTTATCACTCATTGTAAATTGTGACTTTGCCAGATCATTAAACGCTTTGTTTAATTCATTTTATTTCTTGATAAATCCAAAGATGGTTTATTTCTTTTTAGAAATATGTTGAAATAATTTCATTCTACTTTTAAAACAATAAATGTTTTAATATGGTAACCAGGGCCGGGTTGCACAGGCGCCTCCATCATGGTAGCCTGTTCCGGAGATAAAAGTGCTTATTACCTCTTTCTTATATAAAATAAGAGAATTATAATTTTCGTCCTCTTTCTTAGTATATTGTGATTAAGCTATTGTTTTATCTGTCACCTGATTCTGAATTTATTATTTAACAGAATAAAGTGAAGACAGAGAAGGTGCACTATATGAGTTTCCTCTCGGTGGACCTCTACAGGCCAAGGATGATTGATAATGATCGGCGTTTGCAATTTTATGAGTTGATAGCGATCTGTTAAATTAATGTAAACTCTATTTTTAACGCTTACTTTCCTGGCATAAATGGCGCAGCCCATCGCCATATTTGTCCAGATTCTATTTCTAGAATTTTCCTCAAGGTACATTCAATATTTAAAGAAAGTGATGGATACTTTTACCGATCGTATTAATTGTTCGACATCTCTTGTTACCTTTTGATTTGACTGGAGATCTAACGGTTCATGTATCAGAGGCGAAGAAGAACATAGAGAAAAGTAGAGCCTTAGTATGTCTGATCATTGGGAGATTCGTGATATTTCTTTCACGCAAATTTTGTTCAATTGGCAAGCTGCCTATTCAAAAAAATATGAAGAAACATTTCCGCAAGTAAGTGAAAAGTATACTTTTGCTTGCAATATGTCTCCCCTGTCCTAATATACTATAAAATGATGCATCAAACGATCTCTTTTACTATTTGAAATTTTGGGAGTAAGTGACTCCTGGTTTTGGAGGTAGTGTCAATGAAAATAGTAAATTAAAGTGTTTTCTTGAAAAGAAATTAGACCTATACTACCGTATTTTCTAAAACAGTATCATAAAGGCAGTGTTTTTGGTGATCTACCGAGAGTATATTGAAATATTAATAACATTAACATTTTTATTTTGAGCTGTACACAGATAACCCTAATGTATATAATACTACAGTTTGTATAGTTTTACATATTATCAAAGTTAATACACGAACATTTTTCATTCCATACCACCAAATTTTCAATTAAAACAATAGCTCGCTACAAAGTTATGACAATTGTAGACATGCAGTTTATTAATCGAGGATGTGTTGGGATCAAGTTGATTTAACATGTTTATCAAGAAATTTTCTAGAGTTTTAATGTTTCGGACATAAAAAGTACGAAGAATAAATAAAATTTTAATAATTGAAAACATAATACATCATGTTCGTTAATACGTTAAAAATTTAAATGGCCATATAATAATTTTGTGTTCGAAGTCCCAGTAATTTTTTTGTACATTCAATTTGCTTAGTATAGTAATCCATGCATTACTCTAGCTGGCCTCCCTTTACTGTAAGGTACATCTTACAGAATTACGTCTTTGTTGTGGTTAGCTGTTGGGCGCACGACCTCTTCCAAACTCTTTGCCAGCAGGTCCTTGCTGACATCAGCCCAACATACACCTAATTAATAGTTATTAATTCATTTGTGTACTATTAGTTAATTTAGACAAATTAGGAATTGACATCCATGGACTCATTTTAACATCTTATACAATGTTTCGGTCATTACTTTCTTTATTGATTGTAATTAAAAAATGTAAAGTAATAAATATTTGAAATATCAAGTATTGGTTAACAAATGGGCAACTATCTGCCAATGAACATTGCCCCCAGATACGTTTAAAAAATTTACTGAGATATCGAGTATTGCGATCCTTCTGACGTCTTCTAGTGTGTATAACGAAAGTATGAAGAGTAATTCATAAAATACCTATAGTTGATCCACCACAACACAATTTTTTTTACTTCTTGAATATATTACCAGATATGTACCACCTCCTCTCATACAATATATCATAACTTGAAGCCAGTGGTTCTTAGATACAAATATTCTTGAAACGTTTGAAAACATTTCGATAAAGAAAACATCCAACAGCTCTAAAATGTTGATCGAGGAGTAATATACAGGAGTTGAAAAATATTTCCTTCATGGAAGAGGCCAAATTTGACACACACACGTAGATAATGCTATCAAAAACAAGCTAACCATTATACTCTTCCCCGATTTACTGCACTTTTTATATAATTGTTGCACATTCTATAGGATACTCTTTGCAGTTTTTTTGTAAATAATATTAGTTTAGACATTTTCTGCTTAATTACAAACCATGAAAAAATTATTTAAAAAAATTAATAACTTTTTTATTTATCAATCAATTTCGATCTTCCTCTAGTTAACACCAACTTACTGTCCAAATTTCAATATAAACTGACTTTTCATTCACAGGTTATCGTGCTTACAAGCAATGTGACGGAGAAAGGACAGATAGATATACAGACAGAAAGACAGTCATTTTGAAAGTTATTCAGAATTCGGTCACCAAAACAGTGATGTGAAATTTTTTCTCTACGAGCGATATGATCGGCTTTACACATGTTGCCGATCAAATGCAATATACTCTTCGTTTTCTATTTGTGAAGAGCATAATAAAGGAAAAAAATCCTTAAAATTGTAATCGGGAAGAGGGGGGAGGAGGAGATGTAGGGGAAAAATATTTGTACTTCTCTTCTCGCAGGCAATATGCACAATGGGACAAAACGGTAGTGTTCCACCCTAATAAAAGTAAGGATTCGAAGAAGCTTTTTTTAAAATGCTCCTTATAAAATTCTGTATCAATCCATCTGGCCGGTTTTCGATTTTTGTTTCAAACTTTTCATAATTTTCAGCTAAAAAAGCATTTTTACTAAAAAATAAGGGGTTTTCCAATGAAAATCGGTGTCAAGGTCACAATTTTATAAATATTTTCGAAATATTAATTTTACAAATAAGCAAATGACCTGTCAAATTATATTTGCCACTTTCTTTTTTTATTATTGACAGCTGCCAGATTAACTGTCAAATATAATAACTGTAAAGTTTCATACAGAAAATAATGTAAAATTTTAAAGAAAATAAATAGAAAATACTTTATGACTTTCTATCTACGTAGCTAATCTTTAAATTTGACAGATGTTCAAAATTTCTGTCAACTTATTACTTATTTATTAAGTTTTTCGACAGTTAAAGTGCTAAATAGGTATTTATCTAAAGATTTTGGAGTTATTTGATAGAAAATAATTAATGTCTAATACCGGGTGAGTCACGAATTGCGCTCGCCCCGATATTTCCTAAAATATTTAGAATAGAAAATTGAAATTTGGAGGCCTTATTACACGACTAAAATGCCATCTTTTCAATAAAAAATCAAGTTTGGTGCACATCCGATTTGACCGGAAATGCCCACAACTTTCGATTTTTAAATGGAACACCCTATATATTTTTACATTTTTGGAATCTACAGGAAATTTTGAATACAATACATACATTTTGGTCACTATTTGATAAACATTAAAAATATTATTAAAAAATCTATTTCTGAATCCAGAGTGCCGTGGTGCCCAAAATATATTTTAGTTTGTGTGCTACGTTACTATAAAAATAAAAAGAGCAATATGATTGCATTACTTAATTCTCTAGAGGCGTTTAAAATTTTTAAATGTGATTTTTACCCACTAACTCGGTTTTTTTAAATGGGAATTTAATCGTTCACCAACATTTTTAAATACCTCATTTTCATACGAATCTAATGATACCAAAATTTTGAAAATCGGCTCGGAAATATTTGAGATTTCAGCCAAAATACAATGCAACCAAGCTTTTAGAAACATGCGGCTAATCGATAATAGATTAGTGGGCTTTGGAAACTAAAATGGCATATTTCTGTGTAAATATGGTAACCTAATAACATTGGAAAAATCATAGTAGCCATTGAATGTAATAAAACAATATCAGCTGTCAGACAGATACAAAATAAAGCGTTGCGGAAATCTATTTGAGTAAAAATTAAAGAAAATGAATAATTTTAGTAGAAATGAAAAGGTCGATATGTTACTGATATATGGAGAGCGTCTCAAAAATTCAACTGCAGCTGCAGAACTGTATCAGCAACGATATCCCAACAGACGTCATCCAAGCAGACACTTGTTTGCCAGAGTGGAACAAGAATTAAGAAACGAACCCAATCAACAAGATGACCATCAAACATTTATCGTAAGTGAGGACAAAGAAATTGATGTATTAGGATTTGTGATGGTACACCCAACAACATCAACAAGGGAATTGTCAATGGAATGCGACATTAGTCAGTCTTCGGTTTGCAGAATTTTAAAGAAACATAAGTTACGGTCCAAATACAGCAACAGCTTTATGGAGATGATAACGATAGGAGGCTAGTTTATTGCAACTGGCTTGGTTGCATTTTATTTTGGCTGAAATCTCAAATATTTTTGAGCGGATTTTCAAAATTTTGGTATCATTAGATTCGTATGAAAATGAGGTATTTAAAAATGTTGGTGAACGATTAAATTCCCATTTAAAAAAACCGAGTTAGTGGGTAAAAATCACATTTAAAAATTTTAAACGCCTCTAGAGAATTAAGTAATGCAATCATATTACTCTTTTTATTTTTATAGTAACGTAGCACACAAACTAAAATATATTTTGGGCACCACAGCACTTTGGATTCAGACATAGATTTTTTAATAAAATTTTCAATGTTTATCAAAAAGTGACCAAAATGGATGTATTGTATTCAAAATTTCCTCTAGATTCCAAAAATGTAAAAATATATAGGGTGTTCCATTTAAAAATCGAAAGTTGTGGGCATTTCCGGTCAAACCGGATGTGCACTAAACTTGATTTTTTATTGAAAAGATGGCATTTTAGTCGTGTAATAAGGCCTCCAAATTTCAATTTTCTATTCCAAATATTTTAGGAAATATCGGGGCGAGCGCAATTCGTGACTCACCCGGTATATTATGTTCGTTGTCAGCTGTCAAAATTTCTGTCAAAATTAAAAATAAGGTTGTGTGTCGTACGTTATTACAAAATATATTAAGTTTCCATATAAAGAAAGAGATATTTAAAGTGATTTAAAATTAATTGGTTCTGCATATTTATATACATATATGCAATTTATATTTATATAAAACATATTTATTTGAATTATACACTATGGGCAAAAATTCAAATTTATATTGCGGGACTAAATAGTTTTGAAAACTGTGTCTCTTTTTTTGAATGAAAATCAGAATATTTTTTAGTAAAAATACGTTTTTAGACGAACATTATAATAAATTGGGAACGAGAATCGAAAATCTGATTAGAGGGATTGATCGAGAATTTCATAACGAGCATTTAAAAAATAAGCTTCTTAAAATCGTTAATTTTATGATCTATAAGTTGATTTGGATGGAACACCATAGTTTTGTCCCACTGTGCAACTCATGGTTGTTTAGTCTAGTATAACACAAAATATCATAACATTATCGCTAATTTTTAAAACCCAAAGTATTTATTGTCGATAAAATTAAATTAATAAATTTGCAAATCCTGTTGTAGGTATTACGAAAATGTGTAAACATTTCATCTAGTCATTGTGAAGTCCATAAAAAATTCATTGCCTGTATTAAGTCTGATGATTTTCATTAAAAATATGTTTGATTACATTATTATCATTGCTTTTGCCAATGAACCATTTTAAAGTACAATTTATCACTGTCTTGGTGCAGATGTACTCGTTGAGTGCAAAGAAATTAGTGATTAAGTACACTGCAACGTAAACAATTTTTATTGATGTTGTGTCGTCACTTAATGAAATGAGTAAGTTAAGTGCACATGTACTCAACATGCACTCAAAATGTACTAACAATGACAGAAATAATCAAATTGTCAGACAACCTAATCCAGTGGCGGACTTTCTCATGATTGCGATTTGCCGTTATATATTTTGTATATTTTGCCATTTTGGGATTTCTAGTTAATTTTTTGAAAGCCTTTCTATGTCATTTATTAAAAACTGATCATACTTTATTAATTTTAATTTAAATTCATGTAAAATAATAAGAATAAAAATATTTATCCATAACTAGTGGGGGGCGATATACCTTATTGAATTTTGAAAGAATTTAATAGTTATGTAATTTTATTTTTGTTTTGGCCACAACTTTTTTTCATAGTACGTATATTTAAAAAAGTTATAAGTAGAACCATAACAAGACTATTACTATGAATTTTCACACAATAATTTCAGTGGTTTGCAAAATAGTTAAATTTGAATTACAAGATTATGCTAATGCGAATCTTACTATTATTTCCTAGTTTTAAATCTAACTAATTTGGACATGGCTGTAATTATTGAATGAACATTCATAGTAATAGTATTGTTATGGTTTTACTTAGGTAGTCTTAGTTTTTTTAAATATACTTCTTAAGAAAAGACAGTTATGGCCAAAAATAATAAATATTTCCCGATCGGATGTCTCTTTCTAGGGAATGGCCACCTTCAGATAAGGCTCCTGAAGCCCTTGCCACGTGGGGGTCTGTGTGACAAGTCTTACCCGGTCAAATCCGCTACTGACAGTAGAGATTTAGATATAGATAATAAAATGATGAACCGTATAATATTTCTGTTGACGAACAACATTTTTTTATATTAATTGCCAAATTAATTAATGTTATCAACTGCGAACCTAAAAATACTTTGAAATAATTAAAGAAAAATGTTGAAGAAAAGATTAGAAACACAATGATTGTCAATGATCAATAGTTTGAAGTTTGAAGTGTTAGAGTCAACTCTCTCTCACGTGCTGAGATGATGTTAAGAGACTTATATTAATGGGAAACAAAAAAAGAAGGGATAACTAAAGGTTTATTATATTCTATGATTATAAAATTTAAGTGTATAAAGAAATGTTACAAAATCCAACCAACGACAATATATTAATAGAGGATAACCATAACTAATTGGTGAAATACTCGCCAGTATAAATTGAATTAACAAAAAGTATCAGAATCATTTAACTTACTGAGGGTTCGAACCCGAGACCCTGCAATTACGAGTCAAAAGATTAAACCATTAGATCATCATTTATTGCCTTTAAACATTTTAATCTCCGTAACGTAACAGTTGGAGTAAAAAGTTATATTTCCGATATTACATTAAGAAATATATTATATTAGTAAAATATAACAACACATTGGGGGAGACGGTAGCTCTGTGGGTTAGCGTGCTTAGCAATTACTTGAGGAGCGGTTAAGAAAAAATTGGTTTAAAGATAATTATAGGAAATAACATTTCTATTCAATTTCAAAACTAAAAAATCAAGAACATATTTTTTTATCGTTAATAACTTTAAAAAAATGTATAGTATGTCATGAGCGACTGATAAATAAGCTTGAATTGCATGGCGTTAGAGGTAAACAGTTAAATTTATTCAAATCATATCTACAGAAAACACTATGTTGAAATGAACAATTGTTCCTCTAATATTCTAGACAGCATGATGTTCCTCAAGGATCAGTTTTAGGGGCTTTAGTATGCATAATTTATGTAAATGACTTTAATGTTGCACAATCCATAAGGTTCGTAGACGATACGTATTTCTGACATCAAAACTGACAATCCAGTTCAGAAAGCGAATTTGATGATACAAAGGGTACAAGAGTGGTATAATGACAATATGCTTATTTTGAATAACAAAAAAATCCTCTTTTATAAGATTTAATCCTGCAAACACTAACTTTAATTACAGCTACTTAATTGAAACAAAATATGGCACTGTTAAATAAGACCAACATGTAAAATTTCTGGGCTTACACTGATCAGAGAATTGTTCATGAACCTTTCATATTGATACAGTTAGTAAAAAGATCGCCACCAACTGCGAGAAATAGTAAGTAGTTCAGTGTTACTTACTACCACGCGCAATTTCACTCTTTGATTTCTTACGGTGTACTGGCTTGGGGTGCCTCACCATAAGACGTCCGCATTTTTAAGCATGAAAAAGAGCAGTTCATTTTATAGTGGCGGCAAACAGAAGAGATATTTTTAAAGAATTACGAATATTAACTCTGCCATGTATATTTATTTTACTGTTGTTCATTTATGCTAAAAGTCAATAACAGAATATAAGTACCTCCTCTAAATAATAATCATTCATACTAGGAATGAATTGATACTGGAGCTTCCAAATCTCAGATTATCCGTGTTTGACAAAATCCATACTACATGGTAATAAAGATGTACAATAAATTACCAAATTCATTCAAAGAACTCGATTTAAAAAGTATGAAATGCACGTTAAAAATACGTTGTATTGTATTTACGAACTCAGTTGGAACAGCACGGAACTAGAGGATCTTACGGGGTATTGTCAATATATCGCTACACATTGAATGCGAGAGCACAGAATTTTACAGATTTATATTCACCACTCCTCGTCTACAGTCCACGTATACTTGATCCGCCTGTCACATAGAAATAGAGGTGGGATTAGATGCTTAGCGAATTTGATTTGTCAACACCAACCTTGTTCAGAGTTCTTGCATGCCATAATAATTAAAACAAAAAATACGTATGAACTGTTTGTATCGTATGATCTGTAAGAGGCAGTGCAGTACAGCCAGGCAGCGTTATAAATTACTTAATTCTAGTGAATATTTGAACAAATTATTAGTTTCATTACTGTGTTTGAGTGATTTTTTGAAATTTGTTGTTTAAAATGGCATTTTGGAGGCCCTTCGATAGTACTGACAACGAAACGGACGATTTTGATACAGAGCCTATAAAGCGGAATTTGAAATTAAGGACTTACACTTTCAAACTCAAAAGGTTATTTTGAATATTTATTCCTGTTTAAAAGGCGAAAATATTGATTCCTCATATAATTAAATTGTGAAGAGGATTTGTAAATTAACAAAATTTACGTACTACAATTTATAGGGTTATTATAGCCGGGATGTAGCTGATCATTCTATTAAACGGAAAAGACAAAAACTTAAAAAACTTGATAACAGCCAAAGGCGTCATTTGTCGATTTGTTATGACTTTTACACTAAACAGAAGGTGACACATTAGAAATGATTAGGGATAAGTTACGCGACTATCCAGATTATAACTATAAATCATTAGATACTTTGCAAGACGTTTCCCTCGATTGCGGTTTTAGGTACAAAATATTGTCCAAACGAATGGTAGTTATGGAATCAGCACGCATCGTTGATCATCCACACGAGTACCTGCGTAGAATAAAAGAATACCGAGATGCAAATAGAGACATAATTTATCTTGACGAAACATGGTGTGACACCCATGATCTAGTTCAATACGGTTGGGTAGATAACACCAAAAAGTGTAATTTAAGTGTTCCATGTTCTAGGGGAAAATGAAATATAATTCTACATACTGGAATTTAAAACGGTTTTATTCCAAATGCGTTGTTGTTTTCTTCTAAAAATATCAAGCAATCCTCCGCCGACTACCACGAGAATATGGCAGCCGAATTATTTGAGAAGTGGGCAAAGGAAAACTGTTACCAAATATCCCACCAAATTCTGTAATTGTTATGGACAGTGCGTCATACCATTCGCGGCAACAGACAAAAATTCCAAACACTAACACAAGAAAAGGCGATATCATTGAATTTATGAAAGGTAAAGGCTTGAAAATACCAGAAAAAAACACAAAAAAGGCTTTATTAGAACTGATTGGAAAGCGAACTTCTAAAAAGGAGTATGTCGTTGAAAACATTTTTGAAGCATAGGATCATACTATTTTACGTCTGCCTCCATATTATTACGTTTTCAATCCAATTGAAAAGAATATAAAGATAATAGTAGACGAAATACGCAAAAGCGATATATGAAGGAAGTGTGTATCTCATGTGATAAAAAAGGAAAATGAATATTCTGTATTACTACCTATTAATCTAATTGTTATTAATGTAAATACCGATTCAAGTTCTGAAAACTCAGATGGTGACGAATGAAATATTGTTTATTTAAAGTTCATAGACAAAACTTTTCTGAAATTTGTTTATTTAACGTCGACCTATTTCCGCTACTGGGACCAATTACCGATGCCAGGAAACGAGTCCCCCTTTAAAATTTTGCCCAGTCTTCTTTCCTTTATAGAACCTACCTGCCTAACATCATGATACTGCAAAGTTCATAGTATCACGGTCTAACATTTAATAAACAAGGCAGTCGCTGCTTTACGCCTATTCGGATGGATTATATACCATCTATGCAACTCCCGCCTAAGATTACACAACTTTGCCGCTAGAAGATAGAACGAGAGGTAGGTCACTAGACAATAGGCGTAGCCTTAATATATCATTTATGTGACTTATCAAATGTGATAAACATATTTTTTCATTAACCACTTCTGCTGAATAAAGGTATTATAGAAATACAATTCTTTAACAATTATAAAATTATTATTTAGTATTTAAAGCATTTTTACATTTCTACCGCCGCCGCCTATCTATGGCCCATAATGGAGATGCCGACTTTACTCCGAGTTTTCGTTTTTATGCTGTCCCAATTGAGATCATATACACTATACAATAAAAATTATTATTCATTAAATTAATACTTAAATGATGTTCTGCGATATATTTATATTATGTATTGTATGTTCTTTATTATTTCGTGTGTAGTAATATTTTTGATTCTATGTGTTTAATCCTGATAATTTAATAAATAACATATTTTTATTTTAGGAACTCGTGAAATATTTAGTTCCAAACGTTCAAACTATAGTACTAATCACTTTCTTACTATATGTACTTTATCGATATTTAACAAGAAATCACAATTATTGGAAAAAGAGGGGTGTGGCATATGAAGAGCCCTTTTTCTTGGCAGGCAACTTATGGGAAGTTTTTAAAGGAAACAGGCACATAGGAAAACATTTAGGTTATTTATATAGCAAATACACGACTCCGTACTTTGGAATATACATAGTGGGGCAACCGTATCTGGTCTTAAGGAATCCCGATATAATAAAAAGCATAACTATTAGGGACTTTAACAATTTCGAAGACAGAACTTTTGCTTGCGATAAACATGCTGACGCGATGGCAGGAAACAGCCTTTTCATCTTAAGAAATCCAGACTGGAAGAACATTAGAAACAAATTAACGCCTATATTTACCTCGGGAAAACTGAAGTTAATGTTTCCCATAATGAAGAAATGTTCTAGTGAAATGCGAATCTACCTGGATAAGCATGTCGGGGAAATAGTAGAAATCAAAGAGGTGTCAGCAAAGTACATGACAGATTTAGTGGCATCTTGCTTTTTTGGATTTGAAACAAATTCATTTGGAGAAACAGACTCCGACTTCAGGATAGCAAGTAGAAAAATGTTCGACATTGATGTTAGCACCGCATTTCGTCTGTTTTCTTACTTCTTCGTACCAAAATTTGTTTCTTGGTTTAAGCTAAGATTGTTAGATACAAGCTTTTTGGAAAGTGTCTTCTACGATACTCTAAAACATAGAGAAAAGACAAATACCAAAAGGAATGACTTTGTAGATTTGTTGTTGGCACTGAGGGAAAATTTCAGTGATGATACTACACATTTTGGTAAGTTTCTATTAAATTACAATGCACTATTTAACAGGAACATAGAATAGTTAGATAACATTACTCATTTGTCGAAAATTCGCCACTTAATTGATCATTTATTTTTACAAATTATCATGTAGGTCATGTTTAAAAGTGAATTGCTTAACCTTTGAAACGTTTTTCGTCCTTATTGTGGACTCATCAGAAAAGCCTAAAGTCACTCATAACGATATTCCATGCAAAACTAAGACAATATCCATGAATAAGTATAAAATAATTATAATTGCCATTGACTGATAAAAAACAACAGATCTTCACCTATCTATTATCTAACTAATAGATAGTTTTTATATATAGTTTTTCCTTTAGTTCTCATAGATAGCTTTTCTTTCCACTGTTTGCAAAATCCTATAAAGAATATGTTTCTTAATACCTGTGTTGTATTTGCCGATGATACAACAATAATAAAATCAAATGCAGACTTCATGAATGTTGAAAAGTGCCAACACGCAATGGTCTACATCTAATAATCTAAAAAACCGCTGCCTAAGGAATCACTACTTCCACATCCAGATTTTTCATCCAAGTCACTTTAAAGGAAACATCTTGATTAGATTTGCACTCCAGTATGTGGAAATTATTGGTCATTGAATCTTAATAATATTTGGGGCAGATGTCATAGAAAAGTTTGAGGGGTTGGTTTCTACCATATACGTTAAAAATGAAGTTTCTAGTTTACCTTACTTATTTTTCCCTATTCATAACCTATCACCTCCCACCCCTTTCATGGAACCATCTCAATCAGATGTCATTATAATACATACGTGTACTAACTTTCAAGTGAATATCACAGTATTACGTTATCAATCCCATTAATAATGGAGCGGAGGTGGCGGGATTTGAAAAATATTAGAAAGAAACCTGAGACCTTGGTTTCTTGTATACAGGGTGATTCACGTAGGCCATTCATTAGAAGTTTTTCAACTTGCAGTTGGATTAGAAACTTGAAATTGGGTATGTAGCCATAATCGATCATGACCGTTCTATCTAAAATATTTTCAGTCCTCCAACTATACAGGGTGTGCCAAAAATTGGTACCAACTTGCTTATTTTAAATGGAAACCTATATCTTTCTTTACATGGTTCGATTGGTCTTATAATTCTGAGTTTAGAGAACCTAAGTTATGTTAACTTATCTATTACTATTTTTGACATATGTCCAATTTTTTAAAAAAAATTGCCGCTGTAGTAGTTTACGAACAAATTTGTATCTCGCAATCCTTTCAAAATTATGAAACCAAATTTGTGAAGCAATTAGCTGGAAGTCCAGGGTAACTTTTGATGTCCCATCGGTGGTCCCATTTTGTACCATATGGGCGCAGTCGATTTTCAAATGTCGCAATCAAGAATTGTCAAAAAGTCAATTTTTTCAAATGGCACCTACTATTTTTTTTCACACTATTCGAAAGAAAATTGAATTTTAGTGTGAGTTACTTAAGCATTCCCTATACCTAACTTCACCCCATATCGAGTTATTCAATAAAAATCAAGAAATACCTTATCTTGCCGAGAGATTCCTTACTTCATCAAGTATGCCATGGAAACAAAAGACAGTTGTAATAATTTTTAAAGAAAAATATGGATTCTTATTTAATTACACACAACACCAACAAATTATTATTAATGAACAAGAACAATGTTGACGAAATTCTGTCAGTGAAAACGGTGCCCACAGAGCATTTGTATTCAAATAATTATTTTGTTAATCTGTTTATTTGTTGATATTATTTATTATTGCAATACGATTTTTGAATAAAAATTAAAATGAAATGATTGTTTCCAAAGCCTACTACCCTTGAGAAAAAAAAACAATATTTTTTTCAAAAAATGCAAATAACTCAAAAACGACTGTAGATAAACATACACAATGTTAATAAAAGTGGCCCTAAAATTCAATTTTGCAATGATTTCTGGCGTCAGAAATGGTAGGCGCAAAGATGTGCTACGCAATCTGCTGAAAGTAGAATAATAGAATATTTGAACAAAAATATGGTGGTCACATTGAACATTTACGTCAGAATTTCGTCAACATTGTTCTTGTTCGTTAATAATAATTTGTTGGTGTTGTGTGTAATTAAATAAGAATCCATATTTTTCTTTAAAAATTATTACAACTGTCTTTTGTTTCCATGGCATACTTGATGAAGTAAGGAATATCTCGGCAAGATAAGGTATTTCTTGATTTTTATTGAATAACTCGATATGGGGTGAAGTTAGGTATTGGGAATGCTTAAGTAACTCACACTAAAATTCAATTTTCTTTCGAATGGTGTGAAAAAAAATAGTAGGTGCCATTTGAAAAAATTGACTTTTTGACAATTTTTGGTTGCGACATTTGAAAATCGACTGCACCCATATGGTACAAAATGGGACCACCGATGGGACATCAAAAGTTAGCCTGGACTTCCAGCTAACTGCTTTACAAATTTGGTTTCATAATTTTGAAAGGTTTGCGAGATAGAAATTTGTTCGTAAACTACTAGGTACAGCGGCAATTTTTTTCAAAAAATTGGACATATGTCAAAAATAGTAATAGATAAGTTAACATCACTTAGGTTCTCTAAACTCAGAATTAGAAGACCAATCGAACCATGTAAAGAAAAATATAGGTTTCCATTCAAAATATGAAAGTTGGTACCAATTTTTGGCACACCCTGTATAGTTGGAGGACTGAAAATATTTTCGATAGAACGGGCATGATCGACTATGGCTGCATACCAAATTTCAAGTTTTTAATCCAACTGCAAGTTGAAAAACTTCTAATGAATGGCCTACGTGAATCACCCTGTATACACCAAAACCCAAATTTCTGTACTCTTACCAGCTTGCTTTACTTATTTTCTCCTATTTACTTCTATTTAACCCCAACCCTTCAACGGAATCATCTCAAAATATAACCTAGTTCCAGATGTCGTTATAATACATACGTCTACCAAATTTCAAGTGAATATCTCAATTTTATTTTATCAACCCCTTTATTAATAGAATAGGGGTATTGGGTAGTTGAAAAATATTATAAAAGAATCTGAGGCCTTGGCTTCTAGTACATACACCGAATTTCAAGTCTCTGTACTCATATCAGCTTACTTTACTTATTTTCCCCTATTTAACCCCCAACCTTTCAACGGAATCATCTCAAAATATAATCTAGTTCCCGATATCGCTATAATACATACGTGTACCAAATTTTAAGTGAATATCTCAATTTTATTTTAATAATGGAGTAGAGGTGGTGGGTGGTCGAAAAATATTATAAATAATCTGAGACCTTGGCTTCTAGTACATACACCGAATTTTAAGTTTCTGTACTCTTACCAGCTTGCTTTACCTATTTCCTCCTATTTACCCCTATTTACCCCCAACTCCCTACCGGATAGGTTAAAAAAACAATCCACTTCCACATGTCGTCATAGTACATACATGTACAAAATTTCAAGTCAATATCTTAAACCGTTGCAGAGATATCGTGCGGACAAAAAAAAAAGTTACAGACCGACAGACAGATTTTTTTTTCTCAAATTTAAAATCTCGACGTTTCTAAACCTATTTCAACGAAATTTTTTTTTTAATTTTGCGTTTGACCGCCCGTCCACGTTCTCGTCGTCGAAATAGACTTCTTGCTGCAGAGCTATGTACTTTTCAGCTAGTAAGGAAGGTTTTTACATAAAAATATTCACTGCACCTTATCACTTCCGTAGCCAGCTCTCCGTCTATTATGAGTTAAACATTATTATTGTCAGTGTTGGCGGTTAATAATTCATTCACTACGCTTACTCTCACTGATGATACTATACAAGCAGTCACAATATTGTATTTTTAAATGATAATTAAGTTGAGTAACAGCCTGTTAATAGAAAGGGATTGGTCTTTTTGTATACAGGTTGGTACAGACTAATTTCATATTGTCATTAACTCTTGAGGAGTTTGCAACCTTTTTGGGACACTGGCACTGAAATAACAATAAATGCATTTCGCCAACTTTGTTGACATTATCTGGAGATTAAATTTAACAAATTCAAAAATATACCCTAATTTATGACTTATACATAATAAAACCTATTTCTACCCAACTTATTCCTGCAAGGAACTGAAACCTTCAGTGTACCGCTGGTTTTAAAGTAGTTTTCAAAAACATACGCGTCGAGTATTCGAACGTTGTGTTATTTCGCACTCTTATGAATGTTTTTCCATACTTGATATCAGTCATGTGCTTTTTAAATCTATTTATAATTGAATGTTCCTGTTTGTCCCACATGCTTTAAACTACAATATTTATTACTAAATGCTAATAACAATCTTCCTTTTATTCCAACTCTTGTTTCTCTAAAGGAGGTAATTTATTTTCTGATGAGTGTCTAGTCTCTGAAACTCAAGATCATAATATGATACGTCTGGTATAATTTGTCTAGCATTGTTAAAAATAATGATATGCTAGGTATTACTAATTCAAGATGATTTATAAAGGTTACCAATGGCTAGACTGAAACTTTTTGTTCAATTTTTTTGTAATCTGTTTTGAATTTTTTAGATACGAATTCCATGGTGTCGCAGGCAATTACATTTTTCGTAGCAGGCTTTGAAACAACAAGTAATGCAGTTGCATTTGCTCTTTATGAGTTGTGCCTTAGACAAGATTGCCAGGATAAACTTAGGGAAGAAATTAGGGAAAACATTCACTCCGAAGATGATATTACTTTTGAAAGTGTACAAAAACTGAAATATCTTGATATGGTAGTTTCTGGTAAGTCCTGTTAATTGTGGCGTTGCCCATAGTTTAGTTAGTTAAAAGGAACATGTAATTAAGTTTATATAATCTGTTTACTTCTAAATAGCTTAAAAAATATTTTCAAGAAAAAATAAAATTACGTTCAGATCATCAGATCAAAGGAAACATAAGCTTTTATTAATCGTCAAAAAGAGAGATTTTAAAATTTTTTTATTGCATTGATTGCTGAGATCATTGGCCTTTACCTAATTATACACACACACATAGAGAGAGGTGTGTAGTGCCTCTCTGGATTCAAAATTTCACTAAGTCCTTACAATTTGTAGAACAAGTTAATGTTTCTAAATTACTGAAGAACTTTTGATCCTTGCCCTTTATCGTTTTTTAGACATTGTGCCTCTATCTAAAATCTATCGCTGTTGTGTATATGCTCGACAATCCAATATGATGTGCTTAACAGTGAGTATCTCGTCGCAAGTTAAGAATCTCGGTAGTTTTTCTACTGACCAAAATGGATGTGCAATACCTATGTGCTCATGTATTTGGTTTCTACGCAACCGCCCACGTTTACTACAATTGGTGTTTCTATATGTTTAAGAGGGGTACGACTAGAACTCGTCTTTTGGTTAGCCTCATCCTGTGTGGCGACTACAGTATAAGAAAACAAAAAATTATTCATTTCAAGACCTCAATTTACATAATTTACATTGTTTGTAACGTAAAAATTGATTACAATTAATACTTGTAATCGAGGAAAGTAAAAATAAAAGCACCTATATATTTTTCTTTCAGAAACGTTGAGGAGATACCCATTCGGACCATTCCTGAATAGAAAATGTAAAGAGGATTATGTAATTAAAGAAACTGGGTTGGTAATAGAAAAAGGTACTCCGGTTTTAATCCCAATAGACGGAATTCATAACGACCCCGAGTATTACCCAGAACCAGCAAAATTCGACCCAGATAGGTTTATTGATGGTAACAAACAAAATTCTCAATCTTGCACTTATCTGCCATTCGGTATGGGACCAAGAAATTGTATAGGTAATTTTTAGTTTTATATTTCATATATAATACTTACAACGATGCCCCTGGAGACTTAGTTTCCACAAATATTAAAGCAATACACAAATATAATTTACTCTTTATTTATGAGACACATAAAAAAACTCAAAGCTGCCGACCGAGCTAATAAACGGGGAGACCGGGGCATGCTTTATTTTTCTTCACTATATTAAATTATTTAATAGCTAAAACACCATTGCCCTCATTAAGCCCTTATCAAGTCAATAGAGGTTGAAAATATGCATTATTTCGGAATAATTACGATTTTCCTAAAACCGTTTGACATCACTTTTACATAGCTTAAAGTAAAAAGTTATAAACATATAACTGCGAAGAAATTGTTTATTAATTATTTAAAAAAGAAATCACATTTTTTTAAACAAAATTATTATAAATTGACAAATTTTAAGGTAATCAAGTTAAAATTGAGATGTGGGTGTTCCTTAGATAGCTGAAATAGATTATAATGTCGAGAAGTAATAATATAAAATGGTTGATCCAATATGGCCGACTTTTCGATAAAAATATCATTAATAATGACGTACCGAGATAAATTTTAAACAAATTGCACTCAGATTAATATATTTAATATAGTATTGGTGAGGTCTCAAAAAACAATATATCTCAATATAAAGAGTCAAAATGGTTTACGAAAAAGAAAACACAATACATATTCAAATTATATTGAACGATATAAATTAATTTTTATACATAGATTTCTTCTGTTGATGGAAGTTCAACCTACTCTTCTTGTTCCTGCTCTTGTTCCAAATATACGGTTTTGTTTTGTGCAATCAGACAAATAGAACAGGCTCCGGTGCAACGTAAGCCGGCTTTCCTGCACTCACGCTGATTGCCACAACCAGTTTTGTATCCGCAAAAAAAATGTCTGTAGTAACTCACTTCGTGCTGGATCTTGACTCATTGCAATGCGGCGGCTTTTCGAATAGAAACAGCTAAACAAATGTTTTAATTCTGAAATTGGTGGAGAATACTCCGAGTCCGAACCACGAGAACGTCCAATAAAATTAGTCTCAAAATTCAAAGGCGAGGAAGCGATTCCGACGGACCCAAAGTACCTCATAAAAAGGCCTAGGCGGGCATAGACATAGGGGCCGCTCGAATGCCACTCGAGCCAAAAAGGTATCAATTCTTAAGTTATCTGCATTTTCTAAAAAAATATTTTTTGTTATTCGCAATACGTTAAAGTAAAAATACCACAATTTACCTGATGTATTTTCATATTCTTCCATGATCGATTAAGTTATTAAATCTCGGGTACTTGCACAAAAGAAGTTTTCTGCAGAACACCGACAGGCTTCTGTGCAAATTATTCAATTTTTTTTCAGGAGCATATCATTTTGTTCGCCTTCTTGCAGCTAGATTTGACAGGCCTAGTTTTACAGATCTTGAGGCGTGTGTGTTAAGCACGGAGACTGGTTCTAAATATTCTCGACTTTTTCTCCACTCATAGAGACTAACACCTGAAAAATTTTGGATATTTTCATTCGCACTTCTCTATGCTGTTGCAATATAATGGACCTTAAAATAAAATAACAATCAACCCCAAACCCATCAACTGCGTGTGGTAGGGTAATCTCCTTCTTTATTTTTGGTGGAACACACCAGTAAGTTACCTTCTTTATTAATTCATTTTTATAGAGCAAACATACCTACTAATTCGTGGAAATTGTCTTCAAGTTATGTGGTAGTTGTGTTCAGAATCCCCAACAACGCAAGCGATTTCAGTATTGCTGATTATTCCTACAGATTCAAAAATACTTTAGTGCAAAAAGCAAAGGCATGAAAAAAATTAAAGATCCATGTATGCGATACTTAATAATGATTTAACGACTTTTCCAATATCTATTTCCTTTTTAGTTTTACCTCGACTGGTTACTTTTCTTGGTAATTGCTCATAGAAACTAACCAAGAGCACAAATACATCTGTATACGGACTGTGAACAGAAATTTGTCTTTTCCATATTGTTGAGTTACATGAAGTATTAGAATAGTATCAGCTTCTTCATGATATTGTCTTCTATGTTTATCAGCAGGATATATGAAGTTACAACATGCTTAAATCTTTCTGAATTCCGAACTTTCTTGGCGAGGTACCTAGTGAGCTTCTTTTTGGTTTTTATGGTGGATAAAAAATATGTTTTATTAATGATCCATTTGAGGCACGATGAGATGCGGCAGAGTATTGTTGACATCTTTTTGAACTTGTGCTTTTTTTAGCGAGTCTTCCTTTCCTGTCCCACATGTTAGCAACAAAAGACCCGTTGTCTAAGATTAAATCTTAGATAACCAGTCTTCAGTTGGTAGCCTGTCCTTGCATGACTTTTTACAACGGGTTTTTGACACACAAAACATGTACTAAAATTAAGTTCCATTATTGTACTCTTCACAAATGCAAAACGAAGAGTATATTGCATTTGATCGGCACATTTCTAAAACCGATAATATCGCTCGTAGAGAAAAAAAATCATATCACTGTGTTGGTGATCGAATTTTGAACAACTTTCAAAATGTCCATCCATCCGTCTGTCTGTCTACCTGTCCGTCAGTTTTTTTTGTAAGCACAATAACTTAAGAACGAACAGTCCGATTGTATTAAAATTTGGATACTAAGTTTGTGTTAGCTAGAGGAAGAACTCGATTAATAAATAAAAAAGTTATTAATTATTTCAATTTTAAAAAACCTGCTTTTAATATTTTATAATTAGATTAAATGTCTAAAACTAATATTATTTACGATAAAGATGCGAAGAGTATTCTATAGAATGTGCAACAGTTATATAAAAAGTGGCCTGTAGCTAGGGGTGGGCCAGGACGGTCTAAGCCCGTCCTGGAATAACGTACAGTACAACCAAACCGCAGTTGATAAATGGAAATAATTCTTCAGAGGACATAGACCAAGCCATAGTCATGGACAAAAATAAGGGGAATAAGGGGAAGTGACCCAACTGTGTATTATTAAACTGTGACCAAGCTCTCACCGCAAAAAATGGTGCCCAATTGAACACCTAAAAATGAAAATGTGAAAATGGTTGCAAAACGTGTAAAAATCATGTTACGCCCGGCAGGCAAGTAAAAAGTTGTTAATTGTTATTTTTTATGAAATAATAACGATAATACTAGATTTATTGCCCAACAGAATAATCCTATTAAAGAACAATGTAAATGTCAATAAATGACAAACTAGTTATAGAAAATACAAATACAAAAATAGAAACTGAGATATGAATGAGTACTGCCTATACAGTAGCTGTTATCTAAAAAAAAAGAGATTCTAGTACACATATAATGACGATGAAACATATTCTTTATAGGATTTTGCAAACAGCAGAAAAAACTATATATGAGAACTAAAAGAAAAACTGTGTAAAAATATTAATGAAATCTTTGCATTCTTTCGATAACCTGAATTCTGGTTATGCTAGCAAATTAAAATCCTAAAATAAATTTGTCTAATTTTTTATTTGACAATTCTCATTGTAACAATAGCATCCACATAGTCCCCTACGGCCATGCAGATTAAGCTAGTATCTACATGACCCCCTGCGGTCATGAAGATTCAGTTAAAAATGAGAACAAAGGCCTAAAATGAATTTATTTACCTATCTTGTCTTAAAATTTTTTTCATTCGGGTGGATTACATTTTTATGAAAACTCTAATTCTTTCTTGGAAATGCTTAGTCTTTGAAACGTTTTTCGCCCTTATTCTGGAGCTCATTAGAAAGACATAAAGCCACTCATAAAGATGTTTCATGCAAAACCAAGACAATTTCCATGAATAAGTATGAATTAATTATACTTGACATTGACTGAATCTTCATGACCGTAGGGGGTTATGTAGATAGATACTAGCTTAATCTGCATGGCCGTAGGGTACTATGTGGATGCTATTGTTACAAGGAGAATTGTCAAATAAGAAATTAGACAAACTCATTTTAGGATTTCATTAATATTTTTACGCAGTTTTGCTTTTAGTTCTCATAGATAGTTTTTTCTGCTCTTTGCAAAATCCTATAAAGAATATATTTCATCGTCATTATGTATGTTATGAGTTTTGATTATTATTATTATTATTACAATTATAAATTTTGTATGTTCAAAACTGTTTCTGTTAAGAAATTTAGATATCTGTTCTTTACGGGGGTTATTTACAATTGAAAATAACAATAACATATTTAGGTTCACGCCCCCCCCCTGAAAGTTTGTTTGCCCGCCCTTAAAAGAGTTTCTAGCTACAGGCCTGGTGCAGTGTAATTAATATCGTAATAAGCGCTATTTAAGAAAAAACGTATATGCCTATACTAATTGAAATGGATCGACTCAATGGTGCACCACATATTTTTGCACATTTCTAGGGTTATTTTTCAACCAATACATATAAATTTGTATATCGTTGGATTAAGCATAAAATTCTGCACGTTTTTTGTTTGAAATTTTCTTCCATATGGCCTGTTGTTTTCAAGATAAAATTTTTATTTTTTTTTTTTGAAATTGGAAATTGATCAATTATTGCCGAAGATATGATTTCTTGAAAAATCGGCCTAGTCGCCATCTTGAATTGAGGATTACTGGAGAAAAATCCATTTTCAGAAATGCCAACAAGGCATTTGGTGATCCCGTTGGCTTATATCTTCATAAAATGAGGCGTTTTAAAACTTAGCAAGACATTGACGCCAGTGGTCGTTTTTGAGCCCTATGATAATAGGCTATAAAAGGTCTGCAGTATTCTCTACTCTTGCGGTAGATATTTATAACTCACAAAGATTTTCAAGATGAGATAGGAAAAATATATATTGTGTCTGCCTTCTGTCGCATTTTGTAGACTAGCGATGTACTTTCGCCCAGTATTGAATTGTACTTGTGGAATCACTCTGTTGTGTTTCATTGCAAAAATCACCGTATGGACTTTTGCGATTTTCCTTCATAAGATTTTTCCCTGACGTTCCATCTTGACTAAACATTTATGCTAAAGGCGCGTTTACGCATTTAGCGTTATAAAAATCAAATTTCAGTGCTGTTCTGGAAAAAAAAAACATTTTATTACTAAATTTTTCTCAGTTTTTGTCTTTGAACACATTTCCTAGATTCTATAATATTCTCAACGTTTACTGTTAGATACTGTAAGGATGAGAGATAAGGAAGTATGAAAATGGTAGAAGGTTTGTTCTGCTAATTGTTCCGTAGAAATTATGTATCCCATGATGTAGACACAATAGTAATATAGTTAGATATGTCATCTCAAATGTATTAATTAGAACATGATCGAGAAATATTTAAAATGCTTTTATGATATCAAAAAGGGTTAGCTATTTATCCACTTACATTGTTTCTTTTCCTTTTTCAGGTGACAGATTTGGACTAATTTGTGCTAAAGTAGGACTAGTGTATTTCTTAGAGAAATTTAAAGTAGAAAGTTGCGACGAAACTCCAGTGCCATTAATTCTAAATCCAAAGTCGCCATTTATGATGCCTATCAAAGGTCTACAAATGGTTGTGAAGAAGGTTTAGGAATAAGATACGGTATTTACGTATGGTTTCAAGAAGATTCTAATCTCCAGGCTTTTGCCTTCCTCCCACTCAAATAAAACCGATGAGGAGCAAAAGTGTTTATGAAATCTGTTTTCTTTTTTCTTGTAATAATAAGTGAAACACACTAATAAGTGTGTGCCTCACTTGAAACGGCAACACCTCAATAACTTTTTTATTTTTCATTGATTTAAAAAAAATATATATGTAGCTTTTAACAATATTTTAAACGTTTAAACAACATTTTAGCCTAAGTAAAAATCAAGTCTATTGTGATAAAAAATAATCTGAAAAATGTAAAAAACATATTAGGGATTTAAAAAAAAAGTTTATTCAGGAAAGTTGTTTAGAATCATCTTAAAGCCCCAATTCCCGAGTTTGGTTGAAAAAGTAGTTCAACCCAAAAAATCACCAGTAGTTTATTTTATTATCAATATTCCCACTGCTAAAAAAATAAATTAAATATTATTATAACAGAAAGAAATATTGTAACAATCTGGTTAAATAATAGTTTTCTCTGCTAAATCACCATTTGATAAAATATGTATTTTTATTCTTTTTCTATTGTTTTGCCTTCATTTTGGTTACATTTCCAGTATAATTGAAAATTTAGTCAATTGTGAAAAACGTCTTATGTGTTGTAGAGCGACCAGGATGCCTCAAATTCACTGGCAGCTTCTCTTGTGGAACGTACATTATCAACAACAATTTTTATAATTACCGCTTTCTCAGCTATAGTTAGTCTTTCTGCTGCCATAATAATTATTCAAACAATAACAATCAACAATATCTTAATAGTTTGAGACAATGACATCAATGTTTTATTTAACAGGATCTCATGATAATTTGCAATTGGAAATAAATCATGACAACCTTGTAATAATAATATTGAAATAAATTTTACTGTTGATTCTTTGGTGTGAACTTTCCTTTTCAGTAAAAGTTCTGAATTGGGGTTTTAAGGTAATTCTGAAAAACTTTCCTAAATACATTTTTTTAAATTTTTTCAGACTATTTTTGATCACAACAGACTAGATTTTTACTACTTAGGTTTAAAAGGGAGTTAAAAGTTACATATAACAAAAAATATCTCTGAAAATAGATGAAAAATGAAAAAGTTATTGTGGTGTTACCATTTCAAGTGAAACACACTGAATACAATTAACTTTATAATTATTAATTAGTTCAAAACATATATGCCAAGTGTTATATTAATTTTTAAATGAATAGAATATAAGGCTTTATTGGAGTTTGCGGTATAATTGTATATCTATCAGAGATAATAGAGTCTGTCTGCTATTAGCACTGGTCATTAAATGGCAAGAAATTCTCTAATGGATTATGGTCAATGCTAATTAATATGAGGTCATTCAACAAATACGTTCGAAAAAATGAGCTATTTCTCATTTACCCTCCCCTTGTTTTTAACACTTTGTAACATTTATGAGACCTCCCCCCTTCCACGAACGCTGATTTGCAAATTCCCCTCCCCCTTTCTACACTTACGAAAACAAATTACAATTTAAAAAAGGTATTGTGTGGATTTTTTGATAACGTTCGCCTTCTGTGATCCGCCTCTCCCACCATAAGTCACATTTCCGGGGACAACCCCCTCTCTAAAAGCGAATGTATTTATTGAATAGTCTCCATTAGGCAGGTAGTTAATAGTTTAATTATATACACTATATTTACAGCTAATTTTTCTTTGATAAAATGAATGTTATAATTGTAAATTGAAGTTCTGTATGATCATTCTTTAAATAAATTTCAAATAATTTGAAAATAATTTTTATTATGAAATGCTTATCTGATACTTAAATGAGGAGTACGTACGACTCGACATTGAGACACTCATTGCTTAGAAATGTTTTTGTTTTCTAATTCGGTCTCAAATAAATAATTACTATTCTATCACTTTCTGACTTTCTCCTTAACACAAAAGTTTATAGCTAAATCTGCTTTATAACTCGCGTATTACAACAAAAAGTTAAGACCTTTTGGGTCTTGATAGTTGAGATTCTTAGCTCCTTATTTATAACTTCGTGATATCTTCGATAAGACTTTTAACAAACGTAGAAATCTGGTGGATCGTGACATTTCCAAACAAGGGGTAATAATCGGGGTATGGTGCCTCATATTTAAAATATTGATTATTCTTTCTTCGGTGGCGGAGGCGCAGTAGTCAAAAGGATGTCCCGTCGGGTGCAAGGCTGTCCTTGTTTCAGAACTGCTACCAACATATAAGTTTGTTTTTTGTGTCTGCAAGCTCCAAGAAATCGATGAACCAAGACTATTAGTGAACACAGACGAAAGGAGTTGTATTTGTCAGGCACTATATTACCTAGTTTGTTATGGACTGGAGCAGAGTTTTCTTTACAGATGGATCCGGGTTCACACTGTCAAATGATAATACAAATGAAAGAGTGTGTAGTACTTTTGAAACATGGTTCTATTCATAGTCCAGTCGATAGAGTAAAAAATACACCAGAAGCTCGCAAAAAATGTTATCTGAGATTTTCCTTTCATAACTGTTAGTGCGAGGATTAAACAAAACCACAAAAATCCGTTCTGGGGGTGCCGCGCAACCTCCCCAAAAAACCAAGAAACCTTATTTTACTGATAACTCATTAACCGATGAAGGTATAAAAAAATTGTTCATAATAAAAAAGAAAGCTTGACTAATTGCCTAAAACAAAGTCCTCTTGTAATTTTCTTGTATATGCCATGGTTTTCGAAAAAATCGATATTGACAAAATTTGTATTTGTAATGTGCGCGAATTTTCGTTTATTTGAATTTTTTGCGCGCGGCCAATAGAAAAAATTGATTTGCTCGAAAACCAAACAAGCTAGGAAGAAAAATCAAAATGGGTTTTAAAGGGGATATAAAATACTGTCTTGTGTTGCCAATTTTGAGGGCTATTGATATTTATTAGTATATAAAAATAATATAACATAGATATCTCTTGATTTTTTGTGCATATAACTATTCACAGGCCAGTAAAAATAAGTGACTTTAATATAGGTTATAAATGCATATTCTTTTAGTTCAATCCAGAAAAAGTTAGGAATAAAAATATTCACATTTACTTTAGCAGCATTAAATTTAGATTTTCACTTGAAATTTGTCACACGTATAACGATATCTTAAACAAGATTATATTTTGAGACGATTTCGTTGAAGGGTTGGGGGTTAAATAGTGGAAAATAGGAGAAAATAAGTAAAGCAAGCTGGTAAGAGTATTGAAATTTCGGATTTGGTGTATATACTAGAAGCGATGGCCTCAGGTTTTTTTATAATATTTTTCATCCCCCCACCACCCCCACTCCCTTATTAGAAAAGTTGATAAAGTTAAATTTAGATTTTCACTTGAAATTTGTTACACGTATAACGATATCTTAAACTAGATTATATTTTGACATGATTGCGTTGAGGGAGTGGCGGTAATTGGTGGTAAATAGGGAAAAATAAGTAAAGCAAGAGGGTAAGAGTACAGAAACTTAAAATTCGATGTATGTCGTAGAAGCGAATTCCTTAGTAGTAACATTTGTGATGAGCAATTTTTTTATATCTTCAACGGTTAACGAGTTATCAGTAAAGTAAGGCTCTTTTCACCGACGGGGTGGTTCTTTGGAGGGTTGCGCGGTACCCCAGAACTGATTTTTGTGTTTTTGTGATATATAATCCCTCCACTAACAGTTACTGAAGGAAAATCTCAGATAATAATTTTTGTTACGAAAATCTTTATAAATATTGGACTGTCGGGCAACATCTATGAACTAGATGTCTATGATAGTGGAAGAAAAATTGTTTGGTTGGAATTAGTTTTCGAGCACGTAGGGATTACCATGGTCATTGTCAATAGGACTGTGATTGAGTTATAAATAATAAATAAAATGTATATAAGGTGCTCCAAAATTGTCTCCCGATATTTCTGTGGCTGATAGTACATCCAATGGTAGTCTTTTATATAAACTTCTTTTCGAAAGTGAACAATAAGGAAGATATACCTTTAAGAGGGGGATAATAAATTTCAGTTTTTCTTTCCTAACATATCAAATTCATATTTTAAACTTAGTCATAGACCATCTGGGCACTAGTTTACATGGTATCAGTCAAACCCTCTCATCTACAGGGTGTTTCATGAGGAACTGAACATACTTCCAGGGGCGGTAGAAGATCACTTGGGTATTCAGGAACGGTCATTGAAATTTTCCTGTGGTTCTTAATTTATGAGATACAGGGTGATAGACTGATTTTGGTCGACATTTATTTTGGCCAGAACGTCCTTACTATTGACCGAATTTAGACACTTTATATACTTAGCACAGTTCATAGATTGCTATTATATATATATTTTTTAATGCCAGTGTCGGACTTTTTTAATTCGATTTTTCTGATTTCTGTAAAAATGATCACCCTGTAATATATTTTTTTAACATTCAGGTACCAATTGCAAAATTTTGAGGTAAGTGAAAGTCGTCCGTTGAAAGTCAGTAGATGGAATGCGAGAATAGCAAGGAGAACATTTGCGCCGTATTTGCAATTTAACATAAATTGCAAAAAACGGCGCATGCTTCTTGCCCTTCTCGGATACCACCTACATGGATGATGATGACGCGTGCATACAAGATTGAGGACCAGAGGATATGGGAACAAAGAACCAGACTTTTCACATTTTCGGTGTGTCCTAATGCTAATAATTTAACAAAGGATGACGATAGCGATTAACCATTTTTGCAGAGTATAGAATATTATTATATATTTTGCGAATATATGATTGAATTTAATAAATTTTATTAACGTTCATAATTTTAAGAACCGACAAGCAGTTTAAAACAAATTTGACATTTATTTTTTAATATCGTAACATTGCCACAATTATTATTCCCTTAATAATTCTGTGATATTATCAGCAGTTGTCGCTATTCAATAAAACTGACTTTTAGATTTTAATAACAAGACACACGATTTCTAAAATATTCGGTATTCTCTTGGTATTTTTTGAAATTTCAGTTGGTATTTTTCTGGTATATTGTATATACATATAAGTAGTGTACATTAGAAACTTCCATTAAGCGAGAAAATTGTTAAACTACCCATAATGTACAAAAACTACTCCAAAACTTGAACCGGAAACGTAAAGATTATAAATATCCAGAAAAAGTAGTACGAGTACGACGACTTTATTATAATGTTTGTGTGTAAAATAGAACAATAAATGACTACAAAAATTCAAAATTGTTTGTGCAAAGTGTTTTATCCCAAACTACCCCATCTAGAGGGTGGCAAGCAAGAGAGATTAGTAAGGCGACTTTGGTAACTTTGAGGTATGAATGCACCTCCAAAAAATTGTGATTGCAAACTGCAGGAAGAATTGATAAACTACCCTGAATGTACAAAAACCAACCCGAAACCAGCAATAGAAACGCGAATCAAAAATCCAATGGAATAGTTGCAAATATTTGTGAGCGAAATAGCGTAAATTGTTATCAAAATCTTATTTCTAAAAAAAAAGAAAAATTGAAAACGGGCCCTAACGTAAAATACTGGGTATGAAAAGACAAACACTGATTCTAAGACAGATGAAACGTTCGTTTATTATTTCTCATATTCGTTTTGATTTAGTTCGAAAAGAATTTGTACGACTATAAAGTACAGAAAACTTCAAAAATGTGTCTTACATGGATCATTTAGCAACTGATTGTGTTTCCCAGAGGCACCACGAGAAAGCGATCCTGTCTGCATCCCTTGTTTTTTTTTACTATCCTACAGATATTAAGATTCTTAAAAAGGGCTCAAAATGATAAGTGTAATGTTAAAATAATGATAATATATGTATTTTGATTTAGATCGGAAAGAATTTCTACGAATACTATAAAGTACAGAAAACGTCAAAAATGTGTCTGATATGGATCATTTAGCAACTGATTGTGTTTCCCAGAAGGCACCACGAGAAGGCGAAGGCATCCCTTGTTTTATTTTTTACTATCCTACAGATATTAAGATTCTTAAAAAGGGCTCAAAATGATAAGTGTAATGTGAAAATAATGATAATATATGTATACTCTAATGATGATATATTTACTAACTCTCTTAAAAAACAAATTAATAACGGGAGTTTCTAGTGTACACTTATATGTATAAACAATATGCAATCGCTATTATGGGTCTAAAGTTGCTTTCCATCAGTACTAAAAAACCGCCAATCTCTGCTACACGTCTCTTTTGCTTGACATCCTCTAGTTGGGATAGTTAGGGGTAGTACATGATCTACAAGTAATTTCAAGTACTTGTAGATGCCTATTGTTGTAATTTTGACTGATACCAAGGAAACTAATGTCAAGATGGCCTATGAGTAACTTTAGAATATGAATTTGATATTTTAAGAGTCGGAAGGTATTACAGAGAAACTGAAATTTATTATCCCACTTTTAAGGAGTATATCTCCCTTATTATTCATTTTCGGAAATAACTGTACACAAAAGACCTCCATTATGCCTCTCTAATTAGTTAGGAAAATGGCGTGTAAATTCGACGACGAGAAGTTACTGTCTGCCAGTCGGTAATAGAAGAGACCATATAACTACGGAAGTTGTGACAAAAATTCGCTCAGACCCGGCGATTTTTAAATACATTTCTCAATCTGTCTATTTAAAAAAAAGTGCTGCAAATATTTTTTTAAAAGTTATGACGTCATCGCCATTTTTTTCAAATAGCAACCCCCATTTTTTAAAATGTCATTTGAAAGAGCACATTTTTCTGTATACAGTACGTTAAATTTTAGGGAGTATTGCATGACGAAATTATCGAGAAAAAAACATTTAACATTAATAGAACACATTCATTACTTATCGTCGAACCTTTTTACAACTTACACTTTTTTTGCGTTTACGCTTTTTTTTATTTACTTAGCAACGCGGACCTGGCTCTAACACATTAGTTGGTTACGCGCCTTGTAGTATTATAGAAAAATATATGTTTTGAATTCTTTATGGTAATACTAAGAAGTTTTTTTTAGCTAGTTTTTTTAACGCCGTGTGGGTCGAGCGCGACCCGCATAGACAGTAGTATGATAGTAAGACAATAGTCACTTATGCCGCAGAACGCTATAGTTATTTATCAGTGATAAGTGAATTATAATTGTCCTTTCTTAAATTAATTTAGTAATTGTTACGTTAATTGTGTGTGTCGCAGATTTGTTCCTTTTCCTTTTGGCCCCCCTTTGTCCCTCCTATTGCCTATTTCCGATTAAGTTTCCGACACATTCTTTTTTTTTATTATACCTAAATACAGTTCACTAAATTATATTAGCCTCACCACGTTGAAAGGGGTAGGCCCATTCATTAGTATTTACTTGTGATATCGTATTGAAAGTGCTGATAATGCAACGTTTAAGTGAGACAGAACGAATTGAAATTTTGATAATGATTGGCTATGGAGACAAGTCCCGAACAAAAACTATGGTTTGTGAATTATTTAAAGGTAAATACCCTAATCGACCTATTACACAATCAACTGTTAGCAAAATAGAAAAGAAGTTCCGAGATTGTGGTCATGTAAGTGATAATTTCACGAAAGGTCGTCCTACAATTTCAGAAAATAAACAGTTAGATGTTTTACTGACAATGGAGGAGAATCCTCACAAACCAAGTCGCATATAAAGTGAGTTTAGTTCAAGAGCTTAACGAAGATGATTTCGACCGCAAAGTAGATTTTTGAGAAACCATGATGGAACGATGTAATATCAATCCACATTTCTTAGTCGAATACTTTTCTCTGACGGGGATACCTTCTGTTTAAATGGCACCGTGAATAGGCAAAATTGTCGATATTGGTCACGTGAAAATCCACACTGGATGGTGGAAACCCATACTCAGCTAATTTTAATAGACCGAACAATATTAAGGACTTAAAAGACAGAATTACTTATGAAATTGGAAGAATTGGACCCGAAACAATTATTAACGTTTTGCGAGAATTTCAGTTTCGACTTGGACATTTAATCTAATTATTTTTTGCTGTATTCTTAAATTCTTGTATTTTTGTTTTATTACATTGTTATAAATACTTAAGATTTTTTTTTTTTTCGATAATTTCGTCTTGCAATACTCCCTAGAATTTAACGTAGGTACTGTATGAAGAAAAATGTGCTCTTTAAAATGACATTTTAACAAATGGGGGTTCCATTAAAAAAAATGGCGATGACGTCATAACTTTAAAAAAAATATTTTGCAAAAATCGACGGGTCTTAGCGAATTTTTGTCACTTGTTTTGTAACTATTTTAATGAATTTATCCAACCTGTACGTGCTCACTGTATAAATTTATCAACAATAACATTTTGGCTTCTTTAGATTTTATTGAAAAAAATTATATATAATAATATATTATATAATCTTATATTACAAATAAATTAAGGCGAAATCAAGTGTCAACTGGAGAGGAAGTAAATGATCCAAGTTCTTCATCTTTTATGTTCTCTTGTGCTTGCCTGGAAACAACATTAATACAAATTAAATCTTGTCACTAGTTATTTACAAGTAATTAATAATAAATAAGAAAGAAATTTTCATCGAACGTAGGATGTTTATATAAATTTGTATTTTGAAGAAATTTGCAATAAAGCCTCTTACGTAAACGCCTCCATGAGAAAATTAAATCAGCATATAGCTTCAGTAACAAAGTAGCGATTTGGATAAAAATATTAAATGTTAATCACTACAGAACATTTCAAGTACTTTAAATATCAAAGAATCATAAATTATTTAAAATTTTGATCAAGGAAAAGACTTATGCCGTCAAGGCGTAGATAATTTTTTTTAACCTATAGATTTTAAGGGACTTCTTTTGCTTACTTTAACCCGTTTTTGATGTTTTAATATGTTAGTATTTACTTCTTTATGCCGAATAGTTTAGATGCTACTTAAAGTCTATAAACGTGAAAAAAATTAATACACAACCGTCAAATTTAAAAATTACAAGCATCTCAGTTTAATGAATCCTCGAAGTCCTAGCAGAAAAATTCATGTGCTTTTTCAGTATATGATATATTTTTGACCCCGACTTTAGCCTCGTTCAAACATTCTACTCCAAATATAGAGAATATTCATTTTTCCCAACTTGCTGCACAAATAGCTACTATGGTATTGTAAGACTTTGCTCTGTATTTTCCACTGTAGTTTAAGGACCAATGTCCCAGAGTTAGCTTAGTTATACTTACTTTTGCTTTGCTTTGTAGATGAGAAATAAAACTCCACCATTTATCAAAAAGAGAGCCAGTATAATTAGGGCTGGTGCAATTAAATCTGAAACAAATTAATTAAACTTAAAATTGAACAACAAACATGGGAAATAATTATTTTAAATGCTTTCTGTACAAGAAAAGTTGTATGTGCAAGGTGCTCTGAAAAGCATAAGGTCTAATTTAAGAGACTGTCTCTGATCAATAATTTTTTAGAAAATTGATTACAATATTAAAAACTTAAAAGAAAACCAATGATCTTTAATATTGTCTATCATTTAACATTTCATGTCAAAATAACTAACAGCAATTTTTGAAATTAGTTGGTGTCACCAAAATAACCAGTCATGGTTAAAATATGATTGTATCCATCCATCTATTAGAGAAAATATTGTTTGTGTAAGATCAATTTAAAAAAATATTATTCTATTTAAGTCAAAAAAATGCATTGGTAGATGGGGACTAACAGCTAAATCTTGTGATCCAATACCTCTAGATCCTACAAGTCCAAGGCTTACCTGAATAGACCCAAGAATATTGCTGAATTAAAGGGTAGTAATATGTATTATGTAACATACTATGATGCCTGTAGCTTCAAATGTAATAAAATGTGCATTTTCAATTGGCACTACCAAAAATGCAGGTTTCCTTAAAAAAAATATTGATTACATCATAACTTTTAAAAATTGTTTAGAGGAAAATATTTGAACGTGAATAGATTCTCCATCGATCTCAGAAAACATACTGTAGTATATCTCCAGCCTTACCTAGGATTCACAAATAAAACACTTGTTATATTAGAAAATTATGTGTCATCGTCTACAACTTTTAAATAGCTCGAAATTCTTCGACATTAAAATGAAATATTTTATCTATTAAGACATGAGGTGAGCGAGAATTTGTCTTTTTATTTTTATCTTTTAGTCATTCCTAACTTTAACTGGCCGTTTTGGACTAGTTCTCTTCAAGCTTTCTTGGTATGTCACGAACTTATATTCTGCATATGTCGGGTTGTCTGTAGCAGTAAACATTGTTCATATGTTCATGCAGAACTTAAACTTAAATGTACCAGCTTAGGCTTATGCGATGGGAAGTGCTGAGGGTGACAATGTTTGAGCCTTTTCAGGACTTGCTGTGAATAATAAACTAAATGTCTCTTAGTTACCTATAGATACGTTTCTTTGTATGAGGTATAACAATATAATGTAATATGTTATATCATTATTTGCATTAACAATCTAGATAAAAATTTCTCTGCTAATTGAATCGACCAAATAATATTCAAGTAAAGTTTTATTTAGCAAACGCGAATAGTACGATTTCAGATTATTCACTTAGTTAAAATTATATAAAACCTATATAACGAACATTTTTGTAGAAAATTTCGTACTTGTATATTTATTAAATACACACATACAAGTATTTTCATTATCAATTAGAAATTGTGTCCTTGTATGAGAAGAATAATGGTGGGATTTTTTTTATATAATCGTTGGTTATCAACATGTTTAACTGCAAAGATTTACATTTGGGTGCTATTTTTTCAAGACAGCGATTAATAAAAATGTTTTACAGGGTGGCACTATATCTCATTTAATTCGCCATAAAAATTTCTACCACCATGCCAAATTTAATTTTAGTATCACAAAGTGAACAATTCCTAATAAAATGTTAAGCAATTCCATTAGTAAAATGCTTATCAGCTGTAATTTTTTATTTCTATCAAAATGGTAAGTTTTCCCTTTTTCTGTTTTTATTTATGGGATTTTTTGCTACCTAAGTATGTCTCTACTTCTGTACATAATGTCTGTGAAATCTACAATGAATCGATATTTTACTGAATACGCCTATGATTCTTACTTATTTCAAAGGAACAGTTAGAGAGTGATTTTTGACAAATGATACGAATAAGAATATTTTACTGACATTTCTCACAGCTTAATTAGAAAATCTTTTATGTTATGTTATGTTAAATACACAGCTTTAACAATATGTTAACAAAGCTTTGACAAAAGACAGAGACTAGGTTTTCGAAACGTTAGGGTATATTATTTTTACGTTTATTCTTATTCATATCATTTGTCAAAAAAGCACCCCCAAACTGTTCCCCTGACATAAAATTTACATGCGCAGAGGTTATTTTCCAGTAATATCCTGGTCAATTTTATTATTTTGTAAATTTTCTGAACTTTGTTTTTGGACCTTGAAAACATATGTGGCAGAATATTTCAAAAGAAAAAAATTAAGAGTATGCCACAACTATCATTTGGATAACATGGGACGTTCTTGAATACATTTTGTTCATTGTGTTAAAGTATAAAAATTCGGGACCAATTTATGGAAGATGTGTAGGAGCGTAAGTCAGTTAAATTAAGGCATTAACTTTAACAAAGGAATAGGGAGAATTAAACTAAAATCGGAACAAAAGGTGGCTATTATTGGATGAAATTGTTTACCTTAGTATAAAGTGCAGGACGGGAAAACATATTGGGAGCGACGAGCGAATGCGGTGCTGAGGTGAGAAGTTCAAGGATCGAGGAAAATGATGAAAAATGTTTTCTTCTAATTTAATTTGGTATTAAGCCGCACAGTACTAGAAAATAATGAAGTTTTATGAAAGAATAAGTCTTTTCTGCTTAAAACAGATGGTAAGCAATTACTATATCCACAAAACTTTTACTAAGAGACGCTAGACTGCTAGAAATTAAATATTCCATTAAAATAAAACCGTGTACGGAAGAAAAGGGGAAATATTTCAGGAGGTACTATTGGTTATTGTAAGAGAAAAGTTCATATGAAGCATTTCTGAATAGTTAAGGAGAAAGAGATATTTCAATCTAAACAGACAACTACTATCTAGTAATACGAATGTACAGTATTTTATTTAAACTTAAAGTACATCTGCTAAGTAAAAATAATAAGTGAAATGTAAAAGAACGTTAGGCGTACGAAAAAATAACAGACGTTTAGAAAAAATTTATACATGTTCAGTAGAAATAATAATTTCTTAGTTGAAACAATACATGTTCACAAAATAAGTATATGTTTAAAAATGAATTATTATTTGTTTGCTTATAATTGTATTGAAACATTCTTTTTTTCTGCTGTTTGCAAAATCCTATAAAGAATGTTTAAATAAGTATATGTTCAATATAAAAATAATAAATTGTCAGTACATTAGTAAATGTTCAGTCGTTCGCCAAATAGCATTGACCATCACCTGAGTTGTGTAGAATGTACAAAATTATAAAAATAGACGACAAATTGGAGAACAAAGAAAGCCAGATGCAGTACAAAGGTTTATTTGTATCATAAGGTAACAAAAATAATTCTTCATTATATCGACACCTCCAGTTAATTATGCCATCGCGACTGCACCCAGTAAGTAACGATTAGAGGCTGGACATTGCGCTAATGAATCTGGGGTCAAAGTAGTTTTTCCTTTATTATTTTTAATAGCAAATTGGAAGAAATACAGTGTGTCATATTTTTTTACTATGTACCTCATTTTGTACAAAGTTAATAAAACACTGTGCAGGAGTTTACTATAACTAGAAGCAAGCAAAAAATAAGTCACTTTAAAAGCTTCATATTAGTGGAATTTATGGAAAAATATATATTATTTTCAAATTACCTGCTGCCATAGTTTGACTTTTTCTAGGTTTGATTATGACTTCTTGTGTTTGATTAATCTGCGGTAGGGATGATTCTGAAACAAAATAAGATAATTATGTAGTGAGTCACCGGACGCAATGTGTTTATTTACATCCTCATAGTTTAGCTATCGCTCAAAGTATCTTATCGCTAATGACCTGGTACTCATACAGTATAAAAATAATTTTCCTAAAATCACATCTTTCTATTTGAATGCTACTGTTTAGCACTTCTTGAAAAAAAAATATATCAGAGTTATCGGCTTCTCGAGTGCAGTAGTAATAATTGTATACTGGTTCAGGTTTCTCTCAGGAATACTACTGAAATTCAAGATATTTAGAGGCCTATACAGAAACGCACAAAATTCATATCTTTGGTATGTGTCATTTATCAAAAAAATCCTCGAACAGGTCGATTTTAGTTTTGTAACTATACCAAAATTTATGACGTCATTGGTTTTTGAGTTATGACGTCATCATAATTTTTTTTTTAATGGAAACACATTTTTGTTTACTGTTTTTGGTGGTATATTCCTTTAGCTTTCTGGTGATATGAAAAATTGATATTACCTAAGCCATTCTTTTAGAAAAATATATTTTACTTAATTGATGCCTTAAGTAAGTAATTGTGAGAAAAAAATCATCTCCATTGCACAAATTGCGACCCTCCAACCATTTGGCATTGACCAAGACTGGTGTAGACACTTTGCATGCTGTTCTAAATCATCTCATGGGCAATTCGTCTCATCTCTAAGCCAATTCTATCTTTCAATTCTTCTATGGTATCCGGTCTGTTAAAATACACCCTTGACTTTAAGTAACCCCAAAGAAAAAAGTCTAAGGGGGTTAAATCCGGTGAACGCGGGGGCCACTCAATCGGACCTCAACGACCTATCCATCTTCCAGTAAAAGTATCATTCAATTCGTGGATTTATTGCACTTTGTATGTATGGTATTTTTCTTTTTTCAATAGACGTACGACAGAAGTTTGACTCACGTTATGATTTAAAGCCAGCTGCCTTGTCGAGAGATGGTGGTTTTCCTCACTTTCTAGAAGAATATTTAATTTGGTTTCGTTGCTAGTGCTAGGGCGACCAGATCGAGGGAGGTCAGCTGCACTGCCAGATTCATCATATCTAGCCACCAATCAATCTACTTACAGTGGATATAGAAATTTGCTTTTCAGGATACATGGCATTGAAAACATCACATGCTTCCTGATGAGTTCTCAGCCTATCACCATATCCAACCATCATCAAAAGTTCTACGCGTTCTCTTTCACTTAAACGTGGCATTGCATTAATTAGTTTTACACTATTTCAGAGGTGTCACAAAACTGAGGTTCCACACGTGCCAGGAATACAAAAGTTTTGGATACTTTACACAAAAAGTGTTGTATCTCTCTGTTGTTAAGATGATTGTTTTTTTAAATTATTTTCTTTGTTTTGTTTTTATGTCAAATGTTTTCATGCTATTTAAAACAAAAATGTAGGCAACAAGATTTATTAGTCCATATGAAAGTGGAACATTACTCGTGAATTTGTGAAAGGTAAGCTATTTTTACATAAAATGTCATCTTTCCAAAAGAATGGAATATGGTTGATAGTTCAGAAAACCAAACGACAGGTGGCGACGAGAGCTCCCTCCAAAACATTGTGGTCATGACAGGAAGAAGATGGTGAGAAAGAGTTTTGGGGAGCCGTGTACGTAACAGGCAACCGCGGCAGATGGCGTGTGGTTGTCAGTGCTATACAGCAAGCTAAGGCCAACTAGAATAATGTATGGATCACAAAACATCTGTTAATATGCAAAAAATAAGATTAATATTACATTACATCAGGAAGCGTTGGTGGACCTATTTTTACAGGAACTCTTTTGAGATTTTTGCAAGTAATCTATTTTGTATACACATTGCATACTAGTAGGAATTAGGGGTGCATACACGTTTTTATTAACTGTCATCTTTTAGATATGCTTCTAAAACAATTAATAACAAGCTAACAATTATACTCTTCGCCGCTTTACTGCACATAATTGTCACACATTCTATAGGATGCTCTTCGCATTATTTTCGCAAATAATATTGCTTTAATTTTTTGTTTAATTAAAAAACACAAAAAACCGATTTAAGAAAATGTAATGCTTAATAACTTTTTTATTTATTGATCGATTTTGTTAAAAAAAAATAAGATTTTTTCTTTAGATAACTCTAATTTACTGTCAAAATTTAAATGTAATCGGATTTTTAATAAAAAATAAACAAAAGAAAAAGTTACTTAAAGAATTTTATGCTGATACTCCACAAAGAACTGACATATATAAATGTATTAACTATAGACCTAAAATTAGTGATAAAATTAGTCATACACTTAAAAAACTAGCATGTAAAACTATCTCTGTTAATAAAAATAAACTAGGGAAAATGTTAGTAAATAATAAAGATAAAAGAGATTTATTAGAAAAAATAGGTGTATTTCAATTAAAATGTAATGACTGCGATGCTACATATATCAGTCAAACAGTTCGTAAATTAAAAAACCGTCTCGCTGAACATAAAGAATCAATAACGCACGGTATACATAGCACCGGTATGTCAACACACTGTATAGAAAATAATCATTTTTTTAATTATAATGAAGTCGAATTACTCCATACAGAAAATAAAGGAAAGAAGTTAGATTTACTAGAACAATTTGAGATTATTAAAGCTGTAAAAAAAACATAAAAATGTAACTAATGATCAAACATTATTTATGGGTCATTATTATTATTATTATCGCGCGAGCAGATCTGTGGAATCCGCAGCACTCAGGCCTGTCGGCCCATTGTGCATTCACGTCATGTGGTATCTTCTAGAAGAGACCAGTACTCTCCACAAAGGATAGCAGTCTATTCCATGGTTGATCCCGTAACTCCTCCGGCTATAAAAATTGCCTTTGGAGATGCCTATACCTTAACGAACCTAAGGATACGCAATTGCATAGGATAGGAGTGGTAGTTTCATCCTCCACTTCACACATTCTACAAATAGGGCTGTTTTTCAACCCCATTGTGTGAAGATGTTTGTTCAGAGGACAGTGTCCTGTTAACAAGCCTACTATCCGTCTCATGTTTTCTCTATCGAGCCCAAGCAGCCACTTAATGGTTGAGTCAGTCGAGGGCCCCTTTATATGGAGCCTCGACTGCCTCATTCCAGGGGCCTGAGTCCAATAGTAGCTGAACCTTGCAGTGGCCCAGTCTCGTAACTCTGATTGAATCAGACTTCTTGGCAAACCGAAGGCTGGCTCAGGGCCAGGGAACGGAGTTTGCTCCTTCTCCCGCCAATCGGTCTGCTTCTTCGTTGCCCTCCACACCTCTGTGACCGGGCACCCATATGAGTTTGACAGAGTTGTGTTCGCACAGATCTGTCAAAATATCCCGACAGTTTAAAACTAGCCTTGCGGTCACTTTGTTTGACACGGGAGCCCTCAGGCTGCTTGGCTGTCGCTACATATGTAAATATGTTTGTTGGCGATACCTCTCCTGAGAGTCTCGCTTGCACACACCAATATAGCATATACTTCTGCTTGGAATACACTAGGATACCTTCCAAGTGGCACCGATATACGAGCCCTTGGTTTGCAGCCGTGTATGCCAGCACCAGTTCCCTCCTGAGTCTTAGATCCGTCTGTGTACCACTTGAGACCTTTGGGACTTAGAAGACGGTTTTTATCGCGCTCCCAGTCCTCTAGACTGGGAAACACCGCTGAGTATGGAATAGTGAAATTATAGACAGGGAAACACCGGTCATCCTCCGCTTGGGTGATGACCCGGTCCCTTACCGGCAGATCCAGGGCCTTTGATTGCCCCCATCCCCGGCTGGTCCCATTCCACATTCGGTTTTTGAACAGTCTATTTGCTGCTTTTTTTATGGGTCATAATATTCTAGAAAAAATAATTTAACATTAAGAACCTATTTGTAGTATATTTACATAGGATAGGAATCATATAACTATTTTGCATATAATAAATACATTAAAAGCTTTGCATAATTTATACCTTTCCATTAGGTATAAATAAGTAAGGAACACATTTTAAATTTAGTAATATCTTGTACTCTTGATTGTACTCCAAATAAGCCAAAACACGTGTAGAGTTTTAATAAAACTTTTTGAAACATTAAAAAGCATAATTTCCTGTATATTTAAATTATTGAAGAATGTTTCACAAGGAACCAACCGCAGAATCAACCCAATGTATTTTTAAGTTATCGTGCTTACAAGAAACTTGACCGGCGGACGGACAGACAGACGGACCGACGGACGGACGGACAGACAGATAGACGGACGGACATTTTGAAAGTTCAGAATTCGATCACCAACACAGCGAAATGAACATTTTTGCCGATTGAATCCAATATAATCTTCGTTTTGTATTTGCGAAGAATATAATAATGCTTTACGGATCTCCCTTTATTGGAACTAAAACATACCTATGGAAATTGGAGAAATGTTTAATACAAGTAATAAGTATAAATCACAAGTTTAAAATATTTGCCATAACTGACACTTATGCCTGTCTCTGGACCTCCACTAAACGGGATGTATGGCGATCGTATTTTTTTAATAACTAAGTGGTAATTAATCGATAACAAAGAAATCAGCTCATTACTGCTTTGTCATGCCCAGTGACATACTTCTGCTATGCTCTAAAGCAACGGATTGATCATGTCTATAGCTTACACAAATGTGTCAGGTAATTGCACGCTGAATCCTAAACAATAAAGTATATGCACTATGTACAAATATCTAAGTAACATAATACATGTTCGATGAAATAATTAATGTAAGACTAATAGGAGAAAAGTAAAATAACTTTATATGCGTTCACGTTTAGTTAAATAATAGATGTTTAGCAAAAAGCAAAATAGATTCTGCACAATAATTATTCAGTAAGAACAATAAATATTCGCATTTTCTTGACCGTTGATATCAAATTAACTTGATGTATACCTGGAATTTTTCGGTCAACTTTAAATGAAAATTCTTATATTTTCTTACGTTTCGGTTTTATTAACCATCGTTGGAGGAAAAACTACAATATGTATATTAACGTGCGATTATTTTATGTAATTTTACATGAGATAATATAAATATTGTAGTTTTTCCTCTGACGGTGGTTAATAAAGCCGAAACGTAAAAAAATATAAAAATTTTCATTTAAATCTGACCGAAAAATCCCAGGTATACATTAGGTTAAGTAAGAACAATGGATGTTCAGAAAAAAATTACAAATGTTCAAATTATCCATTAGTTGAAGCAGTACATGTTCAGTAAAATAATGTATGTTCAGTAAATTAGTATAAATGTTCTATAAGGTGATAGTACTCACATGTTCGCTGCATCACTGCAGATAATCTGAGTTGTGTAGAACATAATATTATATATTTTTATAATTTTATATAAAAGACAACAGATTGGAGAAAAAAGAAAGCAATGCGATACAAAGGTTTATTTGTGTCATAAAATAACAAAAATAAACTATCGTTATACCGACACGTGCAATAACTTCATTGCAACTGAGCCAAGTGGCTAGCGGTTAGAGGCTGCACCGCTGGCTTATGAACCTGGAATCGAAGTCGTTTTTACTGAACGTTTATCATTTTTACAGGGTTAATTGGAATGGATGGTCAGTTTCACTTTTTAATCGTTCAATGTGTATCATTTTACTGACCATTTCTATTTGTTTACCTTGCAACATTTTACACGGTATACAATTATTTATTAAACAGTTTGTTACTACTTTAAAAGCGTACTGCAACTTATTGTTGGAACTTTAAGAAAATTGAATGAACATTTATTTCAGTCGTTTTGCAATATGTTGTCTGTATTTGGAGATAAAACCGTTTAAAAGTAGCAATAACAATATTTTTTATACAGTTAAGTAACTGTATACTTTGCTTTAAAACATATTCTTTACAGAATTTTGCAAACAGGAGAAAAAAATACCTATCTATAACTAAAAGAAAAGATATGTGTAAATTATTAATGAAATCTTTGCATTCTTTCGATAACCTGAATTCTGATTATGCTAGCAAATTAAAATCCTGAAATGAATTTGTCTAATTTCTTATTTGACAATTCTCATTCTAACATTATTTGAGATTGCTTCATCTGAGGATAATCTGTAATAGGCCTATTTCAATATTATTCTTAAAAAATAAAATATAATAAGGGTGGAATTCTTAGATTATAACAATATGATACTTCGATTTTATCAAGCTGCTAGTACGATACGCCACTGTATACGCTACTGTGAAAGTTGATCATTTACAATCAAGAGTTAAGTTGAAGTTGTAGAATTAATTCCAAAGTTTTGCAAAATTATTTATACTTATAAAAACAATTCTAAATATACATTGCAAGATTTCACTTCAAATATAACACAATAATTAATTATTATTTAGCATTATTTCCTAACAAGTATTACCACACCTCACGGTACCGAGGCTCTTACACACAATACCTACGTTTATTTATTTTAACACTGTGTAACGGTTTAAAAAACATAAACAAGTAACTAATATTACACCAACCACCAAATTATATTAATCATATAAAATTAAACCATAACACTAAGTTCTTTTGTCGGTATAAATAAAAAATATACGCTGCAATGACTTCACCGTAAAGTGGACGTTGAGAACTGTTAAACCAAATAACAATTAATAAATTAAATATGCAAAATGCGAAGTCAGTTTCTATTTCACGTACACCTGATTAGTATAACACATAACTAATAAATTCAGTGGCAGCGAGTTTTCAAAATTACTATGGGAATTGCTAAGGCGTGTACTTTTTAAAGAATAATATAAGTATGTTACTGTGTACTGTTCATTTGCTACTTGTACATCCGACATGCTAAAAATATGCCACTCTATTTAAATTCAGTTAATAAAAATCCCCGCACCTTTTAAATGCAATTTGGATTTCACTCCTGGGAGCTGAAATTTTGCACAGAGGTAGTTCATGACATGCTGATTAAAGTCTCCACGGTCACAATTTTTTTAACAGGCCAGGACTGGCTCCTTTGGGGGCCCCTCGGCTAGAGTCTGAGGAGGGGCCCTCTTATCGAGAGGGGGATCGAGGGTCCTCCACCGGACAATTTTCAAAAACTAATTGCCTGAAAATCACATTTTCCCCTATATTTTGACATTTGGAAAATATTTATTTCAGTAAAGGCAGGATCTTTAATAAAAGCTAAGCTATTCCGTTGTAGTTTCCTTACGTCTGCAATACGTTTTTATACTATTTTTATTATATTTAATCTCGTCACACACGAGAAAAAATAGTAATCAATTACAAGTGGTTTATTACTTGAAAATAAGAGTGAAAGACATTTTTATATTTAGGCATTTTAAGCTATGCTAAAGCCATCATCTAAATCCTGTTGCAATACTCAATAGAAAAATTAAAAATAATTAGGGAAGACACTAATTAGTGAGACAAGCTTATGTAAAGAAAAAAGTTGTATTTTACTTCGGTTACGTTTTTAAAATCGAAGGAAAAAATGATAGATGATACAAATGAATTATTTGCAATTTAAATTAAGAAATACCTGACCAAACCTAACGGCTTTTTGGCCAGTTTTTCACTAGTCCTGGATATTTCTTCTATAATTAAATTTTTATCTAAATTATAAAATAAGTCTCTTTCTACATTAATAAATAGAGATTAGACATAAGGTTTTGGCTTAAAGTAGACCTAAGTCGTTTTTTAACGATTTTAAATATAGAAAACAGCCTTTCACAGGTGACTTGTGTACAAGATACAGTTAGAACAAATTTGTAAGCTATGTACAGGTAAACAGTCCAGATTGTGAAAGTTGGAAAACAACAGAAAATGCGCACGACAAACACTGAAAACATTGTTTCTTGTCAGAGCAGTATCCGTAAAGATCTTCTTCTTCTTCAGATTCAGATTGTAAATCGTCCCCTTCACAGTTTTTTTCAGCTTCATTCAGCTTGTCTTGCGTTTCGTTCTCTTACATTTTTGTTCTCAATTTTTGCAGTTGTATAAAACTTTTGTATTGATGTCCAACCTGTTTCAGCCCAACTAATAATCGACTTCTTTCAATTTTAAAAAGCTTAGAAATGCTGCAAAGGACACCCGTAGGAAAACTATCAAGCTCTTCGATTTTATGAAATTTCTTTGAATCTAATCAGGAACAATCTCTCAAAATTTATTTATTTGGACTGAATATCTTTTCGATTCTCGTCTTAGCACAATAATATTTTATTCAACTATTGTTGAAAAAGATCAATGTATGGTTGGAGAGTTGAGATTCCAGGAGCCTCATTTTTAGATTTTTCACCAGGCATTACCTAAGGTTCTTTTTTCCTTGAAATCTACTTCCACTGCTAGCATAATATTTGGTATTTGACTACAGAACCTCAAAGTATTTATCACTCCTTTTATCGCTTACTTGTTGAAGCAGCGTCTGTACCAAGTTCTAGGCAGTAGAATAATCAGTGGTTTTACTTTGTAAATATTTTGAAACAGGAGACGTAATCAGAAACACACGTAGTAAAACAATAGACATAAATAGGTTCTCAAATTTGGACCATTGACTGATCAAATTTCTTGATATGCATTTTGATTTGCAGTCAAAACTGATATTTCTTTTAAAACGGTAATAAAATTGAATAGCTTTCCTCACTCCTTAACACCTCTTCGACAGTAATCGAACAAAGAGCTTTGTGTTTGCTCCACCACCTTGTGGCTCCTATTTTTTGCAACCTGTACATTTTTTCATGAGCAATATATTTTCTTTTTGTTTCTCCCTCTCATTCCTTTGTTAAGATGAGCTTATAAAAACGTCAATCCAAATAAATGCTCTGCTTGTAGCAACTTTGTATTTAGTCTATGACTTTGTTATTGAATTACCCATATATTAAGTTAAGTACGTGTCCCATACAGTGTAAATAAAAGTTTCGTCTTCCTTTTTTGAACTGAGCTTATAGTCCGTCATATTATTAGCTCCATCACCTCGGGGCCCCAAATGCAAACCTCCTTTTTTGGGTCCTTCGGGGCCTCAAACATGAATCGCTTTTTAGTATAAATAGTATAAACCATTTTTTGAGGCTTCTTCGGGGCCACCTTGGGTCGGGGGTCTTCGGCGATCGCTGACCAGCCGATCTAGCGAGTCCGGGCCTGAATTTTAATGACAGGATTTTGAGATATTGGCCGAAGAAAGTCTTAATATTGACGAAATTATAATTTTCTTCGGCTAATATCTCGAAATCCTGTCATTAAAATTTTTGTGACCATAGAGACTTTTAATCAACATGTCATGAACTACCTCTGTACAAAGTTTTAGCTCCCGGGAGTGAAATCCAAATTTCATTTAAAAGGTGCGAGGTCCTTTATAGATTTAGGTTTTCATGGAAAGAAATATTAGCAAATATAATATAATCAACAAACATGCGATATATTAAAGTTTTACTAACATATTGTTTGCACTTTTAAAAATTGTTCAAAGGGCAGTTATAAACAAATCTGTGCGAAATCTTACCAGAATATAAATCTGAATTTACACACACCCTCACTATGACACTCGTACTAGAGGACTAGTTCGACTTAAGACAAAGGATATTATTATTAGAAGAATAGATAATATGAGTATTGTCCATGGAGCACGCACACACACACTTATCAGTTTTACTTTATTTTATAAGTAAATACATTATATACTAGATAAATTGTCCAAATCAGTTAGTTCCCTATGTTATGGACTTATTTATAGAAGGATAAAGCGTAAAAGTTACGTTCACCAAGATAATTATTACTTCATATTTCTTTATCTATATTTGCATCTGATAACAATGCAAGTGCGTATATCCAAATAATGTACAACAGATACGGGAAAATCGAAAAAGAGAAATTACAAATATTTTCAAAAAATGTAATAGAACATAATTGCAGCTTTGACTATATTTTACTATTACCAAAGATACCTAAGAGGTTGCAACAATCAAATATTCTTTTGCTTCGTTAGTCATGTTTAGTTTTGTGATTTGATATTATAAATTTGTCAATTTTTGACGTGGCAACACTTGATAATATTTAAAAACTTTTAAATTACATCAGTGTGCATCAATTCGTTAATATATTGGCTTAAACATTAAAGGTATGTATGTTATACAGGGTGTCCCAGAATTCAGTTCCCGGACGGGAACCTGTGATTCCTGAGTTCATATTGGGTCCATCTAACTCAGCTTACCTTAGTCCAAAAATGCATCCCTGAGGAAGTACATCCTCTTAAAGTGAGACAGAAAAAATATTTTTTGTCCAATAATTTCCATTATATTGAAGATAAAATTTTCAAATTTTGGTGGGAGCTATATCTCTATAACTACTTTATGTGAACTTAACAACGACCAAATATTTTTTATTTATCAATTTTTTTTCATAATAATTAATATTTGATTGGCTATATTTTCTTAAACGCCCTATAAATGTTGTAATAACAGAAAATTACAGTTTATTCTAACAAATACATTAATAACAAATGATCCACATGACATGCATTTGTTTCATGATTTCATGAAAATGTAATCCATTAGAATGAAAAATTCTTAAGACAAGGTAGGTAAATACTAGCTAGATTTATATTGAAAAATTATGTTAATCATCCTATTTCACAGTTTTAAATCGAGCTATTTTGCAAACCATTGAAATTATTGAGTGAAAGTTCATAGCAATAGTTTTGTTATGGTTCTACTTAGGTATTCTTATAGTTTTTTTAAATATCCGTACTAAGAAAAAAAGTTATGGGCAAAAATAATAAATATTTCCCTATCGGATGTCTCTTTCTAGGGAATGGCCACCTTAAAAATATAAGTTAACGGTTCAGCTATGCTTACATTAATATTTTTCAAAATTTTTGTTATAATTCCATCAATACCAGGGGCAGAATTTGTTTTTAATTTCCCTGTAATTTTAATTACTTCATCTTTTGTAATAGGTGACAGCGTTAAATTATTACAGGTAATTTGCCTTTTTTCAAATATTATATTTCGGTCAATTTCTTCAGCCGTATTCTTACCAACATTTATAAAATAATCATTAAATATTTCACATACAGCATTTTCCTCGGTAACATAATTTTCATTTTTTTTTGGGTTTATAATTTCTTCTTTCATTTAAACTTTTCTTCACCTTTGCCCAAATTTTTCTTATATCATTTTTGTTTTCATGTATCTTATTACAGTAATAGCCCCTTTTAGCACTTTTTATTAATTTGATTGTTTTATTTCTGTAATCCTTATATTTTTTATAAAGATTTGGGTCGTGATTATGTTCGATTACCTCAATTTTAAGTTTATCTCTGGTTCTGATTGAATTAATTACTCCTATTGTGATCCAGGGTTTATTCTTCTTTGCTTTGATGTCAAGTGTATTATATTTGTTACATTCTGTATATTTTCTCTTTCCTTCTTCAATTCTTTGGGATTTCCTGCCACATTTATGTTTTCTTTTTAAGCGGTGCTAGGGGAATCTATAAAATATATCACAATTAACCAGTATGATACTGGTAAATAACCTCTAGGCCTGTGACGTTTACGTCAAAGGATCAGTTAGAGGCTGTTTTTGTTTTTTTAAACAAACAACACAAATAAGTATAAAAACTTGAAAATAAATATTTCGCCGACGTTTCGGAAATCTAATCTATTTCCTTTTTCAAAGCTTTTTTGAAAAATCTTTTTTGCTGTGTATGACAAATGCACAGCTCTAATAATGTTTGTTATATTCAATATCCATAGATACTTACTATTTACATAGACCTGTTGATTTAGTTAACAGTTTTTTAGTTTTTATACAATGTTAAGTTTGTGAAGTTCTTCTTTTAACACAGCAAAAAAGATTTTTCAAAAAAGCCTTGAAAAAGGAAACAGATTAGATTTCCGAAACGTCGGCAAAATATTTAATTTCAAATTTTTATATTTATTTGTGTTGTTTATTAAAAAAAAACAGCCTCTAACTGATCCTTTGACGTAAACGTCACAGGCGTAGAGGTTATTTACCAGTAACATACTGGTTAATTGTGATATATTTTGTAGATTCCCCTAGCACCGCTTAAAAAGAAAACATAAATGTGGCAGGAAGTCCCAAAGAATTGAAGAAGGAAAGAGATAATTAAGATAATGCCACAAATATCATTTAGGCAATTCTGTATATGTTGTAACAATTTGTTAATACAGTGTTTATAAGCTAAGGTCACATCTTCTATGTTATATAACTCTACCCATCACTCATTTTTAATATTCTGCTCTAATTTATCATAGTTTATGCATGTAATTTTTGTTTTCTTTTGAGGTTTATCTCTCTGTTTCTGCTCATTATTTTCTATTTTAATAATAATAGGAAAATGATCTGTGATATCGCTATGTAATAGTATAGGAGAAATATTTAATATTTTAGATTTGTTGGCTGGTAATTTTATAAAAAAGTGGTCAATATAAGAATTATTATTATTTGATGCTCTGGTGTAATCAGTTATATAAGGTATAAAGCCATTTTTACCATAATGTTAAGATATTTGTTGGTAGAGTTTCTTTAATAGGTCAATGTTAATATCTCCAACAAATATCTCTATCGCATTTTTATTTTTATTTCGTGTCAATATTGCTTTAACGTCATTTAAAAATGTATTGATATTTGTAGATGGTAATCTATATACTGCCATTATGTTAAATATAATATTACTTATTTCTACAGTTGTATTTGTGAATGTATTTTCATTAAATTTTATGGTGGTAATTTTTGCTAAATATTCTTTTCTTATATAAATAAGAACACAATCATTTTGGTCATGATTTCCTTCAGAGTAATAAATATAGTCCTTTATGTAATATTTATCTAAACAATCTATTTTCAACGTTTCTGATAGAAGATGAACATGAAATTAGCCGAGTAAGAATACCAGAATGTCGCTGACACTGTTAGTGGCGCATCCGCCATATTATACATTAAAATAAAAGATTTACAATTTTTAGTCAACTTATACTAGACTAGACTAGACTTAGCCTGATGAAAATATTATGGGATCACCGTAGATCAATACTCATAGAAATTGCTTAAGGCAGCCCGGAGTGAGGATTGAACAAACTTAGCATATGTAAAGAAAAAAGTTATATTTTACTACGATTACGTTTTTAAAATCGAAGGAAAAATGATAGATGATACAAATGAATTATTTAAAATTTAAATTTAGAAATACCTGACCTAACCTAACGGCTTTTTGGCCAGTTCTTCATTAGTCCTGGCTATTTCTTCTATAATTAAATTTTTATCTAAATTATAAAATAAGTCTCTTTCTACATTAATAAATAGAGATTAGACATAAGGTCTTGGCTTAAAGTAGACGTAAGTCGATTGTTAACGATTTTAAGTATAGAAAACAGTCTTTCACAGGTGACTTGTGTACAAGGTACAGTTAAAACAAATTTGTAAGCTATATACAGGTTGGTAAACCGTCCAGATTATGAGAGTTGGAAAACAACAGAAAAGGCGCACGACAAACACTGAAAACATTGTTTCTTGTCAGAGCAGTATCCGTAAAGATCTCCTTCTTCTTCAGATTCAGATTGTAAATCAGCTTCATTCAGCTTGTCTTGTGTTTCTTTCTATTTCGTTTTTGTTCTCATTTTTTGCAGTTGTATAAAACTTTTGTATTGATCTCCAACCTGTTTCAGCTCAACTAATAATCGACTTCTTTCAATTTTGAAAAGTTTAAAAATGCTGCAAAGGACACCCGTAGGAAAACTATCAAGCTCTTTGATTTCATGAAATTTCTTTGGATCTAACCAGGAACAATCTCTGAATATCTTTTCGATACTCGTCTTAGCACAATAAAATAGTTGAAAAAGATCAATTTATGGTTGGACAGTTGAGATTCCAGGAGCCTCATTTTTTGATTTTTCACCAGGCATTACCTAAGGTTCTTTTTTCCTTGAAATCTATTTCCACCACTAGCATAATTTGATTTGACTACAGAACCTCAAAGTATTTATCACTCCTTTTATCGCTTACTTGTTGAAGCAGCGTCTGTACCAAGTTCTAGGCAGTAGAATAATCAGTGGTTTTACTTTCTAAATATTTTGAAACAGGAGACGTAATCAGAAACACACGCAGTAAAACAATAGACATAAATAGGTTCTCAAATTTGGACCATTGACTGATGAAATTTCTTGATATACATTTTGATTTGCAGTCAAAACTGATATTTCTTTTAAAACGGTAATAAAATTTAATAGCTTCCCTGGGTTTACACTTTCCTCACTCTTCGACAGTAATCGAACAAAGAGCTTTGTGTTTGCTCCACCACCTTGTGGCTCCTATTTTTGATAGAAGATGAACATGAAATTAGTCGAGTAAGAATATCAGATTTACAATTTTTAGTCAACTTATACTAGACTAGACTAGACTTAGCCTGATGAAAATATTATGGGATCACCGTAGATCAATATTCATAGAAATTGCTTAAGGCAACCCAGAGTGAGGATTGAACAAACTTAAAAAACACACATGCGGGTCGAATTGAGATCCTCCTCTAAATGTTTGAAGCTGGAGAAAACAAAATCTATGTGTTGTGGATTCTCTATACCATTTTATAAAAACGGCTACTATATAACTGTTTCTGTAATAAATTTTTTTTATAACCAGCCCATTAGATCAAAGCATGTTGGTTAAATGGTTAATATCTTAAATGACATAAATTTGATTGAAAATAATAAAATAAACTAATCAAAATTTAATAATAACCCATATATGTATTTATGACATTAGCTTAGCAACTGTGTCAACGAGGCATTAAATTTAATTAACTTAACTTAATATATGTTTATTTGTTTATAGAATTTATTTCTGATTTTATCGGCTATGATGGAAAATTGGTTTAGGATAATTTAATAAATTTGTTTTAATGGCTCGTTAGAAGCATTAAATAATTTACGATTTACGATGATGAAGATTATTATATCATGAATGTCAGTTGTAGATACATTTATTTTTTGCAATACTTTTGAACATCATTTCCGGTTAAACGGGAAAGATCATAGAAATTTACATGCACTTTTTCACTTCTCTTTAATAGTGAATTAAAGATAATATAAATTTGCCATTTCAAATTTTTCAAGCAAAAGTTTTTCTTTGATGCTCATTCGTAGTTCTCTTAAGGGCATCAGATTTCTCAAAAGAACTACGTCAGAATGATATCTGAATCATAAAATCTTAAATACTACTGAAAAAATCAAGAATAACGCATTAATTGGGACACCCTGTGCATTGGAGAACTAATTACAAAAGTAGAACTCTTTATTTTTTAAGATTTCGATCAATTTAATAAGTCACTGAACTATATCAAATCTAGTTCAGTTGTCATTGTTTATAAAGAAGAGATAATGTCCTAAAAATGTGATGCAAAGATTAAGGTTTGTCAACATTGAAACTGTGCTATGTACTTAATATTTATTTGCAAATTTCGGATATGACAAACTTTTTATCTATTTATAATTATTATATATATTTTTATAGCTTTAAATACATTTTGTGTATTAGAATAAATTATATTTCAAACAAAATAAATTCAACTCAACGCAAGTTTACAGAAAAAGCTGTAAGAAATTATATAAAAAAATCCGCCCTTAAAAAATGACCACTAAAAATTATGAAATAGAATTTTATCTTTGCCCTATCGATTGGCCTCTATTATGTAATATCGATATTGAGATTCAGGATTAAATAATTCTTACAAGAACTTTTGATTTTTTTTTTAGTAGGTTTTTAATAGCAGAAAAGTATTTTAAAAAGTTATCAATGTCACTGTTGGCAAAATATAAAACAAATTCGCGCTAAACTTAAATTAGTTTTTTTTAAGACAACTTTTAAAATACGAAAAATTCAAGAAATATCATAAAGTTGAAAATTAAAGGGCAGAAAATTCTACACAACAATTGCACTTACAAATGATTTTGCATATAGGTATGTTTTTAAGTGACGATTCCTATACAAAGTATTGTCTTAAAGAAAAATAAATGTATTATTATTTTTATAATTGCACACTGATATTTTGCAAGACATTTTGAGTTATTTAGGGAAGAAAATTTCTCACTTTTTTTCTTCGCCATGCTCTAAGGAACAGGATTAATAATGTCTCTAGCACTTACAAATGTGTCGGGTAATTGTAAGCGGGCTCCTGTAAAATATCTCATATTAGGGTATGCATTATAAGTAATGAAACTCTATGCTTGGCACCACAAAATAGGTCAGACTAGGGTCGACGAGAGGAATATGTGTAATATTTTTAATATGGTTTATGTAGATTAAGTCCTTGACTAAGATCAAAATAAAATTGGCCGAAATATGATCAAAATATGATTAAATTTCCAACATTTATTTTGAATATCCCTTAACACGTTACCAGTGGCGGCTCGTGATATTGTCTGCAGAGGAGGCTTGATATTCTAAAAGACAACTGACGTGCAATATGACTACAATTTGTACATTTCCCCACCACCCGGCCCTGAGGTAGTACAACGGCGCCTTACATTTTTTTGCCGTGGGTTGTTCGCCAGGATACCGAATCACGACTTGAGAGAATAGAACTAATAAAAGAATAGAAAGAAAAGGAAATAGAAAATATGATGAGATGAAAAAATCATTCTCATGAAATTCTCGTTCCTACGACTCGAGTATCGGTATCCAAAGGAGCCCTACTATCCCACTTGTAATTAAATTATATAACTTTTAGTAAAAATAAAAACAGGTTTGGTAAAAAAATTAAAGTGTTTTTCTACAAACAAAAAATTGTATTCATTATCACTGCCAGGAGTGTAAAATTATAACTTTTAATAAAAATTAAAATTGTTTTGAGACAGAAGTTATATAAAAAAATATAACCGCGGAACTCTATATTATGGAGAATTAAAAAATATTTCCTAAAAAATAAATAACATAAATAAATATTTTTTCCTACCTATATTAATCTCTGCTTTAAAGCCTAAATATTTTTATAAATGAGTGGTAACCTGCGATTTTCGGAACTGGCAAAATGGTTGATTACTTTTTCATAAAATGAATCGTGTTTCTTCAATTCTGACAAAAAACGTTTTTCTATTGAAATAAGCGATACCTTTGAGAGGCGGTCTTGACTCATTTTGTTTCTAGTAAATGTTTTTATGCGTTTAAGTGCTGAAAATGATCGTTCTACAGAAGCTGAGGTTACCGGAATTGTTGACACTAATGACAAAAGTTTGTACAGTTCGGGGAGACAGCTTTTTAAATTGTTATTATATATAAAAGTAAGCATTTCTTGAGATGATTTTGAATTTGCTAAAAGTTGCTGGTCAGAATACAACACGCATAGTTCATTTCTTAACGAAATACGGCCAAAAAAAGGATAATGGTCCATTAATTTCTCCATTAGACTAGTAGGAAATGATTTAGAATACGTTGTAAAATTATTGGGATTTACTAAATCGAAACATTGCAAAGAATTTAAATCAGAAAATCTCATTTCAATTTGGACTATAATGGTGTCCAAAATTTCTATAAAAATTTGTTTGTAATGTGTATCTGCCCTGTCAAAGTTATATGTTGTCTTTCTCTTTTTACATTGTGGCTCAGGCTCATCGTCATCGTCTACTTTTTCAACATTTTCTAAAAAAATGTTGTATAAAGTATTGAAATGTATTTCGGTATTGCGAAATTCTTTTAATTTAGATATAAGTGAATTAAGTCTAATTTTAGAATATGTTATATCAGTTGGTTTATTCTGTAAAATTTGGAAAACAACATCAGTTGGCTCAAAAATCATTTTAAAAGCCTTTAGAAAAAATATGAAATTTTTATCCAACAATAACGATTTTAATCCGTAAGCTGCTCGTAAAGTCTGATCGTCATTTAAAAAATCTTCACTTTCCGAAATAAAATTAAAAACGTCAATAAGTTCTTTCCTGTATTTGTCAACAGTGAAAACAACTCTAGATGAAAAATTCCAACGAGTGGGAGCGTTTGTCGGAATTCTATGTTTCATATTAATTCTATTTAAAACATCAGTTCTTTTGGTAGATTTTGAAAAAAAAAGGCGAAAAACCAGTAATATTTGAAAAAAATATTCTAACTTCTTTAATTCTGTTACATGCTTTACTCAGAACTAAATTTAATTGGTGTGCGTAACAGTGAATAAAGTAAGCTTGAGGAGCAATATCTTTTATTTTTGTTTGGAGTCCATTAAGATGCCCTGACATAACTGCAGCGCCGTCATAAGTTTGTGCTATTAATTTATTTTTCAAATCAAATTTACCAAATTCATCGATTAATAATTTAAATAAATTCTCCGCGTTTCTTCCACTACTCACATAAAAAAAACCAACAAACCTTTCAATAACTTCTCCGTGCATTACATATCTAAAAATTACGGAAAGTTGAGATTTACAAGTAACGTCCGTCGTTTCGTCAATTTGCCACGAGAAAAATTCGCAATTATATAGTTCTTCATAAATTTTGCCTTTAATAATCGAGCTAACACTTTCAATTAGATCATTTTGAATTGATTTAGACGTTCCGGAAAAAACAGTGGCGTTATTCAAAAAGTTCTCTAATTTTGGGTCATACGTTTTTAAAAAATCTATCAGCTCTTTGAAATTTCCTTTATTACACGATTCTCGTTTTTCGTCATGTCCTCGGAAAGAATTTTCTTGTGAAGATAAATATATAACGGCATCTATTAACCTCCTTAATATTTCCCTATTTTCACGGAGCTTTTCGTTAAAATTTTCAATTTCTCTCTTATGTGCAGAATCCAAGAAATTTACAATATTTTGTTTACTAAACATTTCGAATTTAATGCAAGATGAAATGTGCTCCTGGAATTTTTCGTGCCTTTCTAAACCTCGCGATAAATTTTGCAAATTATTAAACCCGGCCCTGCCCCAAATTGAGGACTGATCATTAGTAAATAATAAACATCTCCAACAATATAATTTGTTTCTAACTGTTGATGCCGTTAACCACTCGACTTTTTTATAATTGTTATCATAAAACCCTCTGTTTTGTTTACCACTTTTAAAAACTAACGAAGTCATTGCTGGTGTAGGCCTGGCATTTCTTTTAATTCTTACCTTTTCGTCGTAAGTAAGAGTAGTAAATCCAGTTAATAACAAATAATCCACCACGTCTGGACAACAATAAGACATATTTTCACCTAGAGCACTCATTTTTAGCCCGCCTATCAAATGTTTTATGTATTTTTACGTCAACTGTCAACTTAACCGGCTAACCGCAACTAGCAGTTCGTTTTCTTTGTGAATCACCTGAACGACCTGTACACAATGTGCACATGCGCTATAAAGAACTGAGACCGGAGGCTGGCTTCCTTTGGCTATTCGAAGTGCTCTGCTATTTTACACAGCGCAAAGAAATTCAAGGTCATTCATGTTATAAGTAAACGCGTTAAAGTTGGAAGCTATTTCGTATTAGCCTCCAGCGAACCGCAGTGTTCGTTCAGTAAGAGACCGGCCGACCGGGAAATATGCATACAAAGACTATCCGGACTGTAACGTTATAGGTATGTTTGTGGAAAGGAAATGCAAAACTTTTATATATACACTGAACATTAATTAATGAATTATAAACAATAAAAAATATTGAAAATTGAGATATAAGTACCTAATTGAAATTTCTTAAGATATTACTTTTGAAGATATGGTGGTTCTTCCAAGGGGAGGCTCAGCCTCCCCTGCCTACCCTGACGAGCCGCCACTGCACGTCACAATTTGAAACTGACATAAAGATGATAAGAAAACACGTTAATTAAAATTAGATAACATAGATAACCTGAAACGCAAAATATGAGAAAAAACAATAATTAATATATGGTTGTCAAATAAGTACACATAATAGTAGTAGGTAACCGATCTCTGATAATACTTATAAACTCATCAATATAAAGTATCCTATTAATTAATTCCTATGTATTATAATTTACTACGACTCAACACATTAAACTTACCCCAGTTTTTGTTTCCAAAACAATTTTCACTTCGTTAAGCGGAATAAATGAATGATGTATGCAAACACGGTGTGCAGCGTTTTATTCTATATACTGAACTCTATTGTTAAGATGTTTTGTAGCACTAGTACTGCTCTCCCTAATCAGAATGAAGGAATGTTTTTATCTCGCTGTACTCTTCAAAACTCACTGCATAATGCATAACCCTTACTCACAATTACCACTGTTCTGCGTAGGAGGAAATGAACGAGCAATTGAATTTGGGGTTAGAGGTTACCTGGAGATAATAAGGCTATCTATAATGCTAATAACTATTATAATACTTTTAAATACATGTTAATCTGATACGTCTATTTCTGTACTGGATGATATTATACAGACACTATGGTTTTGTTTTCATATCAGGTCTACTTTAATCTCTCTCAGAGTTAATATGGTGTCTAGATGAAGTTGTTTAATGACAGGCTACAACCATGGGCGGGGAGTCGGGAAAGAGAGGGAATCCCTTATCTACTTTACATTTTGAAAAAAATTAATGCTGTTGCAGAATTTGAGAAATTCAACGGAACTGTTTGTGGAAATTTAGTATGAAATGAACAATTTATACTGTTCGGAAGAACTGTTACCATGAAAGAAAAAAAGACAGAAAACAACAAAATATAAAATCGTCAAACTTGATTATTATAACAATAAAATGAATAAATGTAGACAATAAAACCAAATATGGAATCTAGAAAGGACAAGGACCAGTCCTTGCCCTAATATAAGTATCCTCAGATGGAAATCAAAATTAATGTCAAAGTGATTTTCATCATATTTCGTCCTAGTCAATATTAATGAATACTAAGGATTTAATTTATCTCTACCCTGCATATTATCGGAGTGTAGACCAACTTCATTATTTCTTTATTCTGTGGGCGGGAAAAAACTAGCAAATGCAATAAGCAATCTTAAAAATAAAAATTCATCTGGTCCAGGTGATCTTATTGTGCATACAATAAAAATATATCTAAAAGTATATTATCATCACTTGTGTATATCATAAATAAGTTATTGTTTAATGCCAATTTTCCTGATTTTCTTAAAATACCGTCCATAATCACCATTTGCAAGAAAAGTTACTGGCAGATTTCTGTACCAACTGTGTTCTCAAAAATATTCAGAAAAAATATTAACGACCGTATTATGTTATTCATGGTAAAATATGAAATGACGACGTCTTCTAAGTTGTATTGACTTCTTTATGGAAAATCTAAAATTAGTAGTAAAATGTAACGAGTTTCAGTCGAGTACCCATGATGTGACCTTGAGTGTTCTCCAAGGATTAATATTGGACCCCGTCTTACTTTTATTTTACGTTAACGATTTGTTAAATTATATTTAACACGACGTTACACGTTGTACGCAGATGATACCACTATCTCGAAATTACCTGCCACGCAGCAGGAACTTTATTATAAACTACGCACTAATCCTATGGAAAAGTAGAATTTGCTGAAATTTTGATATGTTGTAGCTTACGTGATGTTAATTAAATGTCTCAATGGGCGCAAGCTTCTGCGACGGCTAGTTTCGTCATTACAGCCATCCAAAGAGGGATTTTGGCGAGTTAAAATCCCACACTATCTTGCCGCCAAGCACCAGGCGAGGCGTCTTTGGCAGATTTTCTGTCCCTCAAAAAAAAAGTCATCCGAAGATCGATTTCTTGTACTAAGTATATGAAATTTTAATAAAAACGGACTTTTACTTAAACATTCTTTAAAAATGTTATATTTAGCAAGCTCATATACGAAACAACGAAACGAAATATTCATTTAAAATAATAATAATGTATATTTAATAATAATGTTTAATTAAGTAATTCAAATATTATAATTATTAATTTAATTATAACAAGAACATTTTCGGCACATGTGAGAGACAAACCAATCACTCGCCATATCCACGTCATTAATCCTGGGTAGCGCCTTTTTTATATACTTCTAGTATTATATTTATCTTATTTGTTTCTATTTTAGGGAATTTGTGTTTGCATTTTTAATCATATTATAATTATACCTGTATTCGTAATCTTCTAAAATCCAATATTTATTATCGTGATCATGTAAACTATGAATAAATATTGCAGAAGTACTTGCAGAGATATTTTTCAGTTTATTCTAAGCCGTGAAAGTAGTCACATTTACAAGATGTAAAACAACGAAACACATATCTGTAGATGTCTTCAAGTTTGGCAAGTTTTTAATTGTTGGTTTTATTGAACAGAATATTCTAAAATTAAAATAACATTATCGTGTGTGCTGTACGTAATGTGCATATTTCTTTCTTTCTATCCAATGTAAATCGTGTACAACAGAAGATTGCATCACACAGTCTGTCTTTCCCATGGAAGTATACTAAACAAGACTCCTATATATCTTTCTTTACCAGAAAATTAAATTTCGAACTGATGTGCATTAAATATCAGATTTATAGGTCTTCCAACTCCACCACAGCACCGTACTGAACTTGTTCAAGAAGTTATTTAGTTTCCATATTAGTGAAATGAATAATGGTTTGAATAATCATCTAAAACAGAGCAGCATTACTAGGTCTAAAATCAGTCAAGTCATATTTGTTCCAACGTCAATGTACAGGATTACTGTAGTCCCTCGTATAGGGAATTTATTTAAAATATTTTTGACACTTCACATATTTGTAATGTCATAAGTACTTTTTTTAAATAGGACACCCTATACTTTCTTCTAAAGATTGCTAGACCTTTTACAAGAACATCAATGATATAATTTTTTCTTGTAAGACATGCAAGGAAAACCTTCATTTTCAGAACCTTTGGTATGTTTTTTTTTCAGGCAATTCATTTTTTAATCCTATACTGCAGCTGTTGAGTTCTCATCTTTCCTTATTGGATTACACTAGTAAGATAGCCATCGTATGTCGTTATTTAAATTGCAAAATCAAAATGGAAAATAAGTGTTCTACTTACTCTCGCAATCTAGAAGCGGCAGTGAAATGTTCCAGTAAGCACCTAAGCATCTGAGACTTTTCGTCCTGGTACCCGTATCAGGAAAATGATATCCCAGACAACAACTGAATATGGCTAAATTGTCAGTCCTGGAAAAAAAAGTAAATGATTATTAAGAAAAAGATGAAAAATCATTGTTGAAAGCGTTGAGAACTATTTGTATTTTTTAAACTGAGGGATATCAGTCTCTTGGGAATCACTGTTCTGTAGAAATTGATAGAGTAGAAGTATATAAGAATAAGTAAATTTTCATGTGATATAATATCCACTGATGTTCATGAAAATAACAAGAGGCAAGCAATCCCGGTTTCAAAAAAAAAATAGAGGTGTACTTGTAGCCGAGGTTGATCAGCAAGATAGCCCAATCAATAGATAGAAATGTATACCAAAATTAATACCTGGAAACAAATGAGAATATTTTTGTTGTTATTGGTTAAATTAAGCTAATTATTTTCTTCGAGGCCATTGGCATGTTGCACTTCATAATGAGGAAGGAGAAGTAGAAAACTGCTATATCGTTAGAGTCCCATGTTCAAATTAATCTTACCTATATACTAAATAGCCATCTTGAGGAGGTAGTGGAGTGGGGCATCCAACGGCAGTGTAATGTATCAGAATGCCTCTTAGTGGATTTATAATTTGACTTGAAGATAGTACCACATCAACGGAATCTGTTCCAGAAATTATTTCCGCAGGAGGGTGTTCTTGACGGCAAGCCGAGTGTATCACTTGGTCAGTGTCTTTGATTTCTAAGATATCTGTGCACCCCTCTTCAGAATGCACGTTATCAACTGAAAGCAAAAATTTTCTATATTATTTCCATCACATTATTCAAAGCAAAGGATTACAGGGAATCGTAACATCACACAAGAAAAAACTGTTTATTGGTTGCAACGCCTCTTCTGCCACGGAAACGGAGAGTACAACAGACTATCTAAATAATATTGACTCAGAAATGAGATATTTTTATGAAAGTGGCGATGTCATCAAATTAGACAACGATGAAACCAGCAAGACAGGCAAATAATTAAATCATTTTATTTGTGATATATATAAAGATAGTATTTGCACAAGTCAATATCTAAATTACAAATATATACATACACATATCTTGTAGACATATAATAGTCTGAGATCTCGTAACACTTATTTTCAATTGAGTTAAGTCCTGAAATTATTTAAAAATATTCCTTTTATATATTTCTACAAGGGATGCATAGTTTAGCAAGACGATCACAGGGCAAATCCACCACATTGTTTTTTCTTTATTCTTGAAAAAAAATTTACTCACTGGATGATAAATTCAAAGAGGCAACTTTCACAAAAAATTAATGTGGATTGGGATCTTGAATAATCGTGTAGTGGGTCCAGAGTTTTTCGAACAAGCATTAAGCGGTGACTGGTTTTGTAATTTCTTGAACACAGACTTTTGGGATTCTATGGAAATACTAAATGGGGAAGAAATCAGACAAGTTCTTTTCTACATTGTTTGGTTGTTATACGTAGATGGTTTAACGAAAATGTTCCGAACAGATGGGTTGGACGAAATAGCCCCCTTATTCATTGGCCGACACGTTCACCAGATCTAACACCTCTAGATTTTTTGCGGAGAAATTTAAAATAAAAAGTTTACCACTCGAGACTACAAAATATTGACGAATTAAGAGAAAGGATTGAAAGAGAGTGCAGAGAGATAACTACACAACAATTAATGAGGACACGTCATAGTTTGAAACGGCGTTATGAGAATGCATAAGGTGTGAAGGGGTTATACTAAGAACACACAAATTTGAAATACTCTGTTAGATTTTTATCTATTCCAACCTCCGATTTTCTTCATTCATTTGTTTGTTATTTATTCGTTAATGTAGTAATTATTTGATGTTGTTCATGTTATTAAAAGCACAACTTTTTCAACTATCATTAGTTCATAACAGGCTTTAAATACGTCCAGTCGAAAAATATGCTTAAAAGTCGATCTCGAAATTTTGACCCATTAAGGGGGTAGGTCATGAAAATATATGATGTTAAATGGTCAAGTAGAGCTCACTGAGTAGGTACTATGCTCAGAAAAAAAAATTAATCCTGCAACGCATTGCACAATAACAGGGTGTTGCGGTGTTAGATATCACACATTGTATACTAACCATCACTTCTTATTTCGTAATTACCTGTAACAGACTATTATGAGCTTACCAATAAGAGCAACATCCAAGACAGTAAGTCGAATTTTCTGTTGTGAAGGGGCCGTTATCTTCCAGCGACATTCTCGTTGACCCGAATAAAACCTGGGATAACCGGGATTGTGAATAAAACCTTCTGATATTCCACTAGTAAATTTAGTAGGCAGCACTATTTCGCTGTTGCAATACTTCTTAATCCTGTCCTCTGGAAGCAAATAAATCTTGTTTAGGGGGAGCATTAAATAGGATTAGACCGTGTATCGGAAACTTCAAAAAACTTTCCACTAAGTACACCAACAAATTTTGTAGCATTAAACTAAGATTGAGCCCTCGCTCGTTTGTATTCTTAACACATTTTTACGTTAAAATATAGAAAACAGTGCAGAACAGAATAAATTCGAAACTAATACCTTTGCGTGCTGTGAATTTCTGAAAACATTTTTCTTACACAGCGTAAGAGAATGTGACGAACACATTCTTTTGATAAGAGGACTGGATGTGTAATCGCTAAAAAATATTATCTAAATCTCTAAAATGCAATTTATTTATCAATTAATCCATTTTCAGGACCATTATTTATCTTTTTTACCACACATTAATGATTATCAAGAAAGCTTATGGTAGGTTTAAATATATAAATATAAGTATCTACTTAGCACTAATGTCAAACTAGAGCTTGCAGATTCATTAATTTTATCCCTCTTTGATGACTGCGACATTGTTTATGGGTCGTGTCTTTCAGCTTATGATGAACATAGAATACAGGTGTCATATAATATTATTTGATCTATGACACAGGTTGTATAAAATGCTTGTATGAGATTTGCTGCTATGTTAGGCGTAGAGAACATATTAGCCCCTTCTATAATTAGTATGGATAGAAGGAAATGCATGGGCGTATTCGTGTCTTACACATCAAAAAATTGTTCACACTAACAAACCGTCTAAAATTATTTTTGGGGAAGAAATTCACAGTCGTAACATGCGAAATATATACATGTTACACCTTCTTCGTCATTCTGGTACTTAATTCAAGGGATCATTTTCATATTGCTCAGCTAATATTTATAACAATATACTACATTACATAAAAGATATGCAACATGATGCTAGTTTCAAAAGAAAAATTAAAAAATATTTTAGTGCACATTAGTATTTAAATATAGTTATAGTTTCATCGTCACCAGTATCTACCTCTACTTTTAAATGTAAGAAAAATCAGTTTATAGGTGCTACCTTTACACAATAATAACACATAGTTCGATCGCCTTAACTCTTTTGGTCAGAAATTTAAAACAGCAATTTTGTCGACTATTCTTATAGGAAAACTGAATACGATGGTGACATTAAAAAATTATAAAACACAGGTTTCATTGTTAAAAATAACTGTTTTTAGAAAAAAAAATAATTTCATGATGTTTTTTGACTTTTTAATGAAACGGACAAAAAAAGTCAAGATACAGAAAATGAAAATTTTGTCAATATGCGTCGTTTGAGACTTGAGTAGCGACCTTTTATCTTTGACCGTTTAAATTAAGGGTTCTAAATTAACAATTTTTTTCTGTTCAACACAAGGTCATACGGATATTTTATTGTGGGCAAAATGTTGCATTTTGTTCATAGAATTTACAGTTTTTTTGTCTGTGTCGATATCTCGCGTATTTTGCAATTTTTTTTGGCTAATAATATAAATGCCATGCACATGCCTGCTATAATTACTTATTTATAGCTTCTTCTTATGCAATCGATTTATGCTTTAATCACATTCGCTCTCTGTTTGAAGCTCAATCGGAATAAACTTCCAATAATAACAGCAGCTGCCACATGACACTCTGGAAGTATCAAGTAAAATGAGTAAAATATAATCCCCCTGTTGTTAATTTAACAACGTAGAACTTGCAACTTTGTTGTACAGAGATTAACACAATAATGCCAACACTTCTATATTATAGTAGTTTCACAGTACAACAGATTTCTTTCTGACAATGGGTGTGCGTGTGCATGTGCGACTTATAATATCCATGAGATTGACAAAATATCACGGTTGCCCCTAAATTCTTTCGTTTTACCACATTTTCAATATACAAAAGCAGAACAGTTTTAGCGATACAATGATAACCATTCATCTTTAATATTACATTTTACGGTACACAGTATTACAGATAAATATTAACAATTTAAAGTGCAAGCATATTAAATGTTTGTGTATGTCACTAGTCTTCATAAATCGCCCTCATAAAAAATACAAGCTACACAATACACGTTGGATTATTGAACTATTTATATAATTGTTGTACATTCTCTGGTATACTCTTCGCAGTTTTATCGTAAATAATAATTGTTTTGGTTTATGCCGCTATAATCTTCTCGCATTTGTGACAAATTTATTACTTTTAAGTTTATAAACATTGACTATCAAAGCCTATGCATAGCTGGTTTTGCAATGAAACAATATTATTTCTATCTAATTATTTTCTTCAAAATTTCAGAGGGGTGGTATTGTTTTCTCTTTAGACATTTTTTAATTTAATTACAAAACAAAAAACGAGAATACAAGTGTGTATTCACATTAAGTGCGACATACCGTATACAGTATTAACAAATATAATATTTCCCAGTATATAAAATAAAGAAGATGTACCAACAAATTAATTTGCCTGATACACATTTAATACCACCAAAGGATAATTATACAACAAACAGAGGAGCGAGTAATTGATTAATGTTTTCTTACCCCAAAAATAGCTCTTATGTATATTTTGTAATTTGGTAGAAATGCTCTGGGGTATATTATTCTCCATTGTTTACAGTGCTGAAGTACTTTGTTAGAATAACAGTAATGAAACTTTATACATATTCGGCTCAGTTATTCGTAACAGTAGAATTATCTAAACATAGTTTCTTCATTGAATTGAATATAATTATCCCATTTTGTCTCCTTTAGAGATGAATCAATAGCCGTGAGCACAGTTTTGCCTTATCTTCTTCAAATTGTACCTTTTTAGAGACAAGTCAGCAATTTTCAAAGAACTGAAAAACGGTTTATTTAAAAAACTTTTGTCACACACGTTTTGACACTGGAGGAAAACACGCAAAAATAAAATGTCGAAAAATATGAAAAAAATCACAAGCATCTGTATACAGGGTGTTGCATTATGAGAGGGCATAGCTTAATAGGAGGTAGAGAACTTCAGTGGTGATCAGAACCTCCCATAGAAACGTCGCATTGAGCCTTCACTACAAAGTTATAGGGTGTTTCATAATTTTTGGCGAAAACTATATTTTGCCATTAATTTGAAAGCGAATGGAATGCTTAATGCATTCATATTTGGTACAGCTAATACAGTAATGATTCTTCATAAAGACATGGAAGACATGAAAAAAAAATCCAGGTCACGAGTCACTAAAACGTATGTTTCTTCTTTACCTCTAAAAAATATCACCCTGTATATATATTTTTGAAATTTCTCTACGATGTTCGAAAAAAACACAAAAGAAACATTAATAACCATTATACTCTTCGCAGATTTACTGCACTTTTTATTTAATTGTTGCCCATTCTATAGGATACTCTTCGCAGATTTTTTTGTAAATAATATTTTTTAGACATTTTTAGTTTAATTACAAAACATTAAAACATTTTTTTTTTAATTAATAACTTTTTATATATTGATCGATTTTGTTCAAAAACAATAAAGTTCTTCCTCTAGCTAACACTAACATACTGTCCAAATTTCAATACAATCGGACCTTTCGTCCTTAAGTTATCGTGCCTACAAGAAACGTGACGGGCGGACAGACATTTTTAAAGTTGTTCAGAATTCGATCACCAACACAGTGATATGAAAATTTTTTCTCTCCGAACAATATTATCGGTTTTAGAAATGTACTGATCGAATGCAATATACTCTTCGTTTTGTATTAGCGAAGAGTATAATGGTCTGTTTCGTTACATCTTTGTGGTTATTTAAATATGGTGTCAAATGTGAGATGTACAAGAATATAAATTTCAATACGATATTAAATGAAAGTCACGTGAAATAAATAATTTTGTACCTAAAATTTGCAAAAATAATATTGAGGCTAGGTGATCTAGGAGGATCCTAAATCCGACACGTTTTAAAGGTCAATTTAGGTAAAATGTAGCCCTAATAAGTAATCCGGGTATAAATTAACAAAATGTTTAATCAATCATTTAAGTTTATTAAAAGTGACAGATAATAAAACTATTTAGGCCTAAGCAACAGGTTACTTCAATCAAGAAAATTAGCAATATTTCACACTTAATAAAAATTGGAAAGCAGTACACACTAAAACCGAAATAAATAAAGTAATTTCTATCCAGGTAACAATAAACAACAAATCAATAACTAAATGTGTTTAAAAATAAAACATAATTTTTTCAAAGTGGCCTCCCTCAAGTGTGCATTTTCTTACGTAAACGCATTAGGTCACCAATTGCTCGACATATCATTGCCGGATTATTCCGTAATTCGTCGCAGGTTGTAACGATGCGCTGGAATAATTGTTGTCCACTGTCAATTTCGACGCTATAAACTTCGTTTTTTAAGTGACTCCGTAAAAAATAATAACAAGGGTTACAATCAGGAGACCTTGATGGCCATTCATGTGGACCCCCGTGATCAATCCATGTATTAGGAGGCTCATTATTTAAGTGTTCTCTTACTTGAATGCTAAAATGTGGTATTAGACGCATGCTGAAACAACATGCTTCTAATTCGGATATTTTCTATCACATTCGATAATGTGTTTCGAAGAAAATTACAGTAAATACCATCATTTAATCTTTCTTCAAAAGAATGTGGCCCTATCAAATGTGTATTCACAAGCCCGACCCAAACATTTACAGAAAACCTGCATTGCGAATGGCGTTGGCGCGTCTCATGTGGGTTTTCCTGTACCCAATTATGATTATTTCTTCTCCATCATTCGTAAATTGTGCCTCATTCGTAAATAAGGTTCTATAGATGGTTAGACAACCAACGACAAAATGCCAGACGGAAGATGTCGTCGCTGTTCCTGCTGGATATGGTATGGCTGATGACTTTCTCTTTTTAGGGTTCTCCATACACGCCAATGAGGAACACCAGCTACCGAACAGATTCATGTAGGGCTAATTTTTGGATCTTGCTGAACTATGATCAAAATATTGTTTTGTTCCTGCACACCTTGTTGTAATTTACACAATTTGTACCGCTGTCAAATTGTCACTTTTGGTGCAAAGAACCGTGTCGCGTATTGGGCCATATGGCGAACAGCAATGAGTTATATATCAGAGTGTAGGTCTACTCGAGTACATTCACGAAAAAATAAGTTCAATTCAATTCACTATATGCACTAAGATATACAACACAGGTTGTTGAAAATTGATGGAACTCTCTATAGGGTCGACATCAGAGCTGTTCAACGTTAAAATAATGTCTTCTATATGTTCAGATGTTGTTTTTATAGATCCACTACTGTGTCCAGCATAACCTAAGTATCATATTACGGTAGTTATATGGGCACAATAGCCAACAGTCCTAGGATGGCTCCGATTTTCGTTTTTGCAAGTACAGTAGTAAGATCGGACACCGTCTTCTCCATCAGTAATTTTTTTGTTTTTGTTAAATACATAACTATAATTTTAGGTTTTTAACATATTTATAATCGTTATTGACGGCTTTTTTCAATAAAACCTCGAATTTTGCAAACTAGAACTGAATTCATAGTACGTTAGACCCCTTCTTCTACTCCTACGTATGATGTTCGCTCATGGCCCAAAACTTATGTATAATCGTGACGAAGTTATTTTGAAGGAGGCTACGAATTTACCTTCCCCCCATTTTCGAGGATGCTGATGTACAACATTCATTCGGAGGGGGGGGGGGAACACCCTTAAAACGCAAAACAACCCTTCCTTCAGGGTTTTTCGCGTTCTTTGTCGTTTAGAGATAGAGAGATAAGGTTTCTTGCTTTGCCAAGGGGAATGATGTCATGTAACCCCACCATAGTTCAGACACCTTCTAAGGGGGTGAAAAATTAATGTATATTTTTTGAGTCTTGGTTAGAGCAAGTGATTCTGAGGAAGGATTAAATAATTGGATGGAGACATTCACATTCCAAAGGGTTGAAACAACCCTTCCAAGGGGTGTAAAATATATTTTTTTAGTTTCAGGTAGAGAACGAGATTTTAAGTGAATATTGAAACAAAAAAAACAACGACCTTTTGGGAGGTGAACATCGTACTAAAACTTTGCAATATTCACTTAAAATATATACCTGAAATTTAAAAAATAATGGATTCCTTACCGCTTAGAAAATTTGTTTCAACAATTTGGAGGGCGAGAGTCTTTCTCCAATTATTTAATTCCTTCCTCAAAATTACTTCTCCTACCCGGAACTGAAAAAAACGACTTTTCAACCCCCTACGGGTGTCTCAGAGGGAGTATGATCTTTTGACATCATAACTCAGGGTGGGTCTTTGCCTGTCTAACTATTTCCTTCCTTTATGTTTTCTCTTGAGTTTTTCTTCCTCAGACTCTAATACTCATAGCTCTCAGGTCATCTTGTACATCATCTATAAATCTCATTGTAGGACTTCCTCTTTTTCGTCTTCCATCAGGTTTCTATTCATGCATTTTCTTAGTTACTCTCGAGTCTTCCATTCTGTTGACATGTCCAAGTCATGTTAGTCTTTGACTTTTTATATATTTAATAATGTCATTTACTTTATTGATCTCATTCAGTTCAGCATTCATGCGTACTTTCCATCTTCCATTAGCGTCCTGGACTGATCTTTCTTTCGAATATTTGAAGTATTTCCTCATCATCATCCCCTTTGGCATGTCAAAAAGTCACCCCTCTATCACTAAACGGCAAACAACGCAATGAACCTTTAACCTGGGATTGTTTTGCGTTTTAAGGGTGTTCCCCCCTTCGAGAATTTTGCCCACCACCGTGTTCAAGGTCCTCGAAAACGAGGGGTATGGTAATTTGTAGCGTCCCCCAAAATTTCCAAAATCACGGTCAAAAAATTACAATTTTACTGGACTGTTTTATTACTATACTCCATTCGCCCAAGAGATGCAGTAAGGCCACTCCCCATTTTGCTTAGACCATTAAGGGCAACAACCAGCTTCATACGCTGCAAATTTATAAAAGCGGCAAGATTTAAAAATTATTGAATGGTATAATAGATTCTATATATTCTTTTATACTATTACAAGTGAGAACCAGCGAGAAGCAGTTGTTATTCAACAAATACACTTTTTAAAAATACTGATTGTGTATGCTTGCATAATACAAAAAATAAAATTACCTGCTGCCTTTGCAGTAAACTCGCCGTTTTGTGTCTTAAGGTTGTCTGGGTTCTCTGCAGCAGAAGACTTAAAGACATTCACAATATTTTCCTTCTCTTTAACCAAGAAATGTTTGCTTTTCCGTTTTTTCGGCGGAGAAAGGGCTTGAGCTTAATTCATAATTAATTTGACAAGAATTAGATGAATAGGAATAACAGCAAATAACAACAGTTATTTCCATAAACCATACATCAGCTTTGAGGCTGAAAACGATTTGTCTCGGAGAACAAATACCTCATATATTAATAGCGTCTTCGACATAGTTGGTTGTAATATGGGTTTTAAAAATTCAACCAATAAAAATATTATATTCAAATTTAGCGCACATTTGTGGGGAGTGGCTTAGCTGAATCTCTTGGGCGAACGGAGTATAGACAACTACTCTTTCGAAAACAGTTTACTAATAAAATTCAATGCATTGACTGGCGATATTACGTGCGAAAATTTTTGTTTAGGTAAATAATATTTAAGAATACATAATACAAGAATAATTAAAAATAAAAATATACTCACCAGTAACACAGGCGTATTTAATTGTTATGTTTCCTGGGCCCAAATTCTCGGACCCTGCACAGTCTTCTGTTAAAATGAAACTACAATGGTTGACACCAGAGCATCTGTAACAAACGATATTTCCGGTTTTAAGTTCAAAATTCGTTTAATGAGAATACACCAAGGAATTGTTAGTGTGGAATAAGCCGTTTTGCTAATTTATATGCTAATGTTCTGCTTGCTAAGGGGAAATATTAAAAGAGTAAACGAAGGGTGGCATTTTAATTGAACAGGCTGAAGTGTCACTCAATTTTAATTTTGCAGGAATTTGTACTTTAATAAGCATTTTAGTTAGGAAAGACAAAATCACGGCATGAAGGCATCTGACAATAGGATTTTCCTATTCTTTAATGCTTTTAAGATTTTAATTTATAGAATATGATATTCGTCTTCTTCGTCTTTATCATCTTGGTCACTTCGTTCTAGGACTGTAGCCAGAAAGAAATTGTAAGGGATGCTTATGGGATTTCACAGGGAGCCAATAAACTTTTTTTGAAAAATTGTCACGTCGAGTCAGCAGAATCAAATCTGTCAGTCCTCAGTGGCATATGCCTATTATTCGAGGGAGATTTATTTGAATCAACGCAAAGTTAAAAAGGCGCATTCACCCCTCACTGCTGTAGACACTAGTCCTGATGTAGCCAAGGGATTATGTGTTTTCATAGGCAATCCGTTGTTTACATATTTCTTGGAACATTATCAGTTGCCTTTTTTTAAAATTTGTTCGTAGTAAGGATGCTCAAATTTTCGCAGGGGTACCTCCTGGCCCCCCCTAAGCTACAGGCCTGAGTTCGTTCTGATAATTGTCGTACTCCCAAGTTTATAACTTTCTTACCCATAAAGACCATTCAGACGAAAATTGTATAAACTTGAAAATTAGCCAGCTTAAGTCAGAACAAGACATAACAAAATAGCATAACCCATGACAAACGCCGGGTAAAACGGTGAGCCATAAGGATGCTCTAGGGCAACACATACTGTTATGAAATCTTGTCAGGGTCCAAGTTAACAACAACCAAGAAGCTTGAATCCAGTTCATGGATAACTGACCATATTTACCAATCGGGGCGTCATAGTTTAATATATAGCTCTCTTTGATATCCAATGCAAGAAACAAGCTTTCCTATGATTATTTGATAGAGTCCAAAGCGCCAAAACTACCAGTACATGTATAGAGAATTTACGATAAGAATTGCTAATTTGATAATTATATTTTATGAATTATGCAGCAATATAAATTTAACAAGGGGTATAAGTATTGTGTAAAATAAGTTGCATTCGTGGTAGAAGAAAATGTACAAGTTGGAGATTTCAAATTAATACATTGTAGAAAACTGCCTCAGTTAATGTATTACTGAACATCCATTTCTTAGACTTAAGGGTACATATGGTGCAAAATGATTTACAAAGTTGCCAGAGAAAATCTACGATTTGTGTATTTTACATTAAGAATATATTTTATTTCACAATTTGGAGAAACTAACTTAATCTCTTCATACATTTGTTTCACAAGTGAAGTATTTTTTTTTCCATGTGGAATATATTACACTATGTGACCATACCAACCAATTATACAAAATTTCAAGTTTTCAGGTTCACAGAGACAAGGTGATCAGTAAGTGGGTTTTGCTTTTTGCATACGTACAAGTAGACAACCGATGGATAAAAATTTACAACTGTTTTGTTTCCCACATTGTTATGAAAATATACATGTTTGATAACTATAATCTTGCAGACTTCTATATGAATTACAAATGGAGATTTTCTATCAGGGCGTTTGTGTTCACGATTTGCAAATCGTACACACTTTTTGATTTATGACCCTCACTGGATTGCAAATCACGATTAATAATAAAAAGGATTACGTGACTACGCAGTTTCAAAACTTTTATTTTATCCAGAATCTCTTGTGACTGGCCTATTCGCACAAACATCATTTATGTCGGTGATTGAAAAACTGTCATTGAACTATCTTATTCTTTTGTGTTCCATATTGATTGTGCCGTTACGTGGTAGGCACGCTGCTGTGCGAAATGTACTAAATGGGCTTGTTCCATGATATTCCTTTTATATGGTTTTTATACTTTTTCATATAGTACTCGATATTCTCATTATACACTTAATATTTCGTATTATTAACCTTTTCCGTTCTCGAGATATAAGGAGTTGAAATTAGTAATAGTTGCAAAAACCGAGCGCTCATTTGTGACGTCACTATACGCAAGTGACGTAAGAAAAATTGCTTTCTGGTACCTTTAAAATTTAACCTGAAAAGTCGAAAAACATGGAATTTTTAAACGCTGGTAACTAAATAAATACGTCGAGTGGAAGTTCGTTCTATGTGTCTACGGAAAGGAGAAGGTCGGCGATGAATTATAATCGTAAATTGCAGGGTCGAAATCGAAAATTCGTTCTGGCAGGAGCGAGAGAAAATTGTAATTTTTTGACATTTCACCAAATTGCACTCCCCTACTGTCAAGTAGTAAGCAAAACAAAGAATACTTTGAAAACAGTTATAATTATAACCAATAAGGAGCATCAAGTCTATTGAGATCGCCGAGTCTATGCGTATAGTGACGTAGCGCCTGGCCACGCCCCATTTTCGCGAGATGGAAATTTGTAATAGTTTTTAAGATACTAAACGTGCGAATAAGATTCTGATTTTTTGCAGATCCATTAATTTATACTTGCACTTTCGATTTATGAAATAAAAAAAAAGCCGAACAAGCCCATTTAGGATATAAAAGTGGTAGATTATTCCTTTTTCGTTTAATAAAACTCTAGTATAATAAGAAGAAGCTCTGTAATTATCAATTTTGTTGCGAGAAAAAAACGTGTTTTTATCTAATTTTTTTATAAAAAATCATCTTTAAACAAACCAAACATTAAGTATAAATCTACTGTAAAATAAATTTGATTCAATCCTCCTAATGGGACCAACCGTGTTCATTTATCTCAATTACAGCGTTTTCTATTTTCACTTGTTCTGCTAACCATTATGAACACAAACACAAAAAATATTCATAACTCATAACCCCCCCCTCCGTGCCCAGGAGGGGTGGGCTATTAGGACGAATAGGGGTTTGACTCAGTTTAGGGGTCAGAATGATGGTATTTGCCCTAATAGCCCCCCGCCTCGCGGGCACGGGGGGTGGTTATGGATAAGGCACTCGATAATTCTCGTTGTCCAACCTCTCAACAACTTGTATCCAAATTTTGAAGTCTTAATGCATTCTAACTTCTAACTTTTCAAATTTTTTAAAAATTGGAAGAAAATGTCCGGACCGGCTGCATACGCCGGATGGACATTGGACATGCTTGTTGTCAGCAGCGAGAGCCACATGACAGATGCGGTAGGGATATAGGATGGGAAGTGTAGGTGTTTGTGAGATGCTTCTTTTAAGTTTCCTGCTTTTTTTAAAGTTTCCATCTATCATCATCTCATTTATTCTTCTAAGTTCTCTGTTTCTTCTGTTTCTGAATCTAGCAGCGTTTATATTTATTTATCAACCGTTCCACAGGTAAATGTCTATTTACGGTGGAAGTTCTAGGAAGGAAGGGCCTTATCTCACGGTAAAGAAATAAGAGCTATTTATAACGGGTTATGAGAAAGAGATCCGAAGGAATATCTTGTACACCCTGTATATTGTTTCTTTAAAGCAATAAGTTTTAATTTCCTTTCTCCAATTCCGCTTTTCAATTCCGGGTATTTTTCTATTTCATTACCTATATTTAATAACTTTAATAACTTTTAAATTTTTTTCCCTGTTGTGTAATAAACTAAAAATTAATAAGCAAATACAATTTAACTAGACTAGACTTATCCTTTGGTCGCTTTGTGTTTTTGTTTGCAGTTGCTCTCTTTCTTCTGTAATAATCCCACACTACTTGCACTCGGTTTCATCCTTGTTGTTGTTAAGTGGGTACCATCCACTTCACTGTAGGTAAAAACTTCACTGGACCCTTGCTTTTCGATGCACTTTTAGCCACTATTACATTTCAGTCGTGGCCGGCTATTCACCACACTTTATCATTAATTATTAATTTTAATTTTATTCGCTCAAAGTTTGACCGATCTTTATGTGATTTAAAGTGGAGCGACTAGGCACACGTCTTGTCTCTATGAAAAATACTAGAAGGAAAATATAGTCTTGTATTTGAAATAAGAAAATGGACGTTATGTTTGATATTACGCTACGAACTAAACTGTTAATTATTTCCACAGATGTTTCGAGCCACTCAGAGGATGGTTGTGAGGATATGGAGAATTAGCACCTTTTGACCACCATACGAAGGACTCAAGAGTAAACGATCCGGGATTGTTTGCACCTTGGTGACTGAACTGACCACGCGTGGAGGCATCCGATTTCATTTTCAGTACAGACTGAGGCCCTCGTGGCCCCATGGATAAATTTTGGTCCAAGCTGAGCCCCCATGACTATCCCACAAAACGCACAACTTTATTTAAGAACTACACTCAAAAGTTCTCACTCAAAAAGTACAAATAAACACACAGCCTACATTCAATACGGTAAACATGGCCGGATACCATCAGTTGGGGTTTGTTTAAAAAGCAGACTTTTAAATAATCCCCACTACAAACAAGAAAACGCTGATTCAGAAAGGTATTGAGTTACTGTGTTGAAAATTATGAAGTGTTCCCTCTTCATAATTTTCAACACAGTAACTCGATACAATTATAAGCAAACAAATAATAATTCATTTTTAAACTCGATACCTTTCTGAATTGGCCTATAAGAATGACGACTATCAGTTTATCTGCAAGAAACTTTGGGTGTCACTGGTTCTTGTAATAACTCTATCAATAAGTTAATACACCATGCGTCATTTTCTACAATGCAATTATATCAGGTGGATAATTTTAATTGTCAACGTGTCAACTTATTTATATAATGTCGAATTTTACAACATACGCCAATTAGTTACTACATTCAAATTAATATAAACCCATATTACAGATGACAATGCAAATATAGCCAATGGAGAATATTTGATTATTATAACAATGTCCCTCATTACTATATCGCCTGCCAATGATTTTGCGAAAACTTGCTTTGAAACACAAATCCCATATACTCATTTTCCCACCCATTGCCAAATATAGAGAATATATTGTCTGTGGGGGTGCGATATCTTCCCTAAATCGTTGCACTTTTACATTTGTCACTTCCCTAACATATGGCTAATTGGGAAAGCCACATGCGCTATATATTCAACGTTGACCAAACTTTCCTATGGCACATTATTACTGGACACATACATAACGATTATTTTAATCAGGGCGGTTGGGTGGCATAACAGCTCAAATCTCCACACCCACTGGACGTAGTCTATTAAGTTTTAAATTTTATGAGGGTGAGTAATAGTGAACACTGAAAAATGAACATATCAAGCGTGACCGCATTATTAAGAGGAATACTGCATAAACAGATCAAATTAAAACTTTGTTACAAAATTGATAAAAATATTTTTGTGCGAGTTCAAAGCATTAAATTTGCCGTTTATATTAATACACAGGGACTCAACAAATATATCATACATAATTAACAATCTTTATTGGAAAAAGCTACACTGAGACAAACAATGAACAATATTCAATACCCTTACATTTACACAAACAAATACATATATCTAAATTCTTGTACATATACAGTGTAAAACAGGCTAATGGAAAAACAATTTCAGTGTTCTTTTTCAACGTTATCAACTAAAAACAAGACAAAAACGTCATTCTTCATTACCAGTTTTATTGAAAACGCCGTAGCGATCACGGTTGTCAATAAATAGTTGTCAGTGTTTTGCGTATTGTTTGGGTTTGGTAATTGTTAACCAAAAACTCTGCGGCATCGCCGACTGTTAGCAATGTACGTTTGAACGAATTGCATGGAACAGGTAAGACATTTTACCTGTATGTGTCTACCACCAACGACTGGGCTTGTCCTTTTTACCATATTTCTGTATTTTTTAATAATTGTTTTAATTTTTTTTTATTATAATAATATACATTTTTTGCCATCAGCTTTTTAAAATATCTTGTACAAAAGATATGAGTAAGATTTTATTGTAAATTATTTTAAGTTTTTGTCAGCGCCGTACTCATCCAGCCTCTTAATTATACGGCTTTTCGCACCGTGGATATCTGACTGGCTCTGGATACGTGCTTCAAATGAAATGTTAGATATGTTATTAAAAATAAAAACTTTTCAATTGAAAAATTTAATTGAATTGGGTTTGGTAATTGCAATTTCTCAACATAGTTTATTTAAGCGAAATATATAAAATAATAATTTTACAGATCGTTGGTTACAGAGATAGAATGCGATCACAGGACGAAGTTGCTCGCCCATTTCAAGAAAAATTTCCTGATTTTCCGCCTACATCACAAGGTACAATTTGAAAGACTAAAAATCAGTTTCGCGAAAATGGACATATATGGCAGTTAAAAAAAGAAGCTTCCAATGCAATGAGTAATGATACCAAATTGGATATACTGCTTGAGTTTGAAGAAAACCCACATGGTTCAACTCAACAAGCAGATTCAGCATTGAATGTTTCCCATTCCTCAATTATTCGCGCATTAAAAGAAAATAAAATGCATTCCTATAAACTGACCTCAACTTGGGAGCTTAGTGAAGACTATTTTGATAGAAGAACGTATTTTTGTGAACAAATGATGCAAAGGTTAGATAACAATGTTATCGAACTAGAAAATGTTTTGTTTTCGGATGAGTCCACTTTTACTCTTCATGGCCATGTTAATCGTCAAAACTGTCGCTACTGAGCTAATGAAAACCCCCACACAAGTATTTGATATTCTTTTTTTTCTTTGTATCATTAATAACAACAATACTGTTGAATAATAGTGGAAATGCGGATGTATGATGGTTTTATAAATCGATGTTTTAGACTACTGGCTAAGATCTTTATTTATCCTATCGCGAAGGTTTCCTTTTATTTAAAAAGTATCAATTTATCATCAATTACTACACACAAATATTTAAATTCATTGACTTTTTCAATAATTTCTCCGTCTATTATCACAACATTGCTGTATATATTAAGGTATCATCTGCAAAAAAGCTGTATATTACAATGAAATTGATTTTACATTATAATTTATAAACTGTATAAATTAACATGGACCGAGGACGGTTCTCTGCGGCACACCGAATTCTGTTTGTTTTCTGTAGAGGCGTTATCTCCACGTTTATTTTTTATGTCTTCTCTTAAGATAATCTTCTATCCATTTTAGTACTGTATTAGTGCAACACATATTTATTAGTTTTAACAGTAACAACTCTCTGTTTATAGTTTCTGAAGTTCTACTTACATTTACAAGTAAGTTCTCAGATTTTTAAATAAGGTAAAATGAATACATCGGGGAAAAATATGCATATAAGATAGAGGATCAGAGAGCGAGCGTGGATGAGTCTTGGTTATATTCGTAATTCGATACGAAAGGTTAAGCAACTTAGATCGCGGTTAGCACTTGAATGGGCGACTCTTTCCAGAGAAATACAGAGAGCTCGCTCCACCTCCTAACGACTTGTATTATATCAGCGCATATATAGAAGCTATGCCATTTTAGGCGAGAATTGCATAGTGAATTACCATTCCGCGGAGGGGATGTAAGGCAGTTGGTTCCTTGCTTATCAAATGTTAGGCAAATAGATAATCCCCATTCTTCGATAGAGAATAGGTTCGGAAAAATGTCCAGGTTGGGGGTAGAGCATCTCCTGGTGTTTCAGTAAAACATTTGAGGCTATACCAAGTAAAGACCTATCTCAATTTGTTCAAATAATAATTTTGAGTACACTCTCAACGGCAGGTAAAGAAATCAATGTAAGAGCAATTTCCGCGCATACTTTGTATCCAAAAATTTTGGCCAGCGGCTCCCGGTCTATTGGTGATGTGTCGGTTTGGGCAAGGAAACGCTTCCTGTTAGATTTTTATGCGAAATACATATTTCGATTATAAGCATACTGCGTTTCTAAAATCCTAAATTTACATTTTCTGGCCTGATTAACGAAATAGCGTTATCTATTTTTAAATTTTTAAATATAGTAAATATTTTTATATATCTAGGAATTGTTTCGATTATAAACTTTTTGGAGTGTTATTTAGATATTTTCGAGGTTGATGTTTTGAAGGACATTTGTTTATATATCGGAATAAATATGTTAAAATCTGTCTTTGCTTGACCGTTGATATTAAACATCTGGTTTATTTCTCGGGTTTTCTGGTTACTCAAACAAGATTATTGATTTTTATAACATACCGATTCATTTCATCACGGATTAATTAGCTTAGAATTTAATTTAGTAATTCAGAGGAAATTGGATGACTAGAGGGGAAGATAACGTTCACCAAAAGGTTGGGCTTACGTCACTAAGGAGCTGATGGAAAAAGCCTTGGCAAGGTTGTACGCCTAATAGGCATCCAGGGCAGATGACGTAATGCTGGCAGAAGTGCTTAACAGCAAACGGAAGTCCATTAGAATAATTCACGGATCATAACGTAGGCCAAGATGTTACGAATAATGAGAATTATTTTGATGTTTACTGATGAACTTATGAAATGAAAGCAGATATTTTACGCATCTCACAATGGGTCGAAAAGACCACTTTTTGGCCAAAATTCTGAAACTTATAAAAATCGTCCAAAATCAGCTGGCGATTGCAGAAAAAATAATTTAAAAAAATGCGATCGAGAAACTGGTGTGATTCCAGGGGGTGGAATTCGAAATAATTGAGTAAAATTCTGAAAAAAATTATTCACATAGAATTCAACCTACAAATTAACATAAAAATAGCGAAAAAATTGCAGTTATAATATGGGATGATTTTAAGAGGTGGAAATAAAGAAAACTTAATAAAAATTCAGAAACCACACAATTCTGTCTGCAAACTCATGGATATATTCGAGACATATTTTTCAAACATGAATGAAAATATAGTACCGAGAATTAGAAAAATATAATTACAAAATTAAAATTAAAACCAAAAAATTAATTATTATTTACAAAATCTCAACTTAAATGACATATTTTAGGAAACAGAATCCTTATTATTTATCAATAGTCACTTTTATAGTTACTTTCTTCCTCACTTGAATCATTTTCAGACGTGGATGTACTCAATTCATCAACATCAAATGAAATTGAGGTTTCCATTGATGCTGATGTACCTGACGGTATTTTTGGGTCTTTCTACGTTTCGATCATTGACAGTTTCTTCTCTCTGCTAATCCAGAAGGGCTGCGAAATCATTTCTCACGAAAATATTATGATATAAATTGTATTTTTCTTTCAGCCAGTCAGCATTATTGCTCAGAAATCGTTTTTCTGCTTTTCCATTTTTATTCCATCGATCTCAAATTTTGCTATAGACTCCATATATATTACGTCGTACATGGTTTTGAATATTTTGTGGAAGCTTCGGCATATGTGACTGGTTTAAGATTATATTTACAATGTGCTGACACTTTACAGAAGAATTACAAACAGATGTTAATATAACATATATCAAACAGCAGCAATGCAAAGTACCTAAAATTTCCGTCATTTACTTTACAAAGAATGTTCATATGGTTAAAAAATTAGCACGGATCTAAGCGGGTCTAATTTTATAACTCAACGGGAGTTTTGTTATTTAATAATCTTTATTGGTACAGTTTATTGAAGTAAATAAATAATTATACATTTATATGAAACAACATTATCCATCCATATTAAGTAGCACTAAAGAGTACATACCTTGTGGAATTTGATCCATGATGAAAAATTTTCTTATGGGACAAAGTAAAATGTAAACACACACATAAACTTTATTAATCTTTCACAGCTACAATTCCAAATGAACAACACTCTCTCACAACTGTAATTAAACTAACCTTGTGTGCGTGCTGCAAAGGGTATTTGCGGGTAGTAAGGGTAGTTTATTATTCTTGAAACTATTACCTAACTATGTACGCATTTAGATACGTGATTCTAAGGAGTTGATTTTTGGATATTATAGCCAAGTTTTAAGGCATTCTGTCCCACTGTGCATCTATGTAAAACAGCAAATATTTAAAATAATCTATTATCCTATAGCGTAAAACAAGCTAACCATTATACTCTTCGTTGCACTTTTTTGTATAAATATTTCACATTATATAGGATACTCTTCGTAGTTTGGCCCTTCCGGCTCTTCTCAAACTTCTTCTATTCTCCTTTGTCGTTGCTGCGTTTTTGACTCAGAATGTCATCGTAGGCATTATGATGGTCGTGTATATTTATTATTAATACTCCATGGTGGTTTACTTTCCTCAATGAAAGCTCTTGTGACTCTGTAGGGCGTTTTGATTCGTTCACATATGTTTCCCTCCTTTTCAGTTGATTCGTTAGATACGTTACCAGATATTTCATTCTGTTCGTGGTTGTCAGGGTGTAGTCTCCTATTTTGTACTCTTCCCACCTGGCTGGGATCCTTTTAGTCAGTGGGCCTTGCACTATTATTAGGCACTTCTGAAGTTTATTTTCATTTCAGAGGAGTCCAGATGTGGTGTCATGTTTCTTAGAAATTAAACGACGTCTTGTTCTTCCTCGGTGATGATGAGTATATCGTCGGCGTATGCAAGCACGAAGGGACGCTTTATCGTTTCAGCGGTTTCATTGAAATTTTGATAAACATAAACACCACACGTAGTAGACAACCCCCAAATCCAAAAAAAGCCTCTCGTAGGCTGTCCGGAAGGGGGTTACATATTTGAAAATACGCAGACAACACCATTACCCACCAACATTGCCAGTGCCGGTGCTGATGATCGAACCCAGTACACGTTGGGCAGTCAACCAAGCGCGCTCGCCACTAAGACGCTTGGCCGACTGAGCTACCGTGCCGGGATGATTATCCTTTATCGTGCTTTCTATCTATATTGCCCCTATACTATAAACATGTTTTTCAAGTCGAAGCAGCAACCTTTCCCAACAATTTTCTTTAAAATTTCATTGCATACCCTAAATAATAATTGAAAGTAGAAGAATAATTTGTTTATTTAATTCAGATTTTAGTGAATTTTGTTATTTGGAAAATGCACTATTTGTCCGTTTACTTATATCTACAGCATTTTGTGCAGCATTAACAGTTTTCTATATTTGAATCGATACTAAATTAACGACAAGATAAACAACCTAACCCGATTTTGATTCCGCAGCAAAAGTGTAACACACTGGATCAATACAACAATTACCTCGACCCTCCTAAATTCGACACAGAACATCGTCCTTATCCCAGACCTTGGTAGAGAAAAGTGGCACGCGCGACGCTTACTAATTTTCGTGTTTTGACCTGACCGGAATTCTCTGATATGTAATCCGCTTTTTGACGCCAAAGGTAACGCGACCTCGGACTAGGGTGAGGGTATAAAGGCCAGGGTTACATTTTCATCGTAGAATGTATCGTACGCTTTTTAAGGACGAAGTTACCAGAGTTGAAACTCATTTCAACCATATTTTAGTGGATTTGTTTAGAACAAATAATCTTTGAAGTATAATTGTAAAAATAACTTTGTTAATATTGGTTCGTTATTTACGCATTTATATATTTTAAACACTGTTTGATGTATGTATATATGATATATTCAAAATTTTACGTATTATATATTAATAAATATATAAATATTTAAACTTACGCATTAAAACCACATTATTTCACAAATAGACGTGATGTATGGCATACCTATTTTTTTCAAATGTTCAAATATTTAAAAATAAACATATAGGTATTTTCAATCGGTTTCGCGAAAGGGTGGGTTCTGAACTTCCAAATAGAGTACACAATTTGCCACATTTAACATTCTCATACACATAATATTAACAAATATTAGAGAATTAACAAGATAAGACAGTCAGACAGAGAAGACGAAATAGACTCCAAATTAAAGGGACGCGATATCCAACGGAGACGTATAATAGTCCGTGGCGTTAGCAACATTAAGTGCCAAAATATTTCAGTTCCGGATACCGGCACCAAATTTTGCATAGAGCTTGTACACATATTAAGGTTTAAAAAACCACTGGGAGACACTCACCTGGGCGTTAAGATCATCCCTTGATGACGTCGTCAAGATGGCCCGTCTAGTTTTGTACCGATACATTTAGTTATCGCTCGTATCTTTGTTATTTTTTATCCAATTTTGATGTCATTTTAAAGCGTAAGCAACTCTCTTTAGAATAGGTTATATTCGAGTTTTGCGTACGAAGGCTAGTTTTTGAGCTATTCTCCAGAGTTCACGAACATATCTGGTAACGTAAAAAAAAAAAATCGCGGCAAATCGAACAAAGAATTTTTACTTTCATTTCTAAAGCAGCTAGGCTTCCGAGATTCAAGGGAACCAACTGCGGGCCTGTTTCGGGCGTATGAGCCCTCATCACGTTGCCAAAGGTTGTACCCATTGGGAAAACAAATAGTTTGCATGTATAAGAATCATGTAATTGGGTCTAATTATAAAAAAGTTTAAGATCATATATCTCCAACTTTTCATGAAGAAGCAGATGCTCGTCTTCTGCTTCATGGGTGACATGCTAGCACCTTTGAAGGACATAACAAAAAGTAACATTAAAACAGTTGATAGCGATGTGGTTGTCATTGCCATATACGCCCTTTCTATGTTAGATAAAATAGAGTAATTATGAATTGAATATGGAACAGGAAGGCATCTTCAAAATCTTCCAATTCATCAGATACAGCAGAAACTTTCACCTAACTATTCTTTTGAAAGAAGCTATGCTACCAGTCAGGCGCGGATCCAGCCCCCAAAAAAAGTTGTGGTCACGGCCACACGAAAATTGGATAAGTGCGAGTCGGACTACGGACTCACTTTTCCCTTTTTTCACAATTAAGAATATTACGATTCATTTTTAACTTTTTGTAATGAAATGAGGGAATAAAATAATTTACGATAAACAAAATGATCACTGATCAGCGATCACCAAAACAAAATTAAACAAAGTTTAATTTTAAGCGTCGCTACTACGCTTACATTTCAATGTAATTTTACTACTACTACGACAAAAAATTGATCACTTGGTTTTTTAAATTTTATTTTACTAAGGCATTGGATATAACATTAGCCTGTCTACCTTAATTAGGGTTGTGGGCATGCCCACCTTGCCCATAACGGTGGATCCGCGCTTGCTACCAGTCTGCTTAGCTTCCCTAGTAAGACTGTTATATGTATGTAAACCTCTGAAGAAAATTGACATTTGCGCAGCACTTGTGTTTACTTGTTGCAAAACAAAATTAATTCTACCTCTGGTGTTATAGCTGTGAAAATCTTCAAAAGATTGTACATTTTCTTGCAGATAAGGAGGTAATATACGCAATTTAACATTATGTATAAAAACCAGTACATTGAACTCCATATATTTAAACACATTCATCTATCCTAACGCTCTTAACTTGTCATTTACTCTAATACAAATACTACATCTTAGTATAACTCTCATAGCCTGCATCTTCTGTAAGAGATCCATGTCGCCTTGGTTTGTAGATAAAGAACAGTACTATAATATTTAAAGTGTGGTAATATAATAGTGTATACCAATGTTCTACTTTCTGTAGATAAATATCAACTAACTCTTTTTAGGACACCGATCATCTTAGCTTTCTTTTTACATACATAACTGGCATGATTATCGAATTTAAGTTTATCATCTATGATGACTCCTAGGTATTTAATTTCCCTTATAACTTCAATGATTTCTCCACAAACTCGACATTCTAATTTTTGCTGTTCTATTTCATATCAAAATTTCTCTTTTTCTACAATCATACCTTTTGTTTTAGACACATTCAACTTTAGTTCATTGACTTCTAACCATCCACTCACTTCTTTACTTATTCATTCAATTCACCAACAACGCACCGCTTTCTTCTGTTATGTAAATAAGCGAATCATCTGTAAACAAATGATAACGGCAGTTATCACACAGAGCTGCTGTGTCATTAATGTATAACATTAATAATAACGGTCCCAGAATGCTGCCTTGAGATACCCCAACATTTATACTTCTTTCAGTCGATACATACTGCTGATACTTTACTTTTTGCATTCTGTCACTCAAATAACAACTTAACCACATATGTACAACACCATCCATGCCACATTGTTTCAATTTTTTCAATAATCCCTAGCTACCGTTTCAAATGCACGTATTAAATCTAAAAAAAATATACCAGTCACTTTACCTAAGTCACATGCTTCCTTCCATTCATTAGTTACATACTGCAATGTACCTTCACAACTATGACCATCTAGAAACCCAGACTGAAAGTTACATATCAAATTGTTGTCTAACATGAATTGTAACATTTTTACGCACCTATACCACTTTTTCTAATATTTTTTCAAATGCTGCAAGCATATTTATTCGCCGAAATTCCTCTGCTTTAATAGTTTTGTCAACCTTTCTCATTACAAACATGGTTGAGACTTTCAGTGCATTAGGAACAACGCCAACTTGCAATGAAGTGTTAAAAATTAAGAAGGGGGGTCAGATAGAACGTCAAAGAAGTCTTTGTAAATACACATTGCAATATCATCAGGGCTGCTTTTATTTGCTAATGAAAAAATTGTTGTTTTAAGTCCACTTTTGTTCAATAAATGAAAATTAGAAAAACGAAAAAAAGAAAATTTAGTGACCTTGGGTTCTGACAGTCAGCTGCTCTATAACTCCAATGTAAATATCGATTTCAATGACGCCATTGCTAAAAGATCAAAGGTTTTTCGCCGGCTGTCCTATCTGGTTAATTCTCTAATCTTTGATATTACCTTGCCTCGTCGATATGTTGTAAACTTTTTATTTATTTTCTTATACCGGGTCCTTTAACAAAATCGACTTGCTTGGAAGACATTTTCCTAGACAGATGATGCTGAAGTCTGAATTGAGAAATATAGCATTATCTTATTGAGGTGCGGTATTAGTACTGTTACGCGTCACACCTCCTAGGGGTTGGAGATTGATGCTCATGAGTAGTGTGGTAGCAATAGTAACAGGCAACTGTAACTGGATTCAGCAAAGCCTATAATGCACCCCATCTCTGAGACACTGGTAGTAGTAGTACGTTTTATAGAAATTTATAGAAGAGGATCGAGATGTCTACATTGTTCTGGATTGCTGTACACAATTCTAGAGGCGTTTGTAGAGTATATAAGCACGCCGGGAGAGGGAAGTTTTGAACGAAATGTAAGGTTAGAAATTCGAAGTGAATATAAGGTGTAAATATCAAGTAATAAATATTGTTAAAGGTTTTTCAGTCAATAAAAGTATGATTTAGTTAACAAAAGTATTATGAAGTTTTCAGTAAGTTATTAAATACACTGTGTTAGAGTTTATCTCTTGTTATAATATTTGGAACCCACGAAAATTAAGGGTGTTTCCTAAGGGGTGAGAAACGTAACAATACTAACAGTCTGTAGTTGTCACAGATAACTATATTCTCTTTTTGTGCTCTATTCTTGCTCCGCGCGTCAACAATTAATTTTGCTAATAAAAGCAATTTTCAATTGAGTAATTATGTAAAGAATCGTTTTTAATTATAACTTTTTGAAAGAGGAAGATTCTGTTTTAATAAATGCTACCATTTGTAAATTGGTTTAAAGTTTTATTAAGTTCTTAAAAGTGCAATAAACAAAGTTTCCCGGTTGCTACATTATCTACTGCAAATTCTTACATTTCAGCGACAGCCTCAGAAAAAAACTGAATTACACAGTTATTAAACAACTTCATTACTAAATGGAATATTTTGAAATATTGATGTGGAAATATTTTATAACTTTTTATTAGATCTCTATGGAAATCTCAGTACAAAGTTTTCATCTAAAATGTCTGTTATGTTATAAGTAAAGTAATTGAATCATTAGTTTGAAGTGCTTTGATGGAAGTTGAAGATAAGACGACAAATAACACAAGTTCCTCAAAGACTTGAAATTACTCTTATTCAAAGTTCTAAACGTTCCTGTAGGTAATAAAACATTTACGATGTTCTTAATGTGCAGAATTCGTTTATATAGCACTATATATCAGATGTAATTTATTTGAGAAACAGAAGGAACTATAAAGTGAATAGTGTAGTACTGGCTTTTGTCTTGTCTTTTAACGATTCTCATTTCTGATGCGGAATTTCTTATTTACTGTTTGATAGTAAATTATAACAATTATTTAAACGAATAAAGCATTACAGAAAAGTAGTGGCGTTAGGGTAGGGCTCGGTTGGACGACTGCTCAGGGTGAAGGAGTGCCCTTACATGTTATGACTTGGTACACTCTTGGCGGTGGCTGGGACGCTGAATTACAACACATCGATTTAATTTTTGTGATAGGTAACTCATACAACGAAGGATTTGGCTGAAGAACTTCAAATTGAACCTGTCTTTAAGGTAAAAAAGAATGAGACATGTTAAACGCCAGGTTGGTGAAATTGCCTAAGATGAACCTGTCCAAACTCCAGAAAAGAAATCTGAAGTTGAATTTTTGGACACTATCTTAATATCACTCAATGAAAGATTTGTGCAGTTCAATGATTACTCAGAATTTTCGTCTTTTTTGTATAATAAAAAGATTCCAGAAAAACCAGAACTTCTCAAACTCTGCCTCTGTGTGGGGTCAAAATCAGACACAGATGATTGTTTGTTGTGTGATGGACTCATAACCTTGAAATCCTTTTCATCCAACCAAGATGATGTTACTCACTGAAGTAACGTAGACAGCTACGTTTTGAATTTCATTAACGATCGTAATATTTAGGAAGTATATCCAAATGTAGGGATTGTATGTATTGAGAATATTTATAACTATGCCTGTAACAGTAGCTGGTAGAGAGGAGTTTTTCTAAGCTTAAGCTGATAAAAACGTTTCTGGTGTCGACAATATCTCAATCCAGATTAATTAACTTTATCAATCGGAAATCAAATTGCAGAATGACTTCGCTGACTTAATAAGAAAATTTGCTGATAGGAAGGCCAAGAAATTAAAATTTTATCAAAAGAATTGTAATTTCAAAAAATAAATAATTATTTAATTTCTTCTTTACTGTTTAAAAATGAATTATTATTTGTTTGCTTATAATTGTATTGAAACATTCTTTATAGGATTTTGCAAACAGCAGAAAAAATAACTACCTATAACTAAAAAAAACTATGTGTAAAAATATTAATGAAATCTTTGCATTCTTTCGATAACCTGAGTTCTGGTACCGTAGAAATCTCGCTCAGGGCGCCGATATGGCTAAAACCGGCACTGATAAAATTAACCTTGTTTGTTTGCAGAAATGCTTCAGCTCTGTACATTAATATTATGTCATGTTATTACAATTTTAAATCATATAGTTTTCTATCATGATATTAAAAGTTACCTTTGTCAAAGATGGTCACGGAATTAAAAACTGCTGTCTTAACTTGTGTTACTTTTTTCTAGTGATACGAAATAAAATCGATTTCGCGAAATATCAAAAAAATTTCTGTTCATTCCTGTTTGCTCAAATTTTCGGTCTCGCTCGTACAATTCACGCTGTCGTGAAAATGCCAATTTCTATCATTCCATGTCGATATCGTGCAGTCTTTCTGCCGATGGATTTATTTACTTATAAGCGTTTAAAAATTTCATGTTTTGACTTCTCCGACGAACTTAATTGAATTTTTAAGTCTATATTGACCATAGCTCATCCCGTTGAATAAAATGTATTTACAAAACCTACTTGTAAATTAGTGTGCCTAGATTGGGTAATGTCTTGATTAAATATTGTATGCAAAAAGTGTTTTCCATTTGCTTAGTGAGAGGACTTCGTGGACTTATGACGAAGGCAAGCGACCTATTTAGTCTGATAAGAATCTAACAAGAAGTGACTCAGTGTTGTGAGTCACTTCTTGTCTATCCGAAATACGCGTCCTTCACCTCCTGTACCCCTTTGAAAGGTGAAATATTTAAACCTCTATAATTTTGTATCCTTACTCATACTTTAAAGAGAAATAAAAATGTTTATTACAATATATTATTCAATTTTGGTAAAAATGATTAAAATTGGGAAGAACACATGATTTCAGAAAAGTACGCATGTATTGATGGCACATATGGACACTCTTTTCTCTTGCAGTGGAATTGTGAACGACCTGTAATGACGTTTATTGATTTGTGGTCAAATAAAGCAATAACATTCTCAAGAAAATATCTATTACATGAACTCTACTGATGTAGCCTGAAGGAAATCGTGGTATGCGGTTCATTTGGGGGACAATCAGTAAAATTGTTAGTATTTTTAGAAAAGTTGAGAATATATAAGGAAACAAGTAAACCATTATACTCTTCACCGATTTACTGCACTTTCTATATAATAATGTTGTCTAATTGTGACACGAATGAAAGCCTCCAAAGCTTGGTCCATAATATTACCGCATTTGAGACAAATTTACTGCTGTTAAGTGATACACATTAGGCACTATAGCCTAATTAGCCAGTTTGGCAACGTAACAATAATATATAATATAAATATATAAATTTAAATAATTAGTAACTTTTCTATGTATTGATCGATTTTGTCCAAAAGCCATAATGTTCTTCCTCTAGCTAACACTAACTTACCGTCAAAATTTCATTACAATCCGACTCTTCGTTCTTAAGTTATCGTGCTTACAAGAAACGTGACAGATAGACAGACGAACAGACAGACAGACGGACGGACGGATATTTTGAAAGTTGTTCACAATTCGATCACCAATACAGTGATGTGAATTTTTTTTCCTATGAGCGATATTACCGGTTTTAGAAATGTGCCGCATTCATATATACTAGACTTGTACAGCAACATATGCCATTCTAACTATTTGCCCTACAACAACAGAGGAAATTGAATATATTTAAAAACCTTACTACTAATAATATACGACAACACAATAATTTCCGGTATTTCTTATTACAGATAGTAATATTCGTAAAACCAAACTTGATATTTTGCTGAAGAATTTGACAGAACTTTAGGGGCAGCATTTCCGGTATTTCACGTTATTTGATTGTCATGGAACTGGTGGATTTCCTAGAAAAGGCAAACTAGCTATACCCTTAAGGATCTCTTAATTACTTATCACTTTGCAGGCAAACTAACATTTTAGCACATTTTTAAAATTACTCTTAATTCATTCTTTTCTCAAGCTGCCAGGGAAACTGATTTGAATTTAGTTCTTATTTCATTTATTTTTAAAGAACATGCACGTATTGCTACTGAGGCGTATTGAGGCCACAGCGAAAAAAAAAGTCGAAATTTCAACTTAATATGGTGAAATTTCAACTTAAACTATCTGTGAACTAGGTAGGTACAGAATGTATACCAAATATGTTTTTCTCATATAAGATTATGTTGAAAATGAAATAATGAAGGTCTTAACTGATCCTTTTTAAGGGATATATTACACAGCCCCACAAAAAAAATAATTTTCGCTTCCACCAACAAAACCTAGTACACCCTAGGTTCTTGAGGTCGCTGAATCCGAATCCGAGGTCGGTTTGTCGATATCAAGTCGCGTTAAAGTCTTTTCAAGGTCAAATCATCAGATTTCGACAGAAATATTTGAAAAAAATTGTATATACAGGTTTTTGGGGTCGCTGAATCCAAATCAGAGGTCGGTTTGTCGGTATCAGGTCGCGCTAAGGTCACTTCAAGGTCAAATCATTAGATGTCGATAAAGAAATTTGAAAAAAAATGTATATAGGTTTTGAGGTCGCTGAATCCAAATGCGAGGTCGGTATCAGGTCACGTTAAGGTCAATTTCAGGTCTTTGTTCTCATTTTTAACTGAATTTACATATCGTAGGGGATCATGTGGATACTAGTTTAATCTGCCTAGTCGTAGGGGCTATGCTGGATGCTGTTGTTATAATGAGAATGACAAATAAGAATTTTTACTTGTTAGCATAACCAGAAGTCAGGTTATCGAAAGAATGCAAAGGTTTCATTAATATATTTACACATAGTTTTTCTTTTATTTCTCATAGATAGTTATTCTTTCCGCTGTTTGCAAAATCCTATAAAGAATATGTTTCAGTGAACAATGTCATAACGATTATTTTGGGCGAATTTCAACAACCTTTCTTAATATGCAAACTATGATTAAAAGCGAATTATTAATTGTTTGCTTATAATTGTATTAAAACATATTCTTTCGTGTTAGAATGGGAATTTTCAAATAAGAAATTCGACAAATTCATTTTAGGATTTTAATTTGCTAGCATAACCAGAATTCGGGTTATCGTTATAAGAATGCAAAGATTTCATTAATATTTTTACAGATATTTTTTCTTTTGGTTCTCATAGATAGTTATTTTTTTCTGCTGTTTGCAAAATCCAATAAAGAATATGTTTCAGTATACATACTATGACTTATTAAGTCTAAATTTCAACACAATAAGTCGAAATGTATGTACATACTGAGTTCATCAGTTATATATTCCTATTTAAATAGTTTTAAATTACTGCAAATATAGATAAGAACGAAGAATGAAGATACGTATACAGGTAACAATTTTGCAAAAGAATTTTCTTTTTCAAAAAATGTCCTGATAAGCAAATTGGCATATAGAATACGTCGAATTTGTATCTAATTTAGAATAATGTCCATTGTTTAATGTTAGTAAAGAGTAACCTCAATTACACAATAAAATTACGGGCGAAACATTATCAAAATTTCATGTTATTTTGGTTCTGTCTTCTAATGGTGTTAATATATGAAATGCATTTTAATTCTCCGTAGAACAATGCTAGCTACCCTCTCCCTCTTCAAGAAAAAAAATAAAAAATATCGACATCCTATGAGAAATAAAAGTATAGACCATATCTGATTCTTTCCCGCTTGATTGACCACTCTTATTCTGATATTGTTTCCACTTCACTATAATATATTTCAAGGCCGTACTGTCACTGTTAGCTGATAAATGATATGTGCCTGCTGTCTGACAGCGACCCTTAATAAACCTACCCCAACCCCAAAAGGCACGTGCCACATTCGCCTGTAATATATCACCCGCCATAAGGATAACATTAAAATTTCTGATTATTAAATCAAGATCGTTATACCACAATTTCGTTCTTTTACAGCAGCCAGCTGATCAGATTATTTTAGCGATTAAATTTAATTTAAAACCTAAACGGACCGGTATCTGGTTAAGGGTGGAATAACATCAAAATGAGCCGTTAGGCCAGCTGATTTACGCCGGAGGAAGTTGGCGTGTGAATAATGCAGTTTCGATTAAATTTAATGCACTACATGTATAAGTGTTTTGTTTCATTTAAATTAAGTGGTGAGGTTGTTGGCAAATTACAGAATTTACAGGAGAATTAGAATTGGGCAGTTATAAGCCAGATTCACAAATATAGTAGAAAGGAACTACCGTTTTTAGATGTTTTTAATAAAAAGGTAAATGATACAAATGAAACAAGTGTTTATAAAAAACCAGCACATATCAACAGATATTTAAAGTTTTATTCGAATCAGTCGATGTAAGTTAAAGGAGGTGTTATATAATGTTTATATGATAGGGCTAAAATCACTTGTTCTTTTACTGAAATATTACAGTGAGAAACATTCATCAAAGAGGTTCTTATAGACAATCGATACCTAGATCTTTCATATCAAATCAAATCAAATCAAAATATACTTGTTCAGAAGAAAGAGTTTCTCATTAACAAAGTAAATAAGCGTAGGTCCATAGCATATATAGTTTACACAGTGCACCTACATTATATAAATACAAAACATAGATTACATATAAATTTTAATACAATAATTATAATCGTTAATGTAAAAAGTCAGAAAATACGATAAGATAAGGTAGTAAATGCCTAATTAGAATGTGTCATTATAGTACTCGTCTAAATTATAATAGGGTTTAACAATTAAAAGGCTTTTAACCGCCTTTCTGAAATTTGTATTTGAGCTCATTTCTTTAATATTATTTGGTAAGGGATTGAACATCTTATAGCCATTGTAAATAATTGAGTCTTTGACTAGAGTGGATCTGGGAATAGGCAGAGTAACGTTATTGACTTGCCGAGTTACATATTGTATGGAGGAATTATTTATAATATTACTTTTATGCTTATGAACTAAACAAACGGTTTCTAGAATGTAAATTGATATCACAGTGAGAAATCCATATGTCAAGAACAGTGGCTTACATGATTCACGAATTCTAGTTTTGTGCAGGTAGCGAATAGCACGTTTTTGAAGTACCAATATTGTTTGTAAAAGATATTTACTACATGCGCCCCAGAAGGCAATGCCGTACCTTAAGTGTGATTCGATTAGTGAAAAATAAGCAGTCTTAGAAGCTGCATAACCCAGTTCATTTGTGATCACTCTGATAGCGTAGGATCCGGATGCTAGTTTGTTACTAAGTATTTTAATGTGTTCGTGGAATTTTAACTTGCAGTCAATATTTAGTCCAAGAAATTTTGAGCAGGGTTTATTTTCAAGAAAATGGTTACCTAAGGAGATGTCAGTTAAATTGCAGTAAAATGTAGTTATGTTTGTTTTGTTAATGTTGAATGAAAGCCAATTGGAGTCACACCACTCTTTGACCTTATTTATATCGGCCGACACCGTTTGCTGAAGGACAGTATCATCTTTATTGTGCCACAGTATGGTGGTGTCGTCAGCAAATAAAGTGAATTTTCCTTCAATATCAAAATATTGAAAATAACAATCAGGTATGACCAAAGACCTGAAGAACGTCACAGCATTAGTTGATGATAGATAGAGATTATCCGAAAAGTTACGTCTTATAGGTGATGTTGATGTTGGACGGTATTTCGAATGAGCAACAGTTTGAGAACTATTTTAGCACAATACAAACCGTTAAACCACGAGCAAAATTTAAAAAACTATGGTTACAGTATTCTGCGTGAGTGTAACAAAGATTATGTGGATGAGTCATCCAGACCTTTCGGTGTAAGATTGAGTGAACACAATTACATTAGGAATGAAATTCAGAGATCGAAGATTTGCACACACTTGGAAGAACGAACATAGAATAAATTCTAATTCAGTAAAAATTTTAACACAATAGCAGAAAATTAAAAAATCACAATATTGTTGTACAATAAAATTGTTAATAATAGTGGTAAGTAGATATTGAATATAACATATTCTTAGAACTGTTTATTTAACATACACAGCACAAAAGATGTTCCAATAGACGCTTTGAGACATGAGACAGAATAGGTTTGCGTTTTAGGTTTATTCGTGTCATTTATCAAGAGAACACTGATCCTTTGATGTAAAAGTCATAGACGTAGAGGTTACTTCCCAGTAATATACTGAATTAATGTATATTTTGTACATTACTCGGATGTTATTTAGAAGTGAAAACATATCTTGAGAGAGGTCCGAAAAAGAAACGTAGAAAACTTTATGACACTTGATACTTTAAATTTAATTTAAAACTAGTTATATTCCATAAAGCAGATTGAAGATCAGTTCTTATGGTTCCGATTTCCGATGATACGATGACCCGAAAGTTTTCTTATCCAACGACTAATAAAATTTAAAATTATTTAACCTTTTACGATATACATATCTTAATCTCACACGTGCGGAAACATTCTACAAGTTACAATTCTTAACAGATCGATTTATTTTTAAAAGCTTTTATTTAACTTGCAATGCTAGTTTGTTTTTTATTGTGCTAGTTTGTTTAGTTTTAGGTCAAATCTTGTAATGAAAATTGCGACTGGTTCTAATTAAGCTAGAGCTTTGAAATTTGGCACACGTGTATAAGTCTGGTGACAATGCAACATAATATAGCCATTATCGGTCTAAATCCAATATGACCGACGTCCCAAGATGGCGGATCGCCTTCTTCTTCACGACCCCCTTGATATGAGCACCAAATGAAAGGGTTTGACGAGTAAAATACGATAAACTATGTAACGTCATTTTAAATTCAATATGGCGGACGCTCCAAGATGACGGACTATCTTTCTCTTCACAACTCCCTTGATGTGGGTACCAAATGAAAGGGTTTGGCGAGTAAAATACGATAAACTATATGACGTCATTCTAAATTCAATATGGCGGATGCTCCAAGATGTCGAACTATCTTTTTCTTCACAAACACCTTTATATGGGCATCAAATGAAAGGGTCTGGCGAGCAAAATACGATAACTACGTAACGTTATTCTAAATCCAATATGGCGGACGCTCTAAGATGGTAAATTATCTTTTCACGACTCCCTTGACATGGGTATCAAATGAAAGGGTTTTGCCTGTCTGTTTCTAAAATAAGTAAAGACTAAAAATATGGAACCCATATCGGCAATACTTTGGTCCAATATTTTGTGTCACTGGCGAATGAAGTTCATAACGATTCTTGAAGAAAATTACTTAATTATTTGTTAACACATTTGTTAATAAAATGTAAAAAGTTACTCGTCCGATAGCGTCGGAGGTAGTCGCGCGGGTGTAACTCCTACAAAATCTCGAATAAACTCGGTTAAAACTTTGGGAAATTGTGCGAAATTGCGTTGAATTGAAGCATGGACAATTCCACATTGAATGATACAAATTAGCATGAGTCTAGCTATTTCGTGTAGTTGATATTTGATTAAGAAATACCGGTAATATGTGGCATCACATGAAACCATATATAAACAACTTGAAAAAGGGACACAAACATCTGGCAATATAATATAAGCTGTGCACCATAAACTTATCTTTTCAGTGAAGGGCAACGGGTTGGTTCTAGGAAGGATGAAGCAACAAGTGAAACGGACGAAAACATAAGTTTTATTTTTATTGATTTATTAATCCTTGTCACATGGTCCACATATTGAGCTTATTTACGAATACAAAGATGTCTCTGGTTCTGCTTGATATATACAGCGTCCCAAATGTTCTAGATCTCTTTTTTTTAGTTTCTGCAGATTTTACTTTTTATTTTCCTTTGCCTTGGCGGATCGATATACAGGGTGTCTCAAATGTTCTCTCGGGGCTCTTCCTTGCAGTTCCACTGAAAATGGACATTTACCTGTGGAACGGTTAATAAATAAAACCTTGCTGCGAGCAGACAAACGAAGCGGTCGCACTGATGCAAGGCTTTGAAATGAATACACAGATCTCTGGGAAACATGAAACCATATATGGACGCAAGCGAGCAGAAGAAACAAAAGACTCAGAAGAAGAATACATAAGGAGATGACAATAGAAGGAAACTTAAAAGAAGCATCTCACAAACGCACAAACTTCCCATCCAATGATGACAGACAAAAACTTAAAAGAAGCATGGAAACTTAAGCCGGTCCGGCGGTATATAAGAACACCAGATTGGATGTACGGAGGTGGCAGCAATGCCTATCTTACGCTGGCAAATCAATCAGTCAAAATCAATCGACACATTTGTTAACAAAAATATGACGGTCAAGAATGGGAAATGTAATTTTTTTTTCTAGGTTAATGCCTATAAAATGAGACAATTTTCAAGGGTAAGTAGAGCAAGCAGCTTTTTAATTATCATTATTACTATTTTGAGAAAATTAATCCCAGTGGATTTAGATACTCAGCGCGTTTTCCCTATCTCCAAATGATGGTATAATTTGATAGGTATAAATTGTGCTACTGAAATTCATGGTAATTCAGGGTATACCTAAAAAATTTCTGTTGAAAAGCTACTGGGTACTGTTAATTGCAAATAGAATGAAGCACTAAATTTATATAAAAAATACATCTGAAACAAGGACAATCACAATAATGGACGCTCTTTATAAATAACTCATATGTTCTTGAATCTTTTACATTAATTAAACCCCAACCACTTCAGTGAAATGAACAAACTTTTTTGCTATCTCTAAAACGCTCGTAAAATATTAGTCTGCGAGATCAAAAAGGAGAGTCTAAAAGTTTGCTTGATGGATTATGATGAAGGATTAAGACATTGTGATGGATATTACGATAATGACATGAATATGCAACGCGTGGTATTGGATTGTCTCTATATGCTAGGGCTTTATTTCACTAAGTGAAATAAATAATTTAAAAAAATTAAAAAACGAGCTTCTAAACATAAACTGAAACTGTTAAAAAATTCTTGCTTTATTTGTCTAATATAATGTTGAAATATATGGTGAAAAAATGCACTGCAGTAATGTTAAACAGGCAAGCAAAGAACAGGATATGGGGATTAAAAGGAATGACTTAGTTTTATTTGCACCAAAAAAATATTCTACATAAAACAGTCCAAATGCCTCAAATGTTTTATGCATATACTATATAAGACGATCCCTCTTTTTTTAAAATAAGGCGGAAACATAAATTAAGGATCATAAGGGTAGGTGACATAAACTTTTCAACAAAATTGCTTCTACGTAGAAATTCGTACGTATGGTCTATTTCGATGCCATTTAAACATTTTCAGAATTTAAAATAGACACATTTTGGATAGAAATGTTTCAGTTCCCTTCATTTCCATATTTTAAAATGTATTGCGGTAAAATAATAATAATAATAATAAGTCAACAGTTGTTTTGTTCTCAGTGTCAATTCTGGGAAAGCAATATTATTTCTTATTATCAACCTATTACGCTTTTCTTCTTTTACTGACTTAATTGTGGAAAAAAATTCAAATGTGCTGAGATTGTCTTACTATAGCAATATTTTATTGGAACTTTTGTGTAGATTATATTGTATAAGTGTAGCACCAAGATTTCGATTTAATCCGAGTCTTAAAAGACTTGTTTTGATAAGGAATATTTAAAATTGCAGTTTCTTCAAATTTCTGGTTATATAGCTTGTATCGCAATGAGGATAAAAATTGTTCTTAACGAAATTGTGAGTAGTTGAAGTAAAAGCTGTAAAAGATAATTATAAAAGCGACCATTTTTAAACGATTGATGATAACTTAAACAAGAAGAATGTTAGGAAAATGTGCATCTTATATATCTAAATCATCATGCTTTTTACTGTCACTTAGTTTATTTATAAACGACTAAAGCGTAAAATATCTAGGCTCCCAACTGGGGCAAACAAAACCGTAAAGTTGTAAAAAATAGTTTTTATTATTTTTTTTTGTTACTCACTGAAAAGTGCGTAGAAAAAATCTGAAAAAAAAGTTGTACGACTTACTGCACATAAACAATCGACGACTCAATTTTCGATTTGTTATTGTTTTTTAGGCCTGATTTAGCTCTATTAGAGACACATTCTTCTTCATTTTTACAACTTAACAAATTAACCAAAAATATTCAGAGTAATCTAGTTTTCTTCACACTTTCGGACGAATAATCCATTTTTTCCCTCAGTGCCATACAATCAGATAAATATACCTTCGAGAAACTGAGAAAAAAATACAGTTTTGATGTTCCTTTACTTAACGGCAACGCTCGACTGCAACTCTGTATATTTGTTTTTTACATAGGTACACTGAAAATAGAGGAACATTGGATATCTAGAATTCTATAGTTTGCAATGGTTTGAGGGAATATAGTGCACTACTAAAAAATATTGTAGAGGCGAAGGCAATAAATATCTTTAAGCGTAATTTTAAGAAGTATATAAGTACGTTAAAAACATTCAAACCTAATTTAAATTTTAAGACAAGACATCTGTATTTTTTACAATAGCAATTATTATTAACTGGCAAGAGATTAATTTTATCTGCTATATTAATTATTTATTAATCAACAAAGATTGTTATTAAGTTAACTGCCACAAAGCAGTTTACTACATATAGTCGGTGGTATATTTTACATGGTATAAATATTAAATATATACAAAAAAACCGCTGCCTAAGGAATCACTACTTCCACATCCAGATTTTTCGTACAAGTCACGTTAAAGGAAACATCTTGACTACATTTGCACTCTAGTATGTGGAAATTATTGGTCATAGAATTTTAATAATATTTGGGGCAGATGTCATAGAAAAGTTTGAGGCGTTGGTTTCTACCATGTACGTTAAAATGAAGTTTCTAGTTTACCCTACTTATTTTCCCCTATTCACAACCTACCACCTCCCACTAACTTTCAAGTGAATATCTCAATTTTATGTTATCAATCCGATTAATAATGGAACGGAGGTGGTGGGGTTTGAAAAATATTAGAAAGAAATCTGAGGCCTTGGTTTTTATTTTATAACCAAATCCCAAATTTCTCTTACCAGCTTGATTTACTTATTTTCCCCTATTCACTAATATTTAACCCCAACTCTTCAACGAAATCATCTCAAATTATAATCTAGTTCCAGATGTCGTTATAATACACACGTCTACCAAATTTCAAGTGAATATCTCAATTTTATTTTATCAACCCCTTTAATAATGGAGTAAGGGTGGTGGGGGTTGAAAAATATTATTAAAAAATCTGAGGCCCTGGCTTCTAGGATATACATCGAATTTCAAGTTTCTGTACTCTTACCAGCTTGCTTTATTTATTTTTCCCTATTTACGTCTACTTACCCCCCACTCCATCAACGCAATCATGTCAAAACATAATCTAGTTTCAGATATCGTTATAATACATACCTGTACCTTTCAAGTGAAATCTAAATTGAATTTTATCAACTATTTTAATAAGTGAGTGAGGGTGGCGGGGGGATGGAAAAGATTATAAAGAAACCTGAGGCCTTCGCTTCTAGTATATTTTTTCAATTTCAAGTTTCTGTACTTTTGCCAACTTGCTTTACTTATATTTCCCTATTTACCCCTAAATAACCCCCAACCCTTCAATGGAATTATCTCAAAATATGATCTAGTTCCAGATGTCGTTATAGTACATACGTGTACGAAATTTCAAGTGAATATCTCAATTTTACTTCATCAACCCCTTGAATAATGGAGTAAGGGTGGTGGGGGTTGAAAAATGTTATAAAAAATCTGAGGCCTTGGCTTCTAGTACATACACCGAATTTCAAGTTTCTGTACTCTTGCCAGCTTGCTTTACCTATTTTCCCCTATTTACCCCTATTTAACCCCAACCCTTCATCAAAATAATCCCAAACTATAATTTAGTTCCTGATTATAATATATATGCGTACCAAATTTCAATTGAGTATCTCAATTTTGTTTTAGCAACCCCTTTAATAATGTAGTGGGGGGTGGTGGGGGGATAAAAAATACTACAAAAAATTTTGAGGCGAGGCTTGTACATACATCAAATTTCAAGTTTCTGTACTCTTACCAGCTTTCTATACATATTTCCCCAATTTACCCCCAACCCTTCACCGGATATCTTCAAAAAACAATCCAGTTCTAGATCTCGTAATAATAAATACGTGTACAAAATTTTAAGTCAGTATCTTAAACCGTTCTGGAGAAAACGTGCGGACATAAAAAAAAGTTACAGACAGACCGACAGACAGACAGATTGACAGACAGACATAATTTTTTTTTCGCTCAAATTTAAAATCTCGACGTTTCGTGACATTCTAAACCTATTTCAAGAAAAAAAAATTGGAATTTTTTTTAACCATTACTATACTTCCTATCCACTACGTGGATGTGGAAGTAAAATTATATTTAACTTAGTGTAACTGAAATTATTGTCGAGAAAGGATTGTGACCAGCTAAATACCATCTACCCACGTCAATGTATTGGAAGAAATGGTCCCACTAAATGGGATCATTTCAAAAGTGCATAGAAGGTAAAAAAAAACTTAATCTTGTCTTGGCTCGTCTTGTACATTCGAAAATAATTTCCGACTATTTTCATCTAGTTGTATTTCCTTTTAAATGTCTAGCTGTCATAGAACTCTAGCTATCGTAGTCCGACGCACTATTATTGTCCCATCCTGTATATTTTTATTAGTTCATTCTATTAAGTAAAATTAACGTGTTAAAATAAACTAATTATCATAGTTTCATAATCATGAAATAATACATATACAATTCGTTAATTTAGAATTTCGAATAATAATAAAATACGTAACATAATAACGTTAAATCCATTTCCTTCCCATTTTACTTTCTTGCTTTGGGAATTCACGAAATAATAAAGCTATAATACAACCAAGAGCGGTTCTAATTAATTCCTAAGACTCTCATAATACATACGTCAACATTCCCTGTTACCCTAGATCGCTTCGGGAGCCCCTAAAGACCTACATTTGTTTTATTCCTTTGGGAGATGCCTTAACGGCATACCCTACATTCTACTCGTCACTACTTATATATAAGTTATAAAAAGGAAAACGGTCTCACCCCAGCTACATTATGTGGATATGCACGTATTATGTATTATATCTCACCCTCACAAAATCATATCCGAAAAGGAAGTATTACGGTCAAAGGCCTCATTGTGTTTCTATAGGGTCTGTCTAAACTAGATGACATCACGTGTGCTTTGAGGACTGCTTAGAATACTTAAATTCAGCTGAAGATTTTGCCTGAACAACATCCGTTATTGAATTCTCTTATGCACAAAATTACTTTATTTTGTCATCTATACAGGGCGTCCCAGGTTAATAGGAGCCATAGTGAAGTTTAAGGTAGAGCAGAATTCATCCCAAAACTTCGCTTTTTTAGGGATATTATGTTCCTACTAAGTTGCATTATGCCCAAAAAGTATATTATTATTATAACATTAAACATATTTTCTTTGTTGTAATCATATAATTATATTTTATTTTTTTATTTTAACGCTTTCTTTATATTTTGTCCTGGGGGAGTTTAGATATAGCTATTCTATTGTTCAACCATAACACACGTATACAAGAGACAATTACACCACAACCATTCCCTGTGCCATTGCCATAGTTGAGATTCGAACTTAGGAGAAGTAACATTGACTAGCCATGTTGTCTCGCTCAACTGCGATCTAATTTGCTGCCAACGTCTCGGCAGCATATTAAAAATGCCACCAAATAAACATACCCTAGCCAGAATTCGAACCCGGGACCCCGTGGTCTCAAACCTAACATGTAAGCACTGAGCCACTGAGTTGATACCTTCCACAAGTATGCATATAGAAATGGTTAACTATTATTTATTGAGAAAATAAGTTGTCCGTTTAAAGAATACTTTCTCTGTAATTTCTTTAGGTACACCTTTGGAGACGTAGTTTCCACAAACACCCAACCTCTTCAACACAACACTCTAATACCAACACTCGACGCGTGTTTCGCTAACCACCAAGTAGTTTAATCATCTCCCGATGATGCTAACGTGGTTAATGAAACGCGCTTCGAGTGTTGGTATTCGAGTGTTGTGGTAATATAATTAAATCCGTGAAATATGATTTGCAAGATTCATAATATTGCTTGTTTCTGTAATACAAATGTTGATACCCAAAATGCTGCAGAAAATAATATCATATGAAATAAGAGAACCAAATATTGCATCATAAAAAATGCAATCGCTCTTGAATAGTAGCATGCACTACCTTCCACACCCACATGGTGGGGTGGAAGTATAGAAATCGTAAAAAAAGATTAAAATTTTTTATGTTGCAATAGGTTTAGAATGTCACGAAACGTCGACATTTTAAATTTGAGCGAAAGAAAATATTTCTGTCGGTTTGTAACTTTCTTTGTGCGCACGTTTTCTCTGGAACGTTTTAAGATATTGACTTTAAATTTAGTACACCAATCTATTATAACGAGATCTGGAACTGGATTATATTTGGAACTTATACGATGAAGGGTTGGGGGTTAAATAGGGGGTAAATAGCGGAAAATAACTAAAGCAAGTTGGTAAAATTACAGTTTGGGATTTGGTGTATATACTAGAAGCGGAGGCCTCAGATTTGTTTATAATATGTACCTCCCTCCCACCACCCCCACTCTATTATTAAAGTGGTTGATAAAATAAGATTGAGACATTTCCTTGAAATTTATCATAACGATATCTGGAACTAGATTATATTTTGAGATGATTCCGTATACTAGAAGCGAAGCCTCAGATTTTTATAATATTTTTAACCTCCACTCTATTATGAAAAGGTGTATATACTAGAAGCGAAGGCCTCAGAGTTTATTTTAATATTCTCCATCCCTCCCACCACCCCCACACTATTATTAAAGGGCTTGATAAAATTAAATTGAGATATTCACTTGCAATTTGGTACTCGTATGTATCTTAACGACGTCTGGAACTAGATTATATTTTGAGATGATTCCGTATACTAGAAGCTAAGGTCTCAGATTTTTATAATAGTTTTTAACCCCCATCACCTCCACTCCATTATTAAAAGGGTTGGTAAAAAAAAATTGAAACTTTCACTTGAAATTTCGTACACGTATATATTATAACATCCGTTGAAGGAGTGGAGGGGTAAGTAGAGGCAAATAGGGAAAAATAAGTGAAGCAAGCTGGTGAGGGTACAGAAACTTGGGATTTAATGTATATACTAGAAGCTAAGACTTAAGATTTTTTAAATATTTTTCTACCCCCTCCGCATCACCTCCACTCCATTATTAAAGCGGTTGATAAAATGAAATTGAGATATTCACTTGAAAGTTGGTACACGTCTAGTTTATCTCAGACTTATTCTGGGTATAGAAAACACCGGCGCCTTTGATAGTGCGGTAAAGAACAAAGATCCAGAATTTTTTTATACCGACAATAAGTTTTGGATAAAGTATATGTATTATAATGACATCTGATTGAGATGATTCGGTTGAGAGGGTGGGGGGTGGGGGGTGGGAGGTTGTGAATAGAACATAAGTAGTACAAGCTAATAAGAGTCTAGAAACTCAATTTTTGACGTATGTGCTAGAAACCAACGGCTCAAATTTTTCTATGACATCTACACCGAATATTATTGAAATCCTATGACCAATAATTTTCACATACTAGAGTGCAAATATAATCAAGATGTTTCATTTAAAGTGACTTGGATGGAAAGTTTGAATGTGGAAGTCGTGATTCCTTAGGCAGCGGCTTTTTTTATTTAATACTAGAATATGCTTTTTCCAATTCATCTGCCTATCAAGACTAAAACCAAAGGAATTAATTTCATCTGAGAAGAAAAATTGAAACTGGCCGAGTTAATATTAGTCCTTTATCTTTAATTAAAGCTGTTGCAATCCGTCTTTTGAAAATAAATTTTAAGTTTATTTACATTGCACCAATCATGTATATTCTCTAAACATCCACTTACTCTATACATAATATGTTGAGGGTAAATCATTTATGTAAAGGCGAAATAGCGGTGGGACTAGGACTGAACCTTAAGGTACCCCATTTTGAATGTGAAAAATCATTTGCTGCAAATTTTCTTTAGAATAGTGCGTTGTTCTGTATTCAATAAATTATTCTTAAACTAGTTCAATGATAACCCTCATGCTCTATAATACTCCAATTTTAGAATAATCGTATCAAAATTAATATCATGAAATTCTCTGAATGCTCCATCTGTTTATTAATTAGAGTCAAAATGTCCTATAATAAATGTCCCTTTGTTATTGTATGCTGCAGTTGTTTCACAGTCCCATGCTGATTTTTATTTATTAAATTACTAGTTATTTAAAAATAATTCTTAATTATTTTTTAATTAAAAAAAATTTAACTAATAATGATATGAGCGATAATATGATGTCATGTGAAAATCTTGTTCAAAAATTTATAAAATAAAAGCAGTCACTAAGAATTATAAAATAAAATTTCACTATCGTTCGGTTAATTATACCTTTTTACCTAATGTCGACTTTTCACCCTTTTCAGTGGTCCAATTTCATGTAAACCTACGAAAGTAATGCAATTATGGCAACCCTATTGGATCCATCATTTCGAACCTTTAACTTTTGGTAGAAGATTCAGTATTAGTTGCACCAAAAATACATGAATATCTAACTCCAACCTGCACCTTCGCCGTACCTTCGAATAGTCTCGAATAGAAATTACTTCTTTCCGATTTTTGCTCACCTTGTATTAAACAGCTTGGTTAAAAAAAATATAGAATCACCGCCGTGTCATACTTTACAGTTTACAAAAAGATGTAAAAATCGCTCCCAGAGAAATCAATGCAGAAACATAAAAAAACAAACACAGGTCGAATAGAGAACCTCTTCCTCTTTAAAAATGTTTAAAGTCGGTTAATAAAACGGCATAATACTTTAATGTAGTTCAAAAAGAAACGCCTCGAGATAAGGGAGTATTAAAGAGACTTTCAAGCTCCTTAACTATGTGACTAATCTTTTTTAACAATGTAGTCGAAATATTGTTGCATTCAGATGTTTTTTTGTTAATTTTTTGCAAAGCAATTTTTCTTGTGATTTTTGGTTAGTGTTTTATTCCTCCATATTTTTGAAACGGTGGTACATATTTGAATAAAATTTGGTACACATATTACGCATTTTAGACCAATCAAAAGCATTCTAGAACCGCACTCAATTTCTATAATATTCCTCTTAGTGCCGTTAACATCGCCCTGTATATCAATTTGGGGAAATGAAGTCAACTAGCTGTCAGTATTATTATAAATTTCTCTTACATACATCAAAAAAGAACTTGTTATCTGTTTTTTTTTGCATTTGCATCGTTTCTAAGCTTGTTTAAGTTTAAATTTCCATGCTACCAATCGATTAACGATTTCAATTTCTTGAGAGCGGCTTTATATCCTTCTGAAGAGCATACAACAAGATCGAAAAACTTTTCAAGGGCTAAGCGATATAATAATGGATTATTTTCAATTTATATATAAAAGTTTAAGATAGGGCTTGCAAATAGATTAATTTTACTTTGTTCTCTATCACAACCAGATGTAGGTTGTCAAAGAAATGCAAAGAAAAAAATATATGTTTTCATTTTTGGTTTAGTAGGTAAATGAATTCATTCATTTTATAACAGTGCAGAGATTGGAAATTATACTCTCTTGGAAAGATTTTTATTTGTTATAAATTTTTCTATTGTTTACATAAAAATAGAGAAAACATTTTTCATCAAATTTGTAGTAATGATAGCTGCAAGATGGTTTATTAGCATTCCAATTAATTTATACTGATAACTAATAACTAACATGATGATTTTTAGAGTTATTTTGAACAAATAACCAAATTTTATGTGGACAGTCTCAGTTTCATTTGGTTAGGAATCGAATCTACGGGAAACTCCTTGCTAAATTTTACAAACTTTCACCAATCAATATATTTTTCTTTATATGTAAAACTGCCCTTACCGTATCAGAAGAAACAATACAATGTCAAATAATTAAATAATTAGGAAATTACACAAAGATTCTATACTTAGATGTTCCAGTTTATAAAAATGCATTGCTAAAGATATCGCATTTCTATTTTAAATACGAGTGAATATTTATAACTATACGTTTGATCAATGAAACCACTTTAAATAATCTGTGAAAATGCACCACATGGCTCAAAGCACTTGCAGAAATAGTTAAATCTATAAATAATTACCACTTTTATTTATCGATAGAGTAATAATTAAATTTTGACCCATCTGGTAGAAGCTAAACTGTTCTAAAAGGCTACAAATTAATCTAAACTAGAGAGGTTGTTTGGGAGTACAGCCAGGCATCAATGAAAATAGCTCATTCATTATTAAAGAAATAGAATAGAAATAAAATACGCAATATTGATCAGAACAGTTTGTTAAGTTTTAAATCAACGTGTAAAAGAAATAAACAATTACCTTTAAATAATGTACTATTTCGTTAGTCTTATATTTTTAGTTATCTACTTTAACTTATTCCTAAAATAAATAAAATAAAATACAAATGAAAACTTGGTCGTCCACAAAATCACGATTTTGGTAATTCCAAGAAATAAATTAAATGAACGTAATAATAAAAATGTGTTTATTCTCTAAACTTTAAATGTTTAAAAGTATAATAAACAAAGAAAGCGTAAGAAATACGAAGCAAATATACATTTAACCATAAATGCCTCATTTGTAATGCCAAATTCACGCAAATGTACACATTTCAGTCATCACGTTTTGTCAGAATTTGTTTTCTTCAATTTCAGTTATTTAAACCATCATCAGTTTATTTAAATTAGTTATAATGGGGGATTATTACTAGAATAGTATATACGCAATACTAATATTCTAATTAGCTTGTAATATTTAAGAATCAAATGTTATATTTCTGTTTTCATAATCACTGACAAACATTAATTTAAGCATTTAACATATTACTCCAATATATCTAATATTTAATAAGAAAATAAGAAATTATAAAATTAAAAGAATATCGAAATTTGACCCCCGCATGCCTTAATAAACAAAATAATCCGTTCTAGTATCAAAGTATCTCAAACTCCCAAAAAGTTGACAGGGTCTTTTATTTTCATTAGATAAATGCAGGATTGCATATGAACTATTTGAAATAAAATGACTATTACAAAATAATCTGAAAATTATTTTTCTATGCAACATTGAAATTTAGTGTTTTTGACAGATACGTAGCAAACAATATTCAATTCCTTATAGCCTCGTACCTCCATCTAGTATTTTTATATGATTTATATGGTCTAAGTATTCATTAATTATTATCAAATTAAGCAGTCTGCTATACAAAGTAAAAATATATGTTTGTGTTCACTGTACAAGGAAACACAAAATTTATATAACAGAATTTTCAATTTCCTTCCTGATTTTCGTCATACCAATTTTCGCATTTATAATTTACAGTGCAATTAGAAAGGGATATGCACGTTTTGCCACATTGCATAGATCAGGAAATTAAAAATAAATTATTAAGTCGAGAACAACGAGCTGATTATAATTTATTCATGATAGTTGATCTCTGAAACGATTGGATTTTCCTGTGGATGCTGCGAAGCTGAGTATTTATTTATTCAATATAAGTAGATAGTCAGCTTTATTTAATTAGTTTTGTTTTGAAGCGTCAGTTCTACAGTTTATGTTTAGCAATGATACCCTTTTTAAATTAAAAAAAATTACAAGAAACAAGGTTCCTATGAAATCTAAGTAACCACACACACATTAGAATTTATAATGTCCAAAGACCATTTGATTAATTGTTTGATTAATTAGTGAGTGAACGGTAGGCATTGCTGTCACTTCCGGATATCCAATCTGGATATTTTTATAGTTTTATTCATTTTATTTAATTGCCTTACTTATTTTAACGCCCTGGCGAAGTTTAGCTAATGCTGCTCTACCACTTAACCAGGACGGATATACCGCTGGATCAGTTACGTACGCCAGATTGGACATAGGACATGATTGTTACCAGCAGCGAAAGCTACTTTAGAGACCTGGAATACACCCAGGTAACTGAAGTCATCCGAGACAGGGCGAAGAATCTATACGCCCGTGCGGCAGACCATGGGAATTCGCTGGCCAGACACGCGACTGACTACGACCCCAACGACACTCCGAGGTACAAGAGGCTGAAGCTCCAGATACTGGATAACGGGTAAGTATAACTTAGCCGTTTTGCTGTTTCAGTCAATGATCAAGAACATCCAAACCACCCGATCTCAGGGGTACCAAACAAACAACCAACTCGGTACCCTTACCCTAGCCCGTGCTGGCCTCTGACGCAAAAATAAGCGTCTTTGGCCGAACACAATCCTTGAGCAACACATTTCACACTTCCTTGCGACGAAATCGGAGCACATGAAGCCAATTGGCACCCTGAGCTTCCGATTAGTCAACACCACCCCAAACCCCTCCAAACTCCGAGTGAGCTCGATACCAGCCGTTCCCTCTCACGACAGACTAAAGACGATTCCGGGAGCCTACATGCCAGCGCAGAAAGCCAGAAGACCAAGCCAGAAGAGCGCCAGAAAAAACGACCCGGCTGACAGGGTCCAACAGCCAGGACTAGGGGAGGTCTGCTAACATCGCCTACACCGCCTGCATTTGTGGGGGGATGGGCGAAAAAAGCAGGCCCACCCCTTACGAGGCCGGTCCAGGTCTACAGCGATGATTAGGGCAAAGAGTTCAAGCCACTAATCATCCGAGACCGTCATCTTTAGTGATGAATATTGGCGCGAGCGAAAGCCATATAACACAAGGTGTAGGAGTATAAGATGGTGTTTGTGTGATGCTTCTTTTAAGTTTCCATTTATCATAATTTAGTTTATTCTTCTTCTGAGTCTTCTGCTTCTGAATCTGGCAATGTGCACATCGTCCTGCCCGCCCACTGGGTCGGTCCTATGTTGTGATTGCACGTGTTTACTTCCTATTAGCAGAGTATTATTATTAAAAAAGAGCACGTTACCAGTAACTCTCAAATATTAATTCCAAATGAACTTTGTTTTTCTATTATGATACCTCAGTTAATAGCCGTTAGTTTCTTTTCGCGTCTTATTTGGGAGCGTTCTGCGGAACGTCTACACCCGACTCTAGCGAACAGCGGAATTCTTGTAATGTCCAAACACTATTTGAAAAAAAAATGTCTTTTTACATACCATCAACTCAAAGATCACGCGGTTTTAAACATTTCACGTAATGAAAGTATAAACGTTTAATATTAGTAAATGTAAGGCGATTATTATCAGTTGTTAATATATTTAATTGTCTACGTCTTGAAATAACGTTTGGATAAGGTATAACAAAAGAGGGTTTAAGAAATGTATTCTTCCAGTGTCTCTCTGGGGTCTTTGCATATTATATTCATTTTGACCTTTGAAAAAAGATTTGTTTTTCAACGTTTCTTTTCAATTTTACTTTAGGATCCTTTCGTCTTATTAATGACGATAGAAATATTGTTATATCACGAAAGTTTTGAAGTGTTTTATGGCCATTTATAAGCAATCTATAGTTCTGCGATATTGTAAAGAAAACAATTACAATTTTTCCCTTTTTTGCATGTATCGTTATTATTTTTATTTTAAGAGTTAATTAAGTAAGACACACTTTTAAATCTTGATGTTTTGAAATGACAGCCAATCAGATATGGCTAGCATATCGAAATATTGTCACGCAGCACTTGAGACTTATTTTAAGCCCGGTATAGCATTTTTTAGTAAAATATATCATTTATTACATTAGATTATTTAATTTTTTTTTGTTGAAATGAAGCATATACCTCCCAGGAATAGAGAAATTTCCTAGTCAGCAGAAACTGAGTATAATCACCAAGGCTACTTCTTAACTAGGGCGGGAATGCTGAGTTGCAAAAAAGTCACGGTGCAGGGAAAGAGTGAAAAAGTCAGTTGGGTTTTGAGTTTGGTAAGATCAATTTCAGTACAGGTTCTGCGTGGCCCAACTCCCTTCCCGGAAGGGTAGCTCCCCAGAAGTAATTAAATGTTAGTACGACCTTTATTTATATTCATGTCTTTGCTAATAAACTTGTACCTTGTTTTCTATCATTATGTTTTATTTTACAAAAATCTTCAAAAATATTTATTATCTTGTAAACTGGTAGGTTTAAGAGTATATTATGGTTCATAAACCCAAGCTAAAATTTTATGAAGAATACAAATATGAAACAGAATATTGTTCTATTTAAAATAACAAAGTTAGGTGCTACATCCGGTGTAAGCGGAAGAAACACATATATGAAAATATTTTCGTTAGATCCGTCATATATAAAAACCCCCTTTGCCAAACTTTCAAATTTTTAAACTGAACAGATCCCAAGAAACGTCTAATACCCGCTTTCCGTGAATAACCCTGTATAATCTACAATGCGAGTCCCGTTATCAGTTTTAATCAATCAGTGGCGGCTCGTCAGGGGAGGCAGGGGAGGCTGAGCCTCCCCTTGGAAGAACCACCATATCTTCAAAAGTAATATCTTAAGAAATTTCTATTAGTATATCTCAATTTTCAATATTTTTTATTGTTTATTATTCATTAATTAATTTTCAGTTTATATATAACATTTTTGCATTTCCTTTCCACAAACATACCTATAACGTTACAGTCCGGATAGTCTTTGTATGCATATTTCCCGGTCGGCCGGTCTTTTACTGAATGAACACTGTGGTTCGCTGGAGGCTAATACGAAATAGCTTCCAACTTTACCGCATTTACTTATAACATGAATGACCTTGAATTTCTTTGCGCTGTGTAAAATAGCAACACTTGGAATAGCCAAGTATGAGGCTAGCTTCAGATCTTAGTTTTTATAGCGCATGTGCACAGGTCTTTCAAGAGTCAGGTGATTCACAAAGAAAACGAACTGACGTCTGACAGTCTGACAGTTGTGTTTAACCGGTTAAGAACAACTTGACGTACAAATACATAAAACATTTGATAGGCGGGCTAGAAATAAGTGCTCTAGGTGAAAATATTCCCAACAACATGTCTTGTTGTCCAGACGTGGTGGATTATTTGTTATTAAATGGATTTACTACTCTTATTTATGACGAAAAGGTAAGAATTAAAAGAAATGCCAGGCCTACACCAGCAATGGTTTCGTTAGTTTTTAAAAGTGGTAAACAAAACAGAGGGTTTTGTGATAACAATTATAAAAAAGTCGAGTGGTTAACGGCATCAACAGTTAGAAACAAATTATATTGTTGGAGATGTTTATTATTTACTAATGATCAATCCTCAATTTGGGGCAGGGCATGGTTTAATAATTTGCAAAATTTGTCGCGAGGTTTAGAAAGGCACGAAAAATCCCAGGAGCACACTTCATCTTGCATTAAATTCGAAATGTTTGGTAAACAAAATATTGTAAATTTCTTGGATTCTGCACATAAGAGAGAAATAGAAAATGTTAACGAAAAGGTCCGTGAGAATAGGGAAATATTAAAGAGTTTAATAGATGCCGTTATATAGTTATCTTCTCAAGAAAATTCTTTCCGAGGACATGACGAAAAACGAGAATCGTGCAATAAAGGAAATTTCAAAGAGCTGGTAGATTTTTAAAAAACTTATGACCCAAAATTAGAGAACTTTTTGAATAACGCCACTATTTTTTGAGACAATTCCGGTAAGCTTCTGTAGAATGATCATTTTCAAGACTTAAACGCATAAAAACATTTTTACTAGAAACAAAATGAGTCAAGACCGCCTTTCAAATGTATCGCTTATTTCAATAGAAAAACGTTTTTTGTCAGAATTGAGTAAACGCGATTCATTTTATGATGAAATAATCAACCATTTTGCTAGTTCCAAAAATCGCAGGTTACCACTCATTTATAAAAATATTCAGGCTTTAAAGCAGAGATTAATATAGGTAGTTGTTATTTTAGAAAAAATATTTATTTGTGTTATTTATTTTTTAGGAAATATTTTTTATTCTCCATAATATAGAGTTCCGCGGTTATATTTTTTTTATGTAACTTCTTTCTCAAAACTATTTTAATTTCTATTAAAACTTATAATTTTACACGCCTGGCAGTGATAATGAATAGAATTTTTTGTTTGTAGAAAAACACTGTAATTTTTTTACCAAAACTATTTTTATTTTTATTAAAAGTTATATAATTTAATTACAAGTGGGATAGTAGGACTCCCACGGCAAAAAAATTTAACGCGCCATTGTAATACCTCAGGGGTGGTGGGGAAATGTACAAATTGTAGTCATATTGCACATCAGTTGTCTTTCAGAATATCAAGCCTCCTCTGCAGACAATATCACGAGCCGCCACTGTAATCAATTTACGCAAATTCATGCGTACAACGCAGACTAAGTTAACAAAGGAACATGTAATCAAATTCTAAGGTAATTTCGAAAATCAATTTTATGCAATCAACATGGAACACGTATTTGAACACTATAAACTCGAATACCTGACAGTAAAACACACTATAATTATTATATTGAGGTATTGGACAATAACAGGCTCTAAAGATGGAGTAGGATCTTTTGCTGTGAACTAATGTTGAAGTAGCTACCACATTCCACACAAACAACAAAACGCGCTAAATACTATTCAACGAGTATTTCATCAAATCATGTTTGCAATATCTGGAGGTAATTAAATCTGATCATGGTTAAATCTAATCATCTCCAGATGAATGCCAACATGGTTGACGAAACTCACGCCGAGTATATTATTCGACTGTGGTGTTTAGGGTTTTCGTGTTTATGGACACGGCTTCTTCGCCAATATTTCAGACTTTTTGAAATGTTCTCAAAATTTGCAGCAGTAACTGAATTGACTGAACATTTAGTTTTAATCAATTTTCCCAAATATCATGTTACCATTTACTGCCACCCTGTGTAGGTCCTACGAAATCTCGAATAATCTTGGTTAGAACTGTGAGAAATTGTACAAAATTATGTTGAATTAAAGCGTGGACAATTCTACAGTAATTGATATAAATTAGCATGAGTCTGGTTATTTCATATAGTTGATATGTGATTAAGATATATTAGTTGAATATAGATAGCATCACCTGAAAGCGTATTTGAACAACTTGAAAAAGGCACCAAACCATCTGGCAATATAATATAAACTGTGCACCATGAAGTTATCTTCATTGAATGGCAACAGGCTGTTACCTAAGAAAGGTGAAGCAGCGAGTGCAAGTAGTGTGGGAATCCTACAGAACAAAGAGGGAAGCTACCAACATGCACACGGACGAAAAAGATAAGTTCTACTAGTAGCATTCGTTTATTATTTTATTAATCATTAATAAGTTAAACCTAATTGAATTACTTAAAATTGGAAATGTATTAAAATTAGGGCGGGTCCCACAACAGGAAGGTTTCAGCTGGCAGCTGTCACATGGTCCATATATTGAGCTTATTTATGGATACAAAAATGCATCTTAAGTAGTTTGGATCTGCTTGATATACAGAGCGTCCCAAATGTTTTCCTAGATCTCTTTTTTATTTCCTTCCGATTTTCCTTTTTATTTTGCTTTACCTTGGCGAGTCGGTATACAGGGTATTTCAAATGTTCTCACGGGGCTCTTCCTTGCACTTTCACTGTAAATGACTATTTACCATTGGAACGGGCAATAAATAAAAGCTTTTTGCGGCGAGCTAATGTACGTTTTGACAAACAAACGAAGTGAACGCACTGATACAGGACGTTGAAACGAAATAGATTTCTGGGAAATGAAACTATATATGGACGCAAGCGGGCAGGAGGAGGTGCACAGTTCTAGATTCAGAAATAGAAGAAACAAGAAGACTCAGAAGTAGAATAAATAAGTAGACGATGATAGATGGAAACTTAAAAGATGCATCTCATAAACGCCTATACCTCACCATCCAATGATGATAGACGGAGACATAAAAGGAGCATTGTGCCTTCCTACGTCAAAGGATCAGTTAGAGGTTGCTCTTTTTGAATTAAATAATACAAATAAGTATAAAAACTTGAAATTAAATATTTCGCCGATGTTTCGGAAATCTAATCTGTTTCCTTATTCAAGATCTCGTTATAGTATACATACGGGTATAAAATTTCAAGTCAACATTTTAAACCGTTCCAGAGAAAACGCGCGGATAAATTAAAATCTCGAGACATTTCATGATATTCTAAACCTATTTCAATAGTAAAAATGTTTGAAATTTGTTTTACGATTACTAAACTTCCACTACGTGGATGTGGAAGTAGAAGTTGTGGTAACATCCTGGCTCATTGTCAGTTCAGTTCACTTCGTTACTAATATTGTTTGTAACTATTAGCTGTAACTGAAAAAAGCTAACCATATTATCTTTTACCCACTTACACCTAAATATTCTAATTTTTGCCAAATGGTGAACTCTTGGAGCGCCAATATATAATGTACTTTATAGCGCATAAATTCTTGAGACAGTACTGGGTTTGAGCAAGTAAAGAGTTACAGAGAATAAAAGCATTTTAAAATGTAAAAATAGACTAACCTTTTGTTAAGGGCATCCCTGGGATGCATCGGTGGAAAGGGGGTGGGAGTAATCGTGGCATTTCCTATAGTTTCGTTCGACTCGCCTGGAATAAAGTCAACTTCCAGAATAGCAATAATGGAGGTCAAATGACGGCAGGTCAACAGAAGTCTGCAGGACTCGCAACCGCTCTTTTCAACTATTTCTGAAAAAAAGAATTAGATTTCAACCACATTGCCATTCAACAAGGGAACATTACAATTAACAGGGGGAATTTAAGGGTTACTTCTTGTGAATCGTGTCTAAATATAAAAAATGTACATTCAGACGTCTTACAGCCCTTTAATATTACAGTGCTTCGATAATGCAAAAATATGAACATATTTTAATTCATTATCGGGATCTTGAAAATTTAGGCCCGTTAAAACAATAAAAATTGTGTTAAGGTGGCCATTCCCTAGAAAGAGACATCCGATAGGGAAATACTTACTATTTTTCGCCATAACTTTTTTTTTCTTAGTACGTGTAATTAAAAAAAACTATAAGACTCCCTAAATAGAACCTTGACAAGACTATTACTATGAATTTTCACTCGATAATTTCAGTGGTTTGCAAAATAGTTAGATTTAAATTTAAACATTATTCTAATCTTCCTATTTCGTAGTTTTAAATTAAACTATTTTGCAAACCACTGAAATTATTGAATGAAAATTCATAGTAATAGTCTTATTATGGTTCTACTTAGGTAGTCTTATAGCTTGTTTAAATATACATACTAAGAAAAAAAAGTTATTGCCAAAAATAATAAATATTTTCCTATCGGATGTTTCTTTCTAGGGAATGGCCACCTTATTTTATTACGTCGTTGCGTACTGAACGGAAGGATTGTAATGGTGCAAAAGTCACTCTCGCAGATTTCTTCAGATTTTTACTTCCATCTGCTTGTTTATCTGTCTGTTGGCCTATACCTAAAAAACCATTTGAAGGAAAGGAACAATATCATAAGAGATGTGATTGAGTTAATTGATGAGGGGCGGAATGAGAATCCCTCACAGAATATGCAAAATAATAGTTAGTAAAACCAAAATAACTCATCAATTAGGAATTCCCATAAGGAAAATATCAAGCTATCGCTCCTCTGGAATGGTACTAACTGTAGACTGTACTATTGGAGATAGGAACCAGATATCTTGTATTTACCTATTATTCGTCGGCTGCGTGAAGACTCTGTTTTGATGAAAGTCGACAACATTATGACTGACAGATATTTTATCATCAATCCTCTTTAACTTCTAAAGTGAACATGCGATGCTACGTATATTGGAGGACTAAAGGGGTGGATAGCTCATGTAAAATTAAGATATCGAACTTGAGATTTACAGATGGTACCACCTTAGTTGCAGCAAATGAAGATGAGCTCTGTTCGACAGTCCTCAAACAATAAGCTCTGAGTGCGGTTTAGTGACTATAAAGTAACTACCACAAATACCAAAACAATTGAACTGAACACATGTTAAGGACAGAAAATTCTCACAAGATTATATTTTGTATTATTTTCCATATATCTCGAGATCACCTTTTATAAATAATTGCCAAACAAAAACAAAGTTACTCATTCTAGTGAATAATTTTATTGTGGATATAGCTATAATCTACGCGCCTTTCGTCAACAATATTGGCATAATCTAGATAGAGATTACTAATCAATGAGCATTGAATGTAGGACAGGCTATATACAGTGCTTAAATTTCAAAACTTGTCTAGTTAAGAAAATGCTGGTTCAGTGTGTAATATAAAAAATCATCAACCAAGAATTCTGGACGAGACAACGCAGGTCGAAGTTCTTGGTAATTTCGCTAAGGATCTTAATATTTCCATTCCGAAAGTAATCAAGTTAATTTAGGTTTCTACTGATTCTGTACATAACATACTCAAAGCAAACAAGTTCCTTCCGTACAAATTGCAAACTCAGAGAAGATGATTGTAACAGAATGGTTCAGTTCTGAGTAATGACAAAAAATCACAGATGATTTAAATTTGTTAAAAAATATTTGATTTAGCGATGAATCGATATTTTTCTTGAATGGATTTGTTAACCAACACAATTGTTGGTATTGGGACAATCAAAAACCACAGTGTTTAGGGAGGACCATACACAGTATCCCCAGAAGATCAATGTGTGGGCAGATATTCTTGGGGACGAAATAATCGGGCCTATTTTAATTTAACAATATCTCACGGAAGAACAGTATTTAGAACTTTTAGAAAATGTAGTAAATCCACTAATCACTTAGTCACTATAAAACCAGACTGATGAAGTCGGAAACGTTATGCTGGAAGAGCACAATTTATACTATTTCCAACAAGATGGAGCTCCTTCTCATTACCCTCTTCTCGTGAGGCAATGGCTACACGAAACATTTCCTGGGAAATGGATTGGAAGAAGAGGTGCCCAAGAGTGACCGCCAAGATCTTCAGATTTGACACAACTTTATTTCTCTCTTTGGAGGTACTTAAAATTTCAAGTTTATAAAACTCAGCCAGAAGACACGATGATCAAAACTAGAATGACTCGAGACGGATATCCCGGAAAACATTACAAAATTGATGTATTCCTGTATTTCAGAAACAGTTAGAATAATTTCATTTATTTTTTACATGTGGATAGAACTTTTTAAGTCGTTTAAAATGATGGGTCACAAGACAGGTGGTGCCATTTGAAATTATAACGTTGGGGGGATTGGGGGTGAAGGGGATGAAAACAAAACTGAACCAATAGTGGTTTTGAAGTTCCCCCTCGAACAGTAAATCGACGTGTTTTTACTGAAAATCGTGTCTACTTCAGATGACGAGTTATTCTGGGTGGCAAGTTTTTGAAATTAAAGCGCTGTTTTTAAAAAGTGAATTAACAAATTGTATAGTTTATATCTTCGGAACTTGAGTCTTTTTGTTATTTGTTAGTGGCTATCACTACTTTGATTGGAAAATGGATATCCATATTTTTAAGCATTTAACATATGTATATGATTTTATTTCTTATTTTTTTTAATTTTAATAGTCGTCTTATGTAATTTATTACCTTTATCAAGGGTTCTTTTTTTCATATCCAAAATCGTCTTAAAATTTTAATATGGAATTGTATTGCTCCTAACTTCTTTTCGGCCAGAATGTACGAACACTTCGTTCAATGTTGTATTGAGAATAAATGAGCTATTTAAGTTTTGTTTTTATTCTGAAATACGACACATGGCAATGAAACTGAATACACCTAGAGATTGTATAATTCGATTATTAATTCTATTTGTGTTAAAATTATTTAAGCGAGGTGAAAAAATATATCAATATTTCCCGAGTTCACGCTCCAAAGAACTTTTGAAACTGGATATTGAACAAACGTGTAAGTTATTGAGAATTTAGCAACGCGCCGTGTAGGATTAAATTTCGCCCAACAGATGAATCAACCTTAGCGTAAGCCCTGTGAGTTAGCATAATAACAGTCCTATTGTGCCAACCCCAAACATGAACCAAAATCCCTTCAATTGACAACATATTCAATCAGCAGAATATAAGGCGTATGCATCATAGTCTGTCATTGAAATATGCTCCAAATAAATTAGTTTGCCAATTTTACAGTGCAATTACAAGCTGGAGTAATTTAATTAAATCGATGTTAATTTGCATTTTAAAATGCGTTTAGGTCCCTCACTTATTTCCTCTGATGACAGGTGGCACTTAGTGAAAGTGATTCTCACTTCCATTACTGCATTTTTTTTTTCGAAAACTCATGGTTAGTACTTTTAAGTACTATACAGGGGAACTGAATCGATCGATATAGGGAAAAGCATGTAACAAAAAATTTTCAAAATTTTGGTAGTTACTGAGTTCAATGTGGCCAATTCAACCAAAATACTCACAAGCATGTGGCACTTTCGGTTATGCCGGAAGTAGATATCAACTTATACCCTATATATTCTCAATTTTTCGAGATGCTCGTTAAATTCTGAGTCGAAAACATGTGCATTCACTATACCTAAACCTAGCAGTTTCCGATATATTTGACATTTTATAAAAATTTGACGGGTACAACTGTTTGCAAGAACCGTTATAACTTTCTTCATACAGAAGATCCTCATTTGTTCTTTGGTACGTAGAAAGAACACACGATGAGCTACTTTCTACAATAGAAATATATTTCAAAACAGTATACTAAGTGCTCCATTTTTCACGTTACATTTAGTCAAATTCAAGCCCCAAAAACTTTTTTAGCTCCAACCGAACACTCTGTATTTTCTTACATCAAGTTATGCAAAATTAAATTCCCTTTTTTCTAGTATCGGCATTGTGGGGGTTAAAGTTACAAGTTTTTGAAATATTCGCGACATGTTTAGTTCTACTCGATTTTAGTAAAGCCTTCGATACATTGAATCCACATATTTTACTCTCTAAGTTGCATTATTTCGGGTTTTCTAATGATTGCATTAATTTCTTTAAATCCTACTTAACCAATAGAGAACAATGTGTCGCTGTAGCAATAGACAATAAGATTACCAAATCAACATATGCACCACTATATCAAGGGGTGCTCCAAGGGTCCATTTTGGGACCCCTGCTATTTTTAATATACGTCACAGACATGAATGGTGAAATTCAATATTCTGGTGTCATGCAGTATGCTGATGATTCCCAGTTAACTCTCGGTGTTTGTCTAAGTAATCAAGTAATTGCACAAGAAAATATTATGACAGATCTACAAAAAATTCAAAAATTTTGTTCGGATCATAACTTAAAAAGTAATACATCTAAATCTATTTTAGTGATAGCAGGTTCAAATATTCCAGGGATAAACTTTTCAATCGCATATTTCCAATAAAGTAAGATTGGCATTTAGTCGCTTAAAAGGTTTATACCCATATAAAACTTGCACGTCACCTATTGCCAAATATCGCTTATGCAATAGTCTCGTACTTTCAATCCTTGATTATGGTGATATAGTATGTAACAACTTTATTAGTACCGCCACACGTCGTCTGATACAAACAGTTCAAAATGCTTGCATGCGCTTTGCGTACAATATTCCCTTTAGAAATCACATTACTCCCTACTTAAATCATAATTCTATCCTAAATATGAAAAACAGACGTATATCACATATGTACGGACTCATTTATAAAATGATGAGGACTGGTGAGCGCCATTACCAACGAAACAAGTTCTTAGTCCGGAACCATGAACAAAATACAAGGCACATGCAAGATTTGAAAATATCGAAACACAAATTTAAAAAGTTATCTGCAAAAACATTTAATTGTCAAATAAAAAGCATGCTGCTTGCCGCTCAAAATGTTGCCGCCTAAATCAGCGGTACCCTTCCCTGCATGCACTATCTTAAAAACATTTCTACCTTAAATTGTTCTGATTGATCCCCCTCCCCTGCACCGGTGACGTGACATCGTAGCACACTTTCATACTTTCATACTTTTATTCATTTGTTCTCTTTCTTACTCTCATTATACTTAGTTCAAGTCGTATATTATTTCCTCTTTTTGTCAGGGTCATTGGAAGAGCACCATCTAGGTGAAATGGTACATATTTACCGTGTACGTTTTATTTGTATGGTGAATAAAGATATTATTATTACTATTATTATTATCATTATTATCATTTCATTTCTCAGCCAAAGCTGGTAGCGGTTATATTGCGAAATGAAGCAGTTCAGCTCCTCCCATTTAGCTTAGAACCTTACGAACAATGTGACAGGTTTGCAGTAGCACTGCACGCTGTTCCACTGTGGCAATGGTTTTTGAAAGTCCAAAGTTACTTAGGTTCCTCGTGAAGTTTTTACTCATAAGTCCTTCAGCAGATATCACAAATGGTACAATTTCGATATTTTGGAGATTCCACTGGTGTTTCAGATCGTAGGCCAAATTTTCATATTTGGTGCCTTTTTCTATCTCGGTCTTTCTGATGTTGTGTGAGAGAGGTACCGAAATGTCTATAATGACTGCCTCTTTCTCTTTCTCATTATTATTATTATTTCTTAAATGGTCAAATTATTGAATGAAAATGCATAGTAATAGTCTTGTTATGGTTCTACTTAGGTACTCTTATAGTTTTTTTTTAAATATACGTACTAAGAAAAAAAAGTTGTGGCCAAAAATAATAAATATTTCCTTATCGGATGTCGCTTTCTAGGGAATGGCCACCTTAATCGGTATTCTCATGCAATGATAGCCCTGTTAAACACCTCAATATCATTTGAGAGTAAGAGTATACATATTCAGCAAATTTAGTTTAAGGTACGTAAACTTGTTTCTGTGCAGATAAACCACGCCTTGTCGTAGAGCAATGCAGGGCACTGGTATAAAACAATAGCGCCATCGCTTGGCCGCGTGGAGTTGAGAACAGTGCACCTCTTCTGCTTTTAATAGCGTAGCTGTTTAGACGTGTGAAAATAAAACAAATTAATCTCAGTCTCGTTATTAAAATGGCGTGTGTTTATACAACTGCAGAAAAAGTGCAAATTGTGAAGTGGTACTTCGGGGGCCATTCCACTGAAGACACAATAAATTTATTTACTGTGGCATATCAAGACAGACCAATACCCTCAGCTAGCATAATTTCATACATCATTAAAAAAATTGAGAATTTCGGGTCGGGAATTATTGTTAAAAATACTGTCAACCCGAATTTTCAGTAAAAATTAGCATAATCTTAGCCATGATTAGAAGCAATCATCAGTGATAGTCATTCTCTTATGTCAAAAAATGCAACACATTTAAATTACACCTTCGAAGACTTTACATTTATTTAATATTTAAAAGCATTTTGTATTAAATAAGATTACAGATTTTTTAAAACGTGTGTTTGCTGGTCACAACTCAGACTCAGTTAGAGGGAAACCTCTCAATTGCACTCTTTTAACAAACAAAATAACGAGTTCTCTGCACTGCAGAGTATAAAAAAATAAATATATCTAGTAATTGATTACTAATTTCCTTTAAATATAGAGAGTGTTCGGTAAACCACGGATAATTATTATGAACCTTATATCTATCAAAATACCAAAACTTAGCCCGAGTAAGAAACACATCGAGACACGGGCACTTCAAAAATTTTGGAAAATCGCCAACTCAGGTCAAATCTTTGGGCACTATTATTATGATGGAGCTTTTTTACAGTGGGTGCATAGATCCAGTGAAATGAAATAATCGTAGTTAAACCACTGGATCTATACACCCACTACACAAATTTCCATCACAATTATTAACGAGGACGCTAACTCCCGTATTTTGGGCGCTATGATTACAAATCGAGTTTTATTCTAATTTTATGTTTGCTAACTGTTAATGAAAAGTAGTATGTGGTAACAAAAGCAGAAATCAGATTTTCGATAGCAGTCACTTTCAGTCTATAAAAGAAAAGTGAATTCCACTGGGTTCTGTCAACTTCTGGTAATCAAACTTTGAACTTATGTTGTGACATAGATCTACTAAACATATATTCATATTAAAAACCACGTTGTACAAATTCCAAAATGGTATAAAGGTTTGTTACAAATTCTTTTTCGAAGAACAGTTATTGCCGTTAGAATACAACGGGAGGTTATTTTAAGCTGATTACAAGTATTGCTAAGATTAAGTTTTGGTATTTTGATAGGTCATGACCTGATATCATCGGGTTCAGTATAATTCATAGTTTACTCAACACCCTGTATAATAGGACTAATTATTTTAAAGCAGATAAATTATAAAATAAGTTACCTATGTATCCTGAACTTGTTTGTTGAAAATGAATCAAAACCAAAATCCACAACAAAACGAACATGTCCTTTTAGATAGTCCTTATCGATAAATTTCCTTTTCTTTTTAGGTCCTATTTTCACAGTCATCACTAAAGCACTTTTTCGCACAACTTCGAACAAAAATCATTTAAATTCCGACGTACAGAACGGTCAGTCTCTGCAATTGCGTAACTTGTTTATTTTCACTGTTTTAAACACTTCAGCGCGAAATATTTATTTACATGATGAATTTGGTGGATCCAGATTTAAATAGATTAGTTCCAGAGGTCTAGAAATGTTGGAGATCTGAAAATTATATAATATGATATTAATTAGTATAATTATATTGATGTAAATGAATATAATGAAAATTACAGAGTAAAAGTCGAGAAAATTAATGCTTGATAAATTGTGTGCTTTAATTCAGTTGCATTAATCACCAAAAAATTGGACTTACTTTTGTTTAGAAAAACAATTTTTTAATATGCCGACATGCTGCTAGCAATAAACTGCATGATTCTTAAAAGTTAGGCACATTAAAAACAAACTAACCATTATACTCTTCGACAATTTACTGCACTTTTTATATTATTGTCGCAAATTCTTTAGGATGCTTTTTGCAGTTTTTTGTAAATAATATTAGTATTAGACAATTTTAAAATATAACAAAATACATTTTTTTTTATTTAAATAATTAATAGCTTTTTCATTTATTGATCTACACTGCTGGCCACTCGAACTTACACATAGAGACTTTTAGGCAAAATTTAAAGTTCAATATTTTCAACAGGAATGCAAATTTTTGAACGCGGCTTGCAAATTTTAAGAGCTAGTTTTTTTCGGATTAAGCTGCATGACGTATATTTATCGTAGGACCATAAGTTTATTATATACGGGGTGATCAATGAAGTCATGCAAAAAGTCAAAAAGTTTGTATGAGTGAAATTTCCGCAAAAAATTTTTTTGGTCGTTGCAATATGGTTCCTTACTAAGGTAACATCAATATCTCTAGACGGTTTTGTCAGTTTTTGGATTTAGGCCCTTAGGCCTTGTACACACTACTCAACATAAAATTTGGATACCGAAATCTGTAAAATGCTATAACTTGACATTGGATTGACGGTTCTTGATGATTTTTGCGGATTTGGAATCCTTATTTCACGTACATTTTCTATGGTCTAAGCATTTTATTTGAGGGTTGAAATTTACACATTATACCGGGTCGATAATAAACAAAAACGTAGCGACAAGAACAAGTTTATTACATTAAATTCTACAATATACAACATTGCTTAACAACGACCAAAAGTCAATTCTTAAAAAATTTATAATTCTAATTCTGGTAATTTTTAATAACTGAAAAAAAATTTAACTAAAAAATTAAAAATTAATTTAATTTAAACTTAAATTAAAATTAAATTAAAATTACCTAATTAAAATTAGGTACATTAATTAAAAAAAAGAGAAGCTAATATTTTGTTGGTCCTCCTGCTCGGAATATTACTTCCCGACATCGATTTGGTAGAGTATCCACAAGATTATTTATAAAATCTTGTGGAATATTCTCCCATTCTTCACGAATGGCCTCACTGAGCGTTTCTAAGGTTGCAGGGGGTACATCAAGAGATCTTACTTTAAGTTTTAAATAAGACCAAACGTGTTCGATGACATTAAGATCCGGAGACTTTGCAGGCCAGTCCATCCTATTGATGTTTTGTGCCTGCAAAAACTCTGTGATCCTTCGCGCTCCGTGAGGTCGAGCGTTGTCATCCACCAATAGAATTTCTGGGCCGTAATGTCGAGCAAAAGGAACAACAATAGGTTCCAAAATTTCCTCCTGATAAACAGTAGCATTAAATGTTTGGTTGGTAATGAATAGCTCGGTTTTACCATTTCTTATGATACCTCCCCACACTGTAACACCTCCGCCACCAAATGCTTCTTTTGGCCTTCTCCAAACTAACATTCGGCCATCGGAGTGAAACAAATTAAATCTTGTTTCGTCAGTAAATAAACAATGGCTCCACTCTGCATTACCCCAATTCGCATGCCGATTTGCCCATGCCCGCCTATTCGCTCTATGGCGTTGTAATAACCGCACACATTTTGCTCTGCGACGGGCTCTATAATTTAAAATGTTTGGCATTATGTTATGTTTAAAAAAAAAATCTCACCTCAAGTTGTTTTTATTTAATGTTCTTCTCACTGTTCTGTCCGAAACTCTCACCCCAGTTTGTTATCTTAAAGAGTCATTTAGTTTTCTAGAGTTCTTTGTTCTATTCCGCATAGTTTCTCTCATTAAAATTCTTTCGGTTCTTTGGTTTATTTTTTTTGTCCACCCCCGTGCCCATAATTATGATCACCAGTAGTTTCGACGCGGCGGTTCAAATTATAAATTGTCTTTCGGCTGACATTGTAAATGTGCGCAACTTGCTGTTTTGACATTCCTTCGTTGAGAAGTCGAATGCAATTTTCCCTTTCTGCCGTGGTTAAACGCCTCATATTAATTAAACTTTACAAAATTATAACACTGAAATATGTCAGATTATTTCTGAAATAATGTAAACAGTTTTTAATTCCATAGCAACAAATTTGTTTTTCCAATGCCTACTTTGAAATTGACGCGTCGCGTAGAAATTACACCTGATCATAATTATGGGCATGGGGGTGAACAAAGAACTCTGTAAAACTGAATGATTCTTTGAGATAACAAACTGGGGTGTGAGTTTCGGACAGAACAGTGATAAGAACATTAAATAAAAACAACTTGAGGTGAGAATTTATTTTTACAAAAACTTAAATAATGCCAAACTTTAGAGCGCGTCGTACCCTACGTTTTTGTTTATTATCGACCCGGTATAATGTGTAAATTTCAACCCTCAAATAAAATGCTTAGACCATAGAAAATCTAAGTGAAATAAGGATTCCAAATCCGCAAAAATCATCAAGAATCGTCGATCCAATGTCAAGTTATAGCATTTTAAAGATTTCGGTATCCAAATTTTATGTTGAGTAGTGTGTACAAGGCCTAAGGGCCTTAATCCAAAAACTGACAAAACCGTCTAGAGATATTGATGTTACCTTAGTAAGGAACCATATTGCAACGACCAAAAAAATTTTTTGCGGAAATTTCACTCATACAAACGTTTTGATTTTTTGCATGACTTCATATACCTAGTAAACTTATGGTCCTACGATAAATATACGTCATGCAGCTTAATCCGAAAAAAACTAGCTCTTAAAATTTGCAAGCCGCGTTCAAAAATTTGCATTCCTGTTGAATATATTGAACTTTAAATTTTGCCTAAAAGTCTCTATGTGTAAGTTCGAGTGGCCAGCAGTTTATTTTGAGAGAGTTTTTCCTCTAGCTAACACTAACTTACTATCCAAATTTAAACACAGTCGGACTTTTCATTCTTAGGTTATCGTGTTTACAAGAAACGTGACGGACGGACAGATAGACAGACAGATAGATGGATGGATATTTTGAAAGTTCTTCGGAATTCGATCACTAACATAATGATATGATTTTTTTTTCTCTACGAGCGATATTACCGGTTTTAGAAATGTGCCGATCAAATGCAATATACTCCTCGTTTTGTATTTGTGAACAGTATAATAAAGTACAATTTAAAATAAATTGTTAACTCAATACCGGCATGGTAGCTCAGTCGGTTAAAACATGTTAGTTGCAAGCACATTTGATCAGATTGTCTATTGAGTACTTGGTTCGATCCCCAGCTCTGACGCTAGCAATGTCGATGGGTAATGGATGTTGTCTACGTTTTTTCAAATTTGTAACCCCCTTTCCGGACAGCCTAGACCTTGGACTTGGGGGTAGTCTACTATGTGTAGTGTATTATTTGAAGGTAAACGTTTCTTGCAAAACACCAAAATAGCGGTGTGACAGCTTCTACTATTAATGATAGATAGCTTGGCAACGTCTGAAGTTGAAGAGTTGACAAAAAAAATTGTATTACACTGAATAGATTAGAACAAAAAGTTTTTGATTGAACACACCAAAAGGGAAAGATGTAGAAGATATTGAAAATGGTATAGTGTACAATGTGTCTCTTAGAAAAATTTTTATTTAGATTAAGGTATATACTCTTCCTTCCCTTCCTTCTTTCAAATGATATTGAGGTGTTTAATAGGGATATTATTGCATGAGAATATCGATTAAGGTGGCCATTCCCTAGAAAGAGATATCCGATAAGGCAATATTTATTATTTTTGGCCATAACTTTTTTTTCTTAGTACGTATATTTAAAAAAATCTATAAGGGTACCTAAGTAGAACCTTAACAAGACTATTACTATGAATTTTCATTCAATAATTTCAGCGGGTTGCAAAATAGCTAGATTTAAATTTAAAAATAATGTTAATCTTCCTATTTCGTAGTTTTAAATCGAGCTGTTTTGCAAACCACAGAAATTATTGAGTGAAAATTCATAGTAATAGTCTTGTTATGGTTCTACTCAGGTACTCTTATAGTTTTTTTTAAATATTCGTACTAAGAAAAAAAAGTTATGGGCAAAAATAATAAATATTTCCTCATGGGATGTCTCTTCATAGGGAATGGCCGCCTTAAACAAGAACATTTCTATCAGACCTAATTTTTTTTTCAAATTTGGAAATGTCACGGTAGACTAATTTCTAAAATTCGGTCACATCGATGACATAGAATGATCACCAGAGACGTGTAAATAGTCATGTTTTATATAAATTATATATAAAAAATATATATGAATTTTTAGACATATAACAATTTCTCCTATGGCTACGAGCATGATACTACGATATTGACATCGTAGTATCATGGCTACGTGTAACCTTTATTTTGAACATGTTTTACAGGTTTAAGGGGTATTTACTGACGCTCAAAAATATCTACTATCAAAAATGCAGCCTTCTGTTATTTATGGCAATTTCAGAAATTACTGATTGGACTAAAATTGATGTAACTTTCGTAACATCCTCGTTTTAATAATATATAAACTTTCTCTGCAACAACATACCCATTTTTATATTACGTAGAACTAAAGAGGGTGATGCATATTTTATAATGCACTACCAATTCCCTATGGGTTTTATTAAACGAATAATTGAATTTCCCCACATGAACTGCCTTTTTTATTACGCCCTTGCCTTGATGTAAGCCGCCTCTGGGTAAAATTTGCCAGTCAAAAATTCTGGCCATTAAATTTACCTCTGTGGCACGGGTTGTTAAATTTATGACTAAGGGGAATACTTGTAATAAAACAAGTGCAATGTAGTTTTTATTGCTCAAATTGTAATGTAAATAGTAGTAAAAATGCAGTAAAGCCCGAGAGATTGTAAAGGCTGTAAAATATGCCCAAGAAAATGCCGCAAATATATTCTTATAGAGTGCTATTTCCACGACATATTGATTTAATGGTATATATGTATACCAAATTCGATTCAATATTGAATGTATACTTTGTAGTTCCTGAATTTATATCGAAACCCTTCTCACTGAACATATCTATAAGTAATTTAATATTACCACAATATATCTCTTTCTTCTTTATGAATCTTTCAGATCATTTGTGTAAGATAAATAGCAAATCTAAAATATAACTGGCACGATGAGATCGTGTAAAATTCACAAAAATATAATCTTGTAGATGAATAAATTTCTCACTCCTATTTAATGACACCTGCGGTGAATGTGTCAAAAAAGACGGTTTTAACAAATAATATGGGAAGAATAATTTTAAAAAAATTTGTTCTCTTGATGATTCTTAGGGAATGTTTTTCTCAGAAGCAATTCATGGATCTTTTCTAGAATTATACGCAAAAAGTAGAAAACTTTTTGCGCAAAATTGCCTACCAGGGGATGACGATTTGACATTAGCCAAATTGTATATAAGTTGTGTGCTTTTTTTAGGTATACAATATTTACAATCTTTCATGGAGTTAGAAAAATGTTTTAAAAATTCGTGGTCACGGAATGCCCTTTGGGGTGCATCATTTAGAAAAATACAAACAGGTCTGTTAATTTAAGAAACATATACTTATTTAGGTAACGTGAATAATCTAAATATAAAATGAACGACAGCAAATATAAGAATTATATTAAATAAATGAAAGTTCTGCTAAAAACATTATAACTTAAACACATTAAAAAGAGGGCGACAACAATGCAACAACTGGTCATAAGTAAATAATTATGGAAGAAAACTGGTCGGTCGTGCGTTTAACGTTAGATATAGAACACTTACCCTCGTTTAGACTTAACAAAAATGAAGTAAATTTTGAACCACATTTTTGGATTCTACCATAATTTTTCAAAATAAATGTTATATTAAGTCAGTGATATTAAGTACACAAGCAATGAAGTGAGTTTTGACATCAAATTTTACTTCCACACCCACGTACTGGAGTGGAAGCATAGTAATCGTAAATTTTTTTTTTTTAAATTGTTCTTGTTGAAACAGATTTAGAATTTACACGTCTGTGTTATCTAGATTGTAAATCAATAATTTTACAAATTGTTTTTATTTTAGTTCTCATATATAGTTTTTTCTGCTGTTTGCAAAATCCTCTAAAGAATATGTTTTGTTACAAGTATAAGCAAACAAAAACAATTCACTTTTAAAAAGGTTTAGAATGTCATGAAACATCGAGATTTTAAATTTGAGAGAAAAAAATTCTGTTTGTCTATCTGTCGGCGTGTTTGTAACGTAACTTCTTTGTACGCACGTTTCCTCTGGAACCGTTTAAGACATTGACTTGAAATTTTCTACATGTATGTAGTGTAACGAGATCTGCAACTGGATTGTTGTTTGAACTTATCCGATGAAGGGTTGGGGGGTAAATACAGGAGAATAAGTAAAGCAAGCTGGTAGGAGTACTAAAATTTGGGATTTGGTGTATATACTAGAAACCAAGGCCTCAGATTTAAACAAAATATTTTCCATCTCCCATATCATCCAATAAAATAAAAATGATACGTTCACTTGAGATTTGGTACACGTACATATAATAACGACATCTGGAACTAGGTTATATTTTGAGATTACTCCGTTGAATGGGTTGGGAGTAAGTAGAGGCTAATAGGGAAAAATGAGTAAAGCAAGCTAGTAAGAGTACAGAAGATTGAGATTTGGTATATATACCAGAAGTCAAGGCCTCAGATTTCTTTATAATATTTTTCAACACCCCACCACCTCCACTCTATTATTAAAGGGGTTGATAAATATAATTAAAATATTCACTTGAAAAATGCACGTATGTATTGTGATGACATCTCACTAATTAAGTTAATTTGGGATAATAAGTAGAGCAAGCTAATTAGAGTCCAGAAACTTAATTTTTGGCGTATATGCTAAAAACCAACGCCTCAATTTTTTTATGACGTCTGCCTCAAATATTATTAAAATTCTGTAACCAATTTTTTCTACATACTAGAGTGCAGATACAGTGAAGAAGTTTTTCTTTAAAGAAACTTGAATCGAAAATCTAGACGTGGAAGTAGTAATTCCTTAGACAGCGGTTTTCATGATTAAAAATACCCCATTCTTTGGAACGTATTTGTTTTGTGTTTCTTTAATGGATTGATTTCAACATTAAAAAGCGACTAAGTATGCAAGAAATTCTCTTGGTAGCAATCAATAATAAAAATTATACGCGTTTTGGCGGTAAACACCGTGATTTTTTGGCACGTTTGCATTCAATTTCAAAAATTTTGGCTTGTGGTATACAAAATGGGCTGCTAATATATAAACACATTGCTTAGACCTCTGAAAACTTAATGTTTAAACATTCCTTATTACCATCTATCCTTGATGGAGTAAAGAATACCTCCAGTAATATTAAAAATACAACATAACAATAGTAAAACGATATTGTTTGAGCAAACCGTTACTATGTGTAGTTCATTATTATTTATCACAGAAAATGAATAAAATACATATTAGTGTTCCATTCTTTTTAGTAAATAGATATTATAAATATTGTGGCTTCGTTTTCTTTTATATATTAAATACACTATTGCGAAAAGTTTTGAACTTTAATTTAATGTTAATGGTTTTTAAGTAGTATTTATATTTCTTTTATTAGAGGTACTATTTTAGCACTTCAAGGGGACGTAGATAGTGTTAGGCTGTGCCAAAAATTTTTCTGTATAAAGAAATCTGCGGTATATACATTTTTTAATTTCATTTACTTCAATTCATACTTCAGCATTATTTGTCTTGCCAAATTTATAATTTATTATTAGAAAATATTTAAATTGTCACCATGTTTTAATCGACCATGCCCCTCCTGTTTAAGCATTTGTACTTTTACAGAGAAAATATGTTTTTTCTTCATAGTAAAAATAGATCGTCTACGTACCTACCTCATTTGTTAGAATATCTTGAAACTATTTAACCATAATACATTTTATTAGGTATAATCTAAAACTAAACATTTCAATGAATCAACAAAATAAAAGATTGGTGAAAAAGATATAGAACGAGGGTGAAAATTGAGTTTGAGTTCATGTATTTGTTCTTTCCCTTCTCAATATTTGTTATACATTTATATAAAGTGTCTATCATGTCAATTTAAAAAATTCTCTCAGTCGACTCAAATACTTATCATTTAAATAAACATAGACCTTCTGTAAATGAAATTAGAAGTTCATTTTAAATCAGATAAACTTTAAGAGCTGTGAAAAAGAACTTTTTTAAATAATAATACAAGATAATGTGATCTGTATCTGTTTGAAGCAATTATTTTTACTTTAAAATCGAATAAGTTTATTACGTGGATCTAATATATTAAATATTTATGGAAACTATAGCAGTTTTTAACGAAATAAGGGTGTGATAAAAATCCAGTGTTAAACCGTTATTCAATATTGCGAACCTGCTTATAATTGGTAACTGTTTTGAAAAATCAAAAATTAATAATATTAGCAAAAAGTTACCATCAATTGAATGATGTACATAAGAAGATAAATAGTAACAAAAACTCTGTTTTTATTCCTTAAAAGATTTTTTTAAATATAGGTGCCTCTGTAAAGATGCATCCGCATACTCCGAAAGCACCCTGGTGTCAACATTACTTTCATTTTTTTAAAGTCAATATATTGACATTTTTCGCAGTATATTGAGAATCGAATGAAATATACTCTTCGTTTTGTATTTGCGAAGAGTGTACCTCAAGGCTCAGTCCTTGGACCCTTATTATTCATTCTTTACATTAATGATTTAGCAAATATCGTTGATAAAAATAGTTTAACATTATTCGCTGATGATACTTCTTTTCTTTGTTCAGGTCAATCTAAAGATGATGTTATATTAAGTAGCCAAAGTATTCTAAATCTTTTTGTTGAATGGTTTAATAAAAACAAACTATTTTTAAATATCTCTAAGACAGAGTTTATTTTATTTAAGCCTAGGAATTTTCCAGAAACTGAGAGCCAACTGATAAAAATAAATGAAACATCTATAAAACAAGCAAACACTGTAAAATTTTTAGGTATAAATATTAATCAGTCTTTAAATTGGGATGATCATATACGAGATTTGTGTTCAAAACTATCATCAGTTTGTTATGTACTCTATAGACTTAAATTTTTAACTAGCAAGCAAATATTATTTTCTTACTATTACGCACATTTCTATTCTAGGGTAACGTATAGCATTTTATTTTGGGATCTTCATATTCGTGGATAAAAGTTTTTAGAATGCAAAAAAGGGCACTACGTAATATAGCAGGTGTAAGCAAATTTCATTCTTGCAAAAATTTGTTCAAAGAATATAAAGTATTAACGGTACCATGTATATATATTTATGAAATACTAAATTATGTTAAATCTAATTATTATTTATTTGTGACTAACAATTTTAATCATAATTATGACACTAGGAATTCCAATGCTTTGACTATACCACAACATAATTTAGCATTATATGAAACTAATCCAATATATGTAGGTATTAAATTCTTTAATAAACTTCCTAATCATATAAAAAGTATTGGAAGTGTGAAACAGTTCAAAAACAATTTATATTGTTTCTTAATTCATCACTCATTTTATGATATTGACGAATACATGAATTTATAAATATTTTGGAGTCATGTCTCTCTTGGTAATTTTTAAATTGTATTTTTCGTTTTTTGTAAGTATGTATCTTTTAGACCAGTCCTACACCATATGTACATTTTGTATTGGTAACTTTTGGGACAATAAACATTATTATTATTATTATTATAATAATATACCAGTCGAAATTTGACATTTAATTTGTCTCATGCTTTAAAAACTAAAATCTAACGGTTCTCAAAATGTTAAAATATTGAGAAAAATGTCAATATATTGAGAAAAATGTCAACATATTGAGAAAAATGTCAATACATTGAGAAAAATGTCAATATATTGACTTTTAAAAAGTAAAAGTAATGTTGGCACCAGGGTGCTTTCGTGGCATTCGCTCCTTTGTTGGTTCCCTGCACACCAAACAAAATAATTGAAAAACAAATAGTAAATTTTCTGTTCTTTACCAGACGACAAACCCATTTAATGTTTAATCAATCTACTCCTGTTGTAGATACAATCACAACAGTACAGCTTATTTGAAATATACCTTCTATTTGGTTTGATAAAAATGCCACTTAGTTTTGCTCTACTTTTCACTCTTTGTGAACCTATTATATACCTGTCCTATATAACGAAATAGGACTTCCACTAAATGTTTTATCACATGTAATAAAGAATTGTTTGTGCACATAGGATCAAATTGACCCAGGCAAAATTAAAAAGAAGAAAACAACTAGCATGACGCCAACGTTTTGTACCTACATCAATCTGATTCAACAGGGCAAATACAGCATGAGAGACAGGCACATATAAAAACAATGCGAGATAGCAAGCAGACGGAATTCAATTAACTTGATTTTCATAAACTGAAAGGCGAAATCTAAAGAAATATCAGAGGGCAACTTTTTTACGATTCCGTTATTTACAATATGCCTAAACGAGAAAGGTAAAAGATGAACAATACTACAGCAATATAATACATTCTCGTGCGTCACCCTGCAGCAGATGATGGTTAAAATTACATTTTAACAAAGTCTCTTGGGTGCAGTTTTCTTTATGCGACTCTAGCCGGTAGCGTGAAATCATGTGAATATATCTTGCGATCTTGTAACAGAGCAAAGGTGAATTTAATTTTGTAAAATTTGTATACGAGGTATGAGGAAACATAATTTAGTTTCTCATATATTTTCCCTGCCTTTGAATTTTATTTACGATAAGCGGAATTCCCCCTTTTTAATATCAAGTTAAAAACATATTACAGGTAAGATGATACTGTAATGGATGTTACATTCTGCTCAAAAATGATGAAGAAAAAATTTGCGTAAGGTATACAAATATATCTCGTATCTATTTCAATAGTAAATGTGACCATTTATATTTCTATTCCACGTGTGTTTTAATTAATTAATTACAAACACATCGGATAGACATCACTATTTTTTTCCAAGCTATTGTTCAACTGCACATGTTTTTTAGTCAGTTTAGGCCAAATCTTGTTAATGAATTTTGAACAAATTCCACTAACTTAGTGCCTTGAAAGTTTACATATGTGTACAAGATGTCTCACCGGGAACTGAATCGATCGATATAGGGAAAAAAATTTTTGAAAATTTTGAGAGTTTTTAAACTCCTACCTTGACAGAGTCAATAGTCTAATATTATCCAATATGCGTTTTACAGTGTTTTGTGATGGTTTCTGTTTTTGTGGGTAGCAAATGTGTTGTGTGTTCTTGATATTAATTTATCACTCAGACATCGGGAATTTTATCTTGATGACGTAAAAGTCACGGTTGGTTCTGCCGGCGCGGAAAGATTTTTATGCAAGTATGATACAATTTATCTTACCTTGTACTTTTTTCAGGGAATTCCTTAATATATAAAAGTATATTATTAATATTTGTTCTAAATGCTCTGAAGTTAACTTTCGCCGTCTGTCATTGAAAATAATCCATTTATATTGAGAAAAAGACTACTCAACGTCAATAGATGTTAAAGTTGCCGTATTGACGCCTTGTATAGAAAAGTCTACTTCTTTACCGTTTAAAAGATCTGTTACAGATGACATCGTTAAAAGTCCGGGATTGGTTTTTAAAACTCTTTTTAATTTTGTTTGAACCCTCTCAGCGATTTTTCTAGGTAATTGAAAAATATATTGCCGGAGATCGAACACGTTGGCATATGTTGAAGGTCCCGTATGGCTAGAGGAATTTGCAAGAAACTTCCGTGTATGGTCTTCAGATCTTCTTGAACAGTTGGATCCATAAATGCCTATTGAGTCTGTGCAATAACAACTGCGTCATCTGGATTCAACTGCAGTACTACTAGTTTGACGTTTTCAAAATGGCAAAAATAGTATGCGCCTCTAGCCAAGTTCCCACCTTGTTGTAATGGGCGCTGGAGGTAATGGTGTATTTGGAAGTATTTCTTTAAATAACCGCACACGATGTGGTGCTTTCAGGAAAACTTTCTTTCAGAGCTGGGTATGAATACTGAAAAAGTTTTAAATACAGAATACTAAATACTTATAGATAAAAGTATGCTAAACACTGCAGTATTCAGAATACTTCAGACTAAAAGTACTTGAATACCACTATTCATGGTATTCATAATGACATGAATACCATGAATACTTAATGAAGTAGTGAAATTCTTAGTTAAAATATTAAACAGTAAAAAGAATTAGATATTTTTAATTTATTTATTTAACATTAATAGTACCTAAGTACTCATACTATAGCACACTAACATGTAAACACCAAACACCTCTACTTCAACTTTAAATTATTGGCTTTTAATAAAACACGTATTTCGAAAAGTTCATCACTCATAGCATTTCGACGGGGAGAGTTGATAATTGTTGGGAAAGAGAAAATTCTTTCAACTGGGGCGGATGACGCCCACTGTGCGCCGTTAGCCTGCGCGTTCCCCTAACATGACTCCTATGGACTTTCTTGTATGGGGTATGATAAAGGACAATATTTATGCCGAGCTCGTCAACGACGAGGCTGCCGTCCAGGAAAGGATAGTTCAAGCAGTCCGGGAGATCACATCATCAGAGTACCGCGTAGCTACTTAGTATATCGTCCGTAGGTGTGAGCTTTGACTTGAAAATGGAGCTCATTTCGAGCAGTTCCTGTGAACTTTCAAAACGTCACCGTTTTGTAATAAATACCGTGAAACTAGACTCATGTTTCTCTCTTTTTTTCTTTTTGCTCTAACTCGAATGGGTGCATTTTTAGGAAAAAATTTGTACATGAAAAAGTCTTATTTTAACCTGAAAAATCGATCCTGAATATTTGACAGTTTAACTCTGGGTCACCCTGTATGTACTAACTAACAAGACCCAGTTCCATTTTAATAAAACAAGCAAAACCTTTTTCGTGCTTGATAGGACAATTCTCTCCCTACTCTGTCATGACATAACGAATTAACTTGATTGCATCATTTTAATTGAAGGGAATCCAATGAGAAGGCGTCAATAAAGCCATCGTTAACTAATCTAGTTCACGGTGCTGGAAAATTACGAGCTTTCGCGTTGTCGATTTGTTTAACTAGGAAAAAAGCCTATTAATTTTAGACAAACAGAGCTTTCTGTATTTTGCTAAATTGAGAAAGACAGATATTTGAATATGATGATATAGGAAGCAATATAGATACATATTACTTGGATTCCTTTAGTTTTTTATTAATTCATTATACATCAAGGAATTGTTATATCAAATGCATGTAGAAATAATAATCAAGTTAAGTTGAAGAGGGGCACCAAGAACAAAAAACCTAAGGATTTTTTTATTTGGAAGAAACCTAATATTATAGTTCACTATTGGAAAATAATTATTAAGGGTGGTAGAGGATAATAATATTTACATATCATTAACACAATTACCAGAAAAGAAACTTGATATATCTACTTTTACTAAAAATATGCATAGTGGTAACCCAACAAAATACTTTAAATAGTCGATTTTATTGTAAGGGAAGAAAATCTGATATACTTTTAATAATAAAATATACACAAAATCAGAAAAAGTAAAATACGCTAGTAATAACGAAAAATTGTTGATAATTGAATACATGACTATACAGGGTGTCCCGTAATAATCGGCAAAAAATTTAATTACCAATTCCTAATCGAACATGAAGGTAGGTTCTTCAAATAAATTTTTCAAAATAAGCTTTTCTTGCCCAACTACACCACCTTAAGGGGGTGGACATAAAAGTGGTTTATAATTTCTATCTGAAAATAACGTAATCCGGAAAAGACGAAATTTGTCACATCTTGGTTTCTAATGAAATGGCATGTAACGAAATTATTTCATTAATCTAGCGTATATACAAAGAGGTGACATTAACTACCCGTCTTACAATATCGTAAATATCTTCCTGTCTGCTATTTTTTCTTTGAATTAATTTTTTGTGTTATTATACCGCGAGTAGATCGGTGGAATTCGCAGCACTCGAGCCCGTCGGCCTATTGTGCATTCGCGTCATGTGGGATTTTCTAGAACAGACCAGTGCTGTCCACAAAGGATAGCAGTCTATTTCATGGTTGATCCCGTAATACCTCCGGCTGTAAAAATTGCCTGTGGAGATGCCTATACCTTAACGCACCTAAGGGTGAGCAACTGCATAGGATATGAGTGGTGGCTTCATCCTCCACTCCACACATCCTACAAATAGGGCTGTTTTTCAACCCCATTGTGTGAAGATATTTGTTCAGAGGACAGTGTCCTGTTAACAAGCCCAAGCAGCCACTTAATGGTTGAGTCAGTCGAGGGCCCCTTTATTAGGAGCCTAAACCACCTCACTCCATTCCCAATAGTTGCTGAACCTTGCAGTGGCCCAATCTCGTAACTCTGATTGAATCAGACTTCTTGGCAGACCGAAGGCTGGCTCGGAGCCAGGGAACAGAGTTATTGCTTCTTCTCTCGACAATCGGTCTGCCTCTTCGTTGCTCTCCACATCTCTGTGACCGGGCACCCATATGGGTTTGACAGAGTTGTGCTCGTACAGCTCTGTCAAAATATTCTGTTTAAAACTAGTCTTGGGGTCACTTTGTTTGACACAAGGGCCCTCAAGGCTGCTTGGCTGTCGCTACATATATAAATATGTTTGTTGGCGATACCCCTCCAGAGATTCTCGCTTGCACACACCAATATGGCATATGCTTCTGCTTGGAATACACTAGGATACCTTCCAAGTGGCACCGATATACGAGCCCTTGGTTTGCAGCCGTGTATGCCAGCACCAGTTCCCTCCTGAGTCTTAGATCTCTCTGTGTACCAATCGAGACCTTTGGGACTCAGAAGGCGGTTTTTATGGCGTTCCCAGTCCTCTCGACTGGGAAACACCGCTGAGTATGGAATAATGAAATTGTAGACAGGGAGACACCGATCATCGGGTCATCCTCCACTTGGGTGATGACCCGGTCCCTTACAGGCAGATCCAGGGCCTTTGTGTGCCCTCATCCCAGGGCAGTCCCATTCCACATTCCATTTTTGAACAGCCTATTTGCTGCTTTTTTAGCTTCCAGTTTCACCTCGATATGCAAGGGAGTGAGTCCAAGAATCGCCTCCATTGCTTGGAGTGGTTCTGATAGCTCCTGTAATTCCAATGAACTTGACATAGGCAAGCCCTAATTGTGGAATGCCCTTGGCAGCGCCACCACACCAGTGCCGCAGATGTTATTAGGGGTTTTACCATGGTGGTGTATGTTCAAAGAGCAGTCTTCGGACATATTCCCCATTTTGGACCGAAGATGCGTTTGCACATCCATAAGGAGGCGCACGCTATCCTCGTTTGAGCTTTAACGTGGTCCTTCTTTCAATTAAAAAAAGAAGAAGGAGTGAAAATTATGATTCATTTAGAAACTTTTTTATTTCTTCAAAAAATTACATAAAACTGACCGTTTTTGAGAAAAAGAACTAAATTGCATCTGCCTAAGTGATCAATCAAAAGCGACGAGCACTATTATATTAGTCAAAACACTAAGTAGTTAAGTACGCTGGTGTCAAATCATAACTTGACAGTATTACATACCGATGTGATCATTTGGTGTTTATAATTTATTTTCAGATAAAAATTAAATGCCATTTTTGAAAAATTTCATATGAGCAACTCATCTTCATTTTCAATAAAGAATTGATAGTTAAATTTTTTACACGTTATTACGGGATACCCTGTATATATATTCTTTTGACCGTTTCTCGCCAATAACCCAAGAGGTTGATGCGACATCTGTTAAATAAAAAGAAAACAAAGGTATATGAAAATTACGAAATAAAAAGTCATCTTCGCCCTGTTAATTGAAACTTATTGACTAATATCGATAAAGACAGAAATTGTATGAAAAGCACAACCATCAGTAGACTCGTACACAGAGGTTCGACTTTTCAAGTCGTTAACGTCAATGTTGGTGATAAGACAAATTATTACGAAACGCTAGAATTGATAGAAAATGTTTCTAATGACGTGTCATTAATCACAATCTAAAGTGAACGGTGAGAGAAATTTCTATAACCAAGAACACAATATTGAGCAGACAAACTTTCGAAGGGCAAGTATATGACGAAATTTTTGTCCCTTCATTTCTGATTTTACTCGTCTAATGTCAAACCCTATAATTAGGCGAATTAGACGAAAATCGACCTAACTTGAAAAAGTTTACCGAATGAACAGATTTTCACGAAACTTTCTGGATTCTATTCGTATTTATGTCAAGGTCAAAGTCTGCAAAAAAAATGTTGCCGCTATTGCCCCGCAATTTTTTTAAACAATGATTTCGTTGCTTATTTGTTAACTACCAAAATTGAGGTGAATTTAAAAAACATGTATTTTTAGATAGTTTGACGAAAAATAACAACAATTTACTCTTGCAAAATTTTCGAGAAAATGTGTATTTTCCGAGATATAGTGGTTCGAATTTCTCCAAAAAGGGGGATGGGAAAATAAAAAGTGACGAAAAAAGTCCACAAAAATTCTGGTGAATGTATTATTAAAGTACAAGACTTTTGTTCCTTCACGACATTTCCTAAAGTGCACTCTGTTCAAGTTCTTCCGGAAAAACACGAAAAAAAGATTCTAATCGGCAAATGGAAAATCTCGTAATCCATGAAATTTAGAAATCTGGGAATTCAGACGTATAGATTAAGATATTCTTCAAAATTTTGGTCTCTTGTGTTTTTTATAACGTGCATATTTTCCGAGTTTTCAACAGTTTTTCACGTGCTTCTGAGCTTGAAAAATCTGTTGAAAACTCGGAAAACATTAGAAAGAAATCTGATGCTTCGGTTTCTAGTATGTACACCAAATTTCAAGTTACCGTACTGTTACCAGCTTGCTTTAATTATTTTCCCTTATTTGCCCCTATTTAACCCTCAGCCCTTCACCAGAACTAGCACAAAATATCATCCAGTTCCAGATCTTGTCATGGTACTGCCGTGAGCAAAAAAAAATATATGACAAGTCTTATAACGTATTTTTTTTTAAATCTAGTTGTGTACATCTAACTTTAATTTTTGTGATATTGTTAGTTGTCAAAATTCATTGCAAGTGTGCCAAAACTAATATGTCCCGTATAAGCGATTTAGTATAAGCTGGAGTTATTGGTAAAGCAGAAGATGGATGGTCAATGAGACAAATTGCCCTCCGTTATAATATTAAGAAAAATTCTGTGTTTAACATTTTAAAAAAGTGGAGGATAAACGATACGATTAGTAGATATCCTGGATCAGGACGACGAAGGATATCAACTCAACAGCAAGATTTGCAATTGGTAAATAAATTAGTAGACAATCCATTTCACTCAGTAATTCAGGCTGTTGAAGAAACGAATTTTTCTGGATCGAGTAGTACTGGTTGCCGGCGAGTAAGAGAATCGAAGCTACGCTGTCATCCAGCAGCACAGAAATACCTACTTAAAGTTGAACATAGAGAAGCTCGACTGGAATTTGCGCTTAAATTATTAGTGCATGATGTAAATATTGGAACAATGTAATCTGTACAGATCAAAAAACTTTCCAGTCTACACACAGCGGTCGTATTCGTGTTTACCGACTTCCGAATACTCGATTTGATTAGAAGTATATATCTAACAATGACAAAAGTGGTAGATTTTCCGTTAACATGTGGGCTTGGATATCGACACGTGGTCCTGGTGTTTTGGGGCATATTGAGGAACGATTTAATAGTGAAATATATATTAGGATTTTAGACAATATTATGCCCCCTTCTGTGGCACAATTATTTCCTAATTATGAATTCATATTTCAACAAGATAATTGTTTAGTTCATACTGCTCATACCGTGACTAACTGGTTTCAAGATAACAACATTAATGTTCTTAACTGGCCCAGTCATAGTCCAGATCTTAACCTTGTGGAAGGCGTGTGGGGACTACTCGTAAGAAGTATCCAAAAAACGAAATATGAGACCACGGAATGCCCAAGAATTACTGGAAGTAGTAAATAATGAATGGGAATAGTATATTGTATACCTAGTAAGAAAAGTCTAACATTCCCGGAGGACTGTGAAGATTGCTTGTCGAGGCGCAAGCCGAGACAAGCAACACGGAGTCCGGGAATATGGCTTTTCGTACGAGGTATACATATACATATATTTTTCCGAAAATCGTTTGAAAAACGAAAGAAATTAAAATCTTGTGTAACTTTGAAAAAAGCATGATTAATTTTATTCACATATAAGTATTGCCATGAAATTCTTAGTAACATTTGTTGCGTAATATGGAAACGTATCAATATTGAATTGTGAAACTTAACAAACAAAAGTTTAATTGCTGGTTTTCGAAATTTCAAAGTATATTAGTAGTTAAAAGTGCGAAATAATGATAAGCGAGGATGAATTTTCCATTCCTGGAACTCCTCCAACTTTTAGGCCAGTCACCACAGACTTCCATAATGCAAAGTTAGACAAAAATTGCGAAGGTTTTTAATATTTGAGACAATATTGGAGGAGGCCAAAAAATCATGTATCCGGTTTCGCACCCTCTTCCGCCCCCGGAACATTGTTAAAATAACAAAAAGCGTAAATTTGCAAATAACTTTTTGAAAAAAAATCCGATATTTATGCAAATTTTAGAGAACATTTTAATAATTATTACACGTATTCTATTAAGTTTGCACCCTGCTATGATGACCGGAACATTGAAAATAGTTGTTTTTTAGGTTTATAATGAAATATTTTGTGGAAAATAATTGCGAAAGTTATGCAAATGATTGTTTATGCAACAGAGAAGTGTCACAAACCCGTTTGTAATTAATTTTGCACAACTTTCTTTACCCCGGAAGATTTTTTTCACAATTTTTTTATCTGGCACGAACACGATTTTGACGTTTTAAACAATAAGTGGGGGGTCTAAATAATTGCGAAAGTCTTAAAATCGGTTTGCAAATGTTTGTAACACCAATAAATGATACAATCTGAATTTGCAACCTCGTAAATGTCCCGGAAGTTAATGGAATTACCTATTTTTTAAATAACGAAGCTATGCTTGCCTCAAAAAAATTGGAAAATAGATGCAAATTTCATATAGCATTCTAATAATGGATATAAATACTCATGTGAATTCACAACCTCGCAAAATGCGGAACATGATTTAAATAAATAAAATCTCCTTGAAAGAGGGTGACAATAACATACACTCGCACATACACAACATACGAAAATACAAAAAACCCACTATCCTGCCTTTACTCGCCATACCGTGCCCCCTAAAACACCCTAAAAATATTTTTACATATAAAAAAAACTCTAAAAATTATCCCCCGTCTCTTTAACTAATGACCCATTTGCTTTAAGTAGGTTTTTTCTTTTATTTTCTACGTGTTCATAAAGGATTATTTTTGTTCCACCCAGCCACGCACTAACTAATATGCGTTAAGCGGCCTTCAGTACTTGTTTTTATGTATCAATAAAATAGTCTGTAATCTTGTTATATGTTTTATATGTGCACTTTATATATACTTAGGCAATAAGTTTGAAATGTAGGATAACTAAAAATAAAAAGAAAGCTTGAAATGGTAAAAATCTTTATGTAAAAACCCTCCTTACTGAAAAGTACATAGCTCTGCAGCCAAAAGTACATCCCGCGTTAATTTTTAATTGAAATAAAATCTTTGAGTGAGACTCTGAAATGTTGTGTAGTTATATATTTTAACTGTAGAAAGAAATAAATAAATGCCATGTAATTTTAGGATAAGAAATATCAGCCAAAAAGTTGAAAACAAATTTTAAAAAGTACACCCGTACAGGATTCGAACCGAGAAATCCGCCGTGAATGTCGTCGCTTAACGCGATGGGCTACGGTCGGGGTGGACTTGAAATTTCAATTAGTATCGTCGGTAAAAGCAAAACATGAAATTTTTAAATGTTCATAACTAAATAAATGTATCAGCAGGAAGGCTTCGTAATGTCGATACCGAAAGATCGAAATTAGCATTTTCACGGCATCGTTAATTGCATGGGCGAAATCGAAAATTCGAGACCACAGAAGTGAACGAAAAATAGCCTTTTTTGACATTTCGCGAATTGGATTTGTTTTTTGTTCCATTAATGTCACTGGTACGTTAATAACCGGAAAACCCGGAAGAATAGGGAGATTTTAAATATCAAAACAAAATCGCCAGAACTGCACCTTGGCCAATTTTAATTTGAACCATTTTCTTACAACTTTGCCGACTTCTCGCAACGTTTAATCTCCGACCTAGACTTCTGGCAATAATTTTACGCGATTTCATCATTTGCACCTATTTTCCATTTTTTTTTTGAGTCAAGCATAGCTTCATTATTATGAAATGAAATTATGAAAAAAATCTTCCGGAGTAAAGAAAGTTATGCAAAATTACAATCGGGTTTGTGACCCTACTCTGTTACATAAACAATCATTTACATAACTTTCGCAATATTTTTCAACGAAATATTTCATTATAAAGTAAAAAACAACTATTTGCAATGTTCCAGTCATCGTAGCAGGGTGCAAACTTGATTTAATATGTGTAATAATTATTAAAATGTTCTCCAAGGTTTGCATAAATATCGGAATTTTTTCCAAAAAGTTATTGAAAATAAATGGTTTTTGTTAATTAAACAATGTACCGGGGGGCGGAAAAGGGTGCAAAACCGGATTCTTTATTTTTTCACCTCATGCAATATTATCTCAAAGATTAAAGACTTTCGCAATTTTTCATACCTTTTTTGCTTAAATGACTGCCCTATTTTCTGAAAAACGTGTTTTAATCATTTTCGTAGTGGAAGTAATATTACACGCATAGCACTCATTGTATAAAACAATTTGCGGGGTATGCATATTTGACTTTACCACCGATTTAGGAATTTGTTTAAATTTCTTTAGACTAATAAATCAAAAGATATATTGCATGCTAAATTCATCTTTCTGAAAAATATTATTTCCAATGTGAAGTTCAGAAAATGGCTATAAATCTGAATAATCTGTCCTAAAGCGTACACATAAAATATATGAGGCATTTTCAATCGATTTTGAATACATACCCTGATGTACAAATTGGCGAGGTCCATGTAAAATTTCAGTATGATTTCCATCTGGGAATGGGTAAATGACCCTTCCGCTTGCTGCACATATAAAAGCGTTATACAGTTACACAATGATTTAAAGTAGTTTGTTGCGCTGGAATAAAAAAGATTACTGAGCCAGCAAGGTCTGTATAATTTTAGCAGACCTGCTATTATTTTATTTTCATTAACATATTCATTAGTTATACAAAAAGTTTCGTCTTTATGCTTGTTTAACACTAATGGCCTTGTTTGGGAACCATAAAATGGGTCCAGCATATCTGCAATATTTAGGAAATTGTAAATTGATAGATGTGAATATTGATTTTTTTAAGAAAATAATAAAGACACAACAAGTATTAACTGGTATTGTACATATTTGTTATAGACTTGTCTTTAGTACTTCTTCAGCTAATCGGTCGTCGATTGATTACAATAAGTAGTTGGTAGATGTCTCCACTTACAAGTTGCGTGAACATTCTTACTCAATTTGCATGAGAAAGGATTTGTTTCTGTTGTCGTATTTACTACCTAGTCCATACTGACGAAGGCCAAAAAGCCGGAAACTGCAGTATACGGATTGTATCATATTCGCCACACCGGTAGTTTATCTACTGATGCTTATTGCAATCAAATTATTTTGTTTTGTGCATGTGCATTTTAAAATAACGTACATAGTTCAATATCCATTGCTACAATGTGTCACTACTTAAATGAATGAAAAATAACTACTAGCAGTAGTTCATATGAGGGTATAGAAAGGAGTCTTTGTGTATTTAATATGAAGGAAATAATACTTCATATTACTACTGGTAATTCAGTTTGGTTAAAACTATTCCTCTGCTGTCAATTTCTTAAAGTGCAAGATGATGCCGGTCTATCGTTTTGTTTTCCATTAGCAAAGCATATTCAGGATTCAGTGTTTCATCAACTTCAAAACACAGAGTTGTGGGTGGTTTAACTAAAGGAGACACGTGGGTAGTTGATCCTGATTATGCCACGTTGGGCTTGACGAATAAATTTCACAAAGTGTTTCTACATAAATCGTTATGTAACAAGGAATAACATTAAGAGATAAATAACAGTTTGGTTACGAGTATAATTTTTCTCAACAAACAAAATCTAAAAAAAAAAGAAAGTAACCTAAAGCTACTAATGTCATTTCCGTTTCCAATATTTTTCGTTTTTCACAATTATTGAGACGTTATATAAATGTTGTTTATACAGAGATCGCCAGAATTTATTTACAGTTTCATATTGCTATAAAAGATGTACCTATTGAATCAGTATTCAAAACTTCAAGGTTTTTCTCAGTAGTGCTTTTTATGTACCTACAGTCGTTTAACCCTAGGTTTCTGAGAATAGGTATATTTCATAAATCATTTAATTAGTCATCTGAACATTTTGTTTGGGGGTTGTCAAACAAGGGAGGTGAGAGTAAACATAAGCCCAACTTTTTGTGTCTTCTTAGTTTTTGACATAAAATCTAACAGAAAGTAGTGAATTTCTTCTTTATAGTCAAAATATTTCACAGTGAATTCAACTCTTTTACAATCGTAGAAGTTACCTACTATTTTTTGCTTGACGCACCCAACGATATTTTTTTCCAATGAGAATAGCCATTACAAAGAGAAAACTTGTCAAGAGGCAGGTACACGATGCAAGGTGCCTTATCCCAGGATGAACGTTTTAACATGACCATAAATGATGTCGACGAGGATAAGGCATATTTTATAATTGTCAGGATTCCGGACTAAATAAAAAAACCCGCTGAGTAAGGAATCACTACTTCCACATCCATATTTCCCAGACAGTTTCTTAAAAGGAAAATATTGACGATATTTGAACTCTAGTATGTGAAAATAATTAGTAATAAAATTTTTATATATTTGAAGCAGATGTATAACAAAAGACGTTGGCTTCTAGAATATACGCCAAAAATGAGGTTTCCCAATTCTTACTAGCGTGCTTTACTTATTTCCCCTATTTACCCCCACCCCTTCAACGGAATCATCTTAATCAGATGTCATTACAATACATACATGTACCAAATTTAAAGTGAATATCTCAATTTTATTTTATTAACCCCTCTAATAATGGAGTGGAGGTGATGGGTGGGTTGAAAAATGTTATAAAGAAATCTGAGGCCCAATCTTTTAGTATATACACCAAATCCCAAGTTCTGTAGGACTAGCTTGCTTTCCTTATTTTCTCCTATCTACCACTATTTACCCCCGACCCCTTCAACAGAACCATCTTAAAATATGATCTAGTTCCTGATGTAGTTATAACACATACGTGTACTAAATTTCAAGTGAATATCTCAATTTTATTTTGTCAACCCCTTTAATAATGGAGGGGGTGTGGTGGGGAGGGCGGTGAGAAATATTGGTAGAAAAATCTGAGGGCTTAGCCTTCTAGTATATACACCAAGTCCCAAATTTCTGCACTCTTACCAGCTTGCTTTACTTATTTTTCCTTATTTACCCCCCAACCAACCCTTCACTGGAATTAGTGCAAAATATAATCATGTGTACCAAATTTAAAGTCAACGTCTTAAACCGTTCCTGAGAAAATGTGCGCACAAAAAAGATTGCAGACCGACAGACAGACATTTTTTTCGCTCAAATTTAAATCTAGACGTTTCATGACATTAAGCCTATTCAACAAAAAAAAAAAGTTGAAAATTTTGTTACGATTACTATACTTCCGTTCCACTTCGTGGATGTGGAAGTAGTACAAAGAAACTGACAATACCAAATAAGAACGAATATTTGGACAAATAAGATATTTGTCAAAATGTTCGTTAAAGAATGTGTTTAAGGTGGCGGATATAAAACTATTATTTAAAATGTGAAATAATTTTCAGAAGAAAAAAATTACCCATATCACTTACATAAAAGATTGTATACGTAACTACATTAAAAAATTTCGTTCAATTTCGGAAAACAATTCAGATTTAGGGAGGCCAGATTAACACAAGATGTTATTATTATTAGTATTTAACTTCGAAAATACATGTACTTGTATTTGTTCACCTGACGAAAACATTTGACACTGTCACAAAAACTTAATTAATATGCTGGAAAAGATAGGTCTCCTTGTACCCGCTTATCACCTCTTAAAGAGTTATTCAACTAAAGAACACAATACTTAGAACTTGATGACATTATTTGTACAAAGAAAAATGAAAATGGTGTACCACAAGGAACGGTACCGGGGCCATATATTATTTGCGCTGTATGTTAATGATTCATTTCGTTTATCTAGTATGGGCAATATCGTTAGTATTATCATGATTCGGTCACCCTCTACAAGGATGCGTCAAGGGGATATTTGAAACAGAACGTTGAAAAGGATTTTAAATTGATTCTATATTTTCTTCATGACTAAATACATATACTAACTAACAGAAAACACGGTTTACACCATTTACAAGTTATTCACAGAAATTGTCTAGGAATAATACGATTTACATACAATACGATCAAGCAGACTTCGAAATAATATCTGTAAAACAAAACAAGCTAACTAGTATACTCTTCGCCGATTTACTGTACTTTTATATAACTTTTGCAAATTCTGTAGAATACTCTACGCATTTTTTATCGCAAATAAAAAAATATTTGGGAAGAGTATAATAATGTTAGTTTATATTAGCGACAGACGACCTTGTCTAAGTGCGAGATTAACGAAAGGCACCAAAGCTTGATCCATAATCTGATCGCATTTGTGACAAATTTATTGCTTTTAGCCGGTTCTGCAATGCAACAATATTATTTAATATAGGTAAATTATAAACTTAAAAAATTTAAATAATAACTTTTTATTTACTGATAGATTTTATTCCTTATTATTTATATATCTTCCTTACTATCCAAATTTCACTACAATCCGACTTTTTGTTCTTAAGTCATCGTACTTCGTACGTGACGGATGGACGGACGGACAGATAGACGGGCGTCGTTCAGAATTCGATCACCAATACAGTGCTATGAACATGGTCTCCCTTCGGACGATATTACCGGTTTTAGAAATGTGCCAATCGAATGCAATATACTCTTCGTTTTGTATTTGCAAATAGTATAATTAAAATTTAGGAGTCACTGTTGATCATCACGGGAGATGGAACAAATAAGTTAATAATGGTACACAAAAGCTGCAATACATTCTACCTATATTTAAGTATTAAAATATGTGATAAAGGACAATAAAAATTTAGTACTTTGACGTGGGGTTATATTACAAGCAATTATCTAAGGAAACTGGAAACCGTACAAAAACGGATCATTAAAATCGTATACGACAAATCCCAATCTTTCAAATGAATTACCTACTATTATAAAACTGTTTGAGTCACGTGAATTATTTTCCCAGTTTTTGACGCACCAGAAAAAGTAAGAATCTTGTATTTTAAAAACTAAATAGAAATATGAAACCAGGCAGAAACTTCACTAGATTATATTGCCAAACAAGATTGACCTGAAGTACATGTATTTTCTATCCTGTGTAGAAGCGGAAAATGCTCAGTTCAGGTACTCGGAGTAAATACATTTGCCAAAGCCTTATTACTTATTACATCATTTCCTACAGCAAAATGCAATTGTTACAGCTTCAGAAAATATTCTGCTTTACTTTCAGTTGGCTAATATCTTAAAATCTCATGAAGGACTCAGAAGTTACAGAAGCGTATGTGGAAGAGTAGATTGAAAGAAACGTGGAAGTTGCTAATAATATTTTTGTGGCAAGACGTCAAACATTAAAGATGCAGGTAAATAATTCTTTCAATAGGTTGCTAATTCTGTTTTACCATCAACATTGTTTTGTACAACCGCAAATAATATATTTAGTAGTATAATAATATAGTAGAATATATATCATCAATGAATTAAACACTAAAAATACTGCTGCACTAATCCAAACTAAAAAATAATTGTACGAATTGGAGGATTTGATGCTTCTGAGGATAAATACATCGAAATTCCACATCATGTCACAATACCACATAACATCCACGTGATATTAAATAAAAGATGTAAAAAACGCGTCTTATTTTTCTTAACGTGCCAAAAATTTTTTTGCACACCTTCAGAAATAACGCACTTTTGACACTTGTTAAGAAAAAGTGTAAAACTACACATTTTTAACGTAGGGGTCCAAAAGAAATATTTCCGCAAAAATAATTAACAATGCAGTTTTTTAAACTTATTAAACAATCGTCCGGTATAATCAGATTGTGCAATATTGTCGGAGTACTGGAACAAACAATAATAAAAACTTATTTTTTGTTTTACAAAATACGTATATATAAACCACATTAATAAACTTTTGCGGTTTATACATTTTGATATAATAATCACATCTCGACTTACTCTGTAATATCCATTCAACAAATTACAACTCATTAATCACCGTGGAAGGTTTTCCAATTTACCTTGAACGAATTAATGGCCTCGATTAAAATAAAATAGTGCCCAGTCAATAGCTGTCAATAAAATAAACATTCGCTGGTCTGTCGACGAAATTTTCAAACGGCATGCTTCGCACCACTATCACCGCACTGCTGTTTACTACAAACTGCGCGGTCCCACACTGCCGTCGCGACGTTCTCTAGACGATTTCATCCCCTCTTCAATCCCAAACAAAACTGACATGATCCTCCCCCACAGTAAGGGTGCATTTCTCAAATTTCCACTGCCCTATTGAGCTACATATTATAAATTATACCAAAGTTATAAAGGGAAGCCAGATAGAGTTGTTTTGGTCGTCGCTTGTTTATCGTGGTATATGAAAGTTTGGATGGATATTTTCGCAGTATATTTTCCTTTTGTTGTTGTTTTACTGACAGAAATGAGAGGAATCCCGAGTTTATGAGGATGTCCATTCCAGATAAGATAAAATATTTTATTATGCTAAAAAGGCAGTTTGGTATGGTGATAACGACAGAAAACTCGCCTGGCAGGACCCTTTGATTGTTATTTTACTTCCACATCCACGTAGTGGAGTGGAAGCATAGCAAAAAATTCAACATTTTTCTTTGTTGAAATAGGCTTAGAATGTCTGTCGGTGTGTAATTTTTTTTGTGCGCACGTTTTCTCAAGAGCGGTTTCAATATTGATTTTAAATTTGTTACACATATCTATCATGGATCTGGAACTTGATTATATTTTGCGCTAATTCCTGCGAAGTGTTGGGGGTTAAATAGGGATAAATGTGGGAAAATAACTAAAGCAAACTGGTAGGAGTACCGAACTTTTGGATTTGGTATATATTCTAGAAGCAAAGGCCTTACATTTTTTTTACAATATTTTGCACGCCCTCCCCACCAACCCCACTCCATTACTAAAGGGATTGACAAAATAAAATTGAGCTATTCACTTAAAATTTGGTACACGTATGTATTATAACGACATCTGGAATTAGATTAAATATTGAGATGATTCCGTTGAAGGATTGGGATTAAATAGGGAGAAATAGGGGAAAATAAGTAAAGCAAGCTGGTAAGAGTATAGAAACTTGGGATTTGGTGTACACAGTAGAAGCCAAGACATCAGATTTCTTTATAATATTGTTTTATAATATTATTAAAGGGGTTGACAAAAATAAAATTGAGACATTCGCTTGAAATTTGGTACACGTATGTATTGTACTGACATCTAATTGTGATAATTCTGTTGAAGGGGTGGGGGTGGGGGGTAAATAGGTGAAATAAGTAAAGCAAGCTAATAAGAGTCCAGAAACTTAACTTTTGGCGTATATTCTAGAAGCCAACATCTCAATTTTTTTTTATGACACCTGCTTCAAATATATTAAAATTTTATTGCGTATTATTTCCACATACTGGAGTGCAAATACAGTCAAGATGTTTTCCTTTAAAGAGACTTGAATAGGAAATATGGACGTGGAAGTAGTAATTCCTTAGGAGTGGGATTAAATAGGGAAATATAGGGCAATACTTGTTTCTGAACAATTCTTATTCATCAGCAATAATATAAGTTTTTTTTTTATCTATGGCCTCTATTTCATTCGTTAACGTGGAAGGCAATGAAATGCTCTCTTCTCAGATCATTGCACGAATCAAACGTAATTATTAATAGTAAATCAAACTAGCTATGCTTTTGGCAGCTCCAGCACGCAGTTTTATTACGGTAAAACTCCATACAAGGTGGGCCGTTGAAAACGAAACACGCCTGTTTTGGTACACAGACTAGTTTCTTGAAAAAACGCTCGGACAAGTCGATTCTTGATTTTTGGGGGACAACAGTTGATGTCAAAATTGACAGTGACACATCAACCCCCTAACCCCAGCAACCTTAAACTCAAGAATTTAAATAGGGAAAGGGGGTCGAGCGACCATTCATTTGAAGTGTCTTTCAATTCTCCACGCGACAACATGGTCGAAATGAGTTTTTTCAATTTTTTTTTCGTCCCGATGAAAACCACTTACTAGATTAACTAAGGTGGGGGTGCTGTTTGGAAAAATTCTGAAACAAGACACCTTTTATCTTTTTAACGGCACGTTTGGACGTCAAATTTGTCAGGTTAACCCCTACCCCAACAACCCCCAACTAAAACAAAAATTACGTTAAGGTGGTCGAGGGACCCCTCATTTTAAAGGTCTTTTGGTTCTTTATGCGAGTGCATTATTGTTTTTAGGTTTGCTTGTGTTTTCTTTTAAACAGCTGATAATATGCTTATTAATTTAAATTATAAAAAAGCATGCAACACATTTTTATTTACCTTCGGTGTTTATAAGGACCTCCCGAGCCTCAGATACAGTGATTTGAAAGCCCTTTCTGTCCTGAATACTAAACTACTAATAAATTTGAAAATTTTAACCGTTTAGTATGCATCAAGAAATCTTTTAGAGAAAAACATGTCATTCAAAAGTTGAAGCTCTTATCGACCACAATATTTTTAATGTACAACTTCTTTATATTAAAAAAAAACTTATCCATTTACAATTCTTGCCGCTGCGCCAGGAAATTGGCGGCGGTAATCGTTTACAACTTGAAGAATATATTGTTTTTATTCTTCATTTTTGTAAATAATGATTGCAACATTCCATTAATTTAACTGCTCTCTCTGCTACATCGTTTAGAACTCGCAATTTACCCGGGATTTTCAGCGCTCTAATGAAACTCTCATTTCCATGCCATGTTGGCAGTTTTGTTTGCAAAAATAACAGTAGATTTAAAAAAAACGAACAGCATGGATTAAATACCATAAATTATTTTTAAACTTTTTGTAAAGCAGCACGGGCGATATCACGATCAATAGTTTGATACCTATTGGTGAATACTGGACAAAAGCCCTGAAATACTGATTGGAATCCAAGAATTCTGAAATCGTTTGAAAATCTGTACATTTGGGCTTGTCGATTTAGTAATTTTTACTTCGAAAACGTTTTCTAAAGTATTTTCTATTAAAATACATGCACCATTTAGTCTAGTATTAGCCGCAGTGGTATCAAAAACTAATACTTTTACAGAATCTTGGAGGCCCCATTCAGAAAGTGATTCGAAAACAGCAGATGCATTTTTCTCATTGCAAGCGTAAGTGTTTATGCACCCAGGTATCGGTATTGAAAGTAGCTGGCGGTATACTCGTGACATTCGTTTTTCTCGGAAACCTTTGGAAGTGCGGAAGAAACTTTTTAAATGAAAAATGTTCTCCTCTATAAGATCTACAACCTTTGTCTCATATTTATTTCTAAAATCAAAATTATAAAAGAAAAGAAAATAAAATCGATTTTTATATACATCTTCAATTTGATATTAAAAGACAAGGGGACACCCTTTCCCTTTATTCGATTGGGCTGAAACTTTACATCTTTACGTTACTTTTTTCTTCATCAAATAAAACCAATCTGTTGGGTGCTGCAAAAGAAATTCTGACCTTTGATAATAAGAACCACCCTAGTAGACACCAACTGTCCTCGACGTTTCAGGTGAAACTTTGCTGTCTACGGGTAAACAACATCACAATACTATAGCTTTTACAATTTGACTACATATAAATAAAATATCATCCATAAAAAAACACATGTAAAATGTTAACTTTTGTTAACTATCTAAGAACCTTTACCTTCTATATCCTATCAAAACTTAGGTCCGCAACTGTACAAGATTTGATTAAAAAATCAAAATATTTGTTTTGGGCGTTCTACATAAACTGAAATTTATTATATTAATCCAAACTTCAAACGACCCTAAACCAAAATTGAATGACGCATAGGACGCGCGCTATCTTGAACATAAATATATTGATTCTTTATAATACAAACAAAATTTCGTATTAGGATTTGCTATATCGAACATAAATGTTCAAGGGCGATGACGAATAATAAATTCTAAGGGCTGAGGTTAGGGTATTATATAGGACTAGGGCACGTGTGCGTTCTTTATCTTGGTGTCAGATGGTCTCAATAGTCAATAGAGATTTTCAACAAATGGCAAAATACTTAAATAATGTCACTTAAATACATATTTTGGAGTTTAACTAGATGTGAAAATAATTTAGCGGATGCCATTTAATATGCGTATTTAAATAATCACCTACATAAGTAAATTGGTTTATTGCATTATAACGAAAAGTGTTTGATAGTGATTATCCTGCTTGATAAGTTGATTATGTATGGTCTAAGAGGTAAAGTAAACGACTGAATTAGTTCGTAGGAGTCAAGTCATTGCGATTCGTGGTTGCAGATCAAATAAGTTAAATACTGAATGCGGTGTGCGCCAAGGTTCGGTACTTGAACCCCTACTGTTATCTCTTTACATAAATGTTTTAGCAAATATCACTGATAAAAAGAATTTGACATTGTTTGTTCAGGTTTATTTAAAAACGATCATATTTTACATACTCAAAAAATTAAAATGTTTTTGTTGAGTAGTTTAATAAAAATAAACTTTTAAAAATACTATTTCTAAGATACAATTTATATAATTTGAACCAAGGCATTCTCCTGTAACAGAGAGCCAATTAACTACCAATCAACTATTATTAACCTACTATTATGCACAATTGATTTACTAGAAATAACCTCATTAGACCACTTCCGTTCGTTTTAATACTAGTATACTATTACTCGTTACTATACAATAAGCTGCCCAATTCGTACAAATCTATGATGATTTAAAAGAAATACCTTGGTAAGAGTTGTGAGTATTTTATGAAAAAAATATTAATTCAACATATTTCTAGCTAGGTAAAACTATCAAAAAGAAAAAAATATATAAAGTTCTACACTGATGTTTCCAGTTCTATGTTGGTCAACTATTTGTCATTTGATACTTGGGTCCTAAGAAAAAAGTCAAGCGGTGTTAGGTCTGGCGGCCGTGCTGGCTGAGGGCAAGTGGTACATCGAACAGTATCTGATGCTGGTCTAGGTGTAAGAATGATGACAGAAAATGCGGTCTACGGGTAAACAACATCACAATATGCAAACAATAGAAAAGTGGCTGATTTAGCAAATCACTATGAAATAAACGGAAAAATTGACAATAACGGCGAAATAATTTCTATGATTTGTTATTTAGAATAATACTGAGTGAAAAATGTACGCATAACTGAATGGCTACAAGCACCTTATAATAAAGGAGATATCTCCACAATTTTCTTACACGCAGAGCGAGTTGGATATTCTTTATGTTTATTGAATTTAGAGTTGAATTTACTTTTTAAAAAATACAAGAATGCATTACTCACCTTTTTTGCCTATCTGCCACCATATGTCAGCTCAAAACTAATCACACACGATTTTCTACAATGGTTAGCCATATAGTTGATAACACTTTTACGTCTCTTTTTAATAGAGCTGAGGATGTTTTAGTGTAAAGTCCGGCCGTCGTTAATTTTTTGAAATGCATCTTCAGTTAAAACATTCATCTATGCAATATCTATTAATTAACTTTGTGGCACAAACGAGATTATTCGCAATACTCTACAGAGTAGAGCTATATCGCCTGATATAGGGAGGAGCACTATCTTACTATCAGTTAGCTGCGCATGCGGTTAATACTTTCTACTCCTTAAGGTTCTTCCACATGCACGCAAATTTTAAAATACGTGTTATACCTGATGCAGTAAACTGGCTTTGGGTCACTTTGTATAAAATTGGTCTTACACAAAAGATACTATGCATTTATTTGTGACATTTTAACACATCTAAAGCATATGTTTTTTAATTATTCTACTTTTCTTTTTGAGGAATCTCCAAAATAATACAACTGAGAAATCATATCTGCGCCTGTAACATTTGCGTCAAAGGATCAATTAGAACCATTAGAGGGTGTTTTTTGACAAATGACATGTCAACAGATGCCAACATGCCCTTTGACGTTGAAGCCACAGATGTCCTAATAATATATTGAATAATTTTATTATTTTGTAGATTCCTCGGGCATTAAATAAAGATATAAGTGGGAGGAAGTCCCAAAATGAAAAGTAGAGGAATTAAGAGAATCCCTACTATTATTTATAATCCAGTCAATGAAAATAGTGTAGAGAACTTGGTCGGGAACACAATTATCCACTTCATGGCTGTGTTTGGATTAGTTAGGAGTCCAAATAGAAAATTTATCAGGAGAGTAAATATAAAGTTTGAAGTACAATAAAACGGTGTAATAGATTGTAGTTTAAGTACATATGCTAATAGTTATTTAAGATACAAGTGTAAAAAGCCATTCTTTATTGCACGAATGGCTAGATTAAAAATACGAGCGAGGCGAGTTACAACAGATGTCATCTGTTCATAATGTCAAACCACAGGGCTCAGTTCTTGGACCCTTGCTCTTTATGCTGTATGTTAATGACTTTCCTGATTACATAAAAAGTGCTGGGCATGTCACCATGCTTGCTGATGACACGACTATTTTAGTATCGGCATTAAGTAGTGATCATATCCAGTTGTATACTGAAAATGTTGTGAGTCTATTAAGGGTCTGGGATGATAGTAATCCATTAATATTAAACACGAATAAAACGATGAGTATAAACTTTCACATTAGAAGACCTCTACCTATAAAGTTTAAAATATTTGATATAAAGCTAGGAGAAGAAATTAAATATCTTGGTACTTACTTAGATTCTAAATTAGGATGGGACATATCGATGACATATGTAATAAACTAAACAAAGCCTTTTTTGGCATCTTACAATTGAAAGACACGTTAGACGAAAGTGGTCTACTAAATATTTACTATGCCTTAGTCTACTCTCATATTTCGTTAAACATCATAAGTTGGGGGTGTGGTAGAGAAACGGGTAGGGTATTTACTCTACAGAAAAGACTAATACGTCTTATATTTAACCTAAAGTACAATGGAAGTTGTAGAACAGTGTTCAGAGAAAAAAGAATTCTGACTCTCCCAAGCATATATATTTTTAAATGTCTCATGTAAACTAAGAACAATCTCTGCTCGTTTGCTCAAGTTGCAGATACCCATACATACAAAACCAGACATGGGAAGAAACTCTTAAGTATCCCATCGCATAGAACTACTTCTTTTAAACATTCCTCATGGTATAACTGCGTTAATCTGTACAATGCAATACCTGAATCTGTGAGAGAAATAAATTGCCCCAAGTTATTTAAAAATAAAGTTAAAAACATGCTCTTCTAGAGGGTGTTTTTTTATAGTACTAACAATTTTTGTAGATAAGATTTTTGTCCATAGACATATAGGAGCAAATGAACCGCCCACGGCGGATACTTCGTGAGGCGCAAACGTCCTGATTTTTGGAGTAAGGTGCATGTGTCCCAGGCGCATAACGTGTACCCTATCCCTTGTACTAAGTAGATACTTATACAAACTAATAGATTTTTTCAAGTAACAAAACAAAAATAATAATTATAAAGTGTGATTATGAATAATAATTAATTGACACAGAATTACATACACAAAACAAATTGTGCAAATTAGCAATTGAAAATAAATACATATATTTTACACAGTTTTACGTGCACTGTTGGTTAAATAACGATGTTTTAATTTTAAACTTAAATGTATTTATGGAAGAATGTTTCAAATAATTTTCAAGAAGATTATAATTTGATACAGCATTGTAGTGGAAACAGCGCAGATAAATGGCAGTACTATGTTGTGGCATGTTCAAAATAGTTTTGTGTTTTTTGACATAATCATTTAATTGCTGGTGAATAGTTGCCTTCATTCGTTTAGTGCAGGTAAGAAAAGCTGTAAAAAACGGACCATAAATTTGGCTCGTTAAGATAATTGATGTCTCACAGAGCCGTACTTAAAATTTTTGTGCACACTGATAGAAATTTTAATCTGTTGAGCAATGATGAATTTTGGGTCTATAATAATAATAATTTAGTCTATTGAATTATTATTGTTACCAAGCAACGACCACGTGGAGATATGAGCAATTCCTTGACAAAAAATGTGCGTTCAGAGTTAAAGTTATTGCTATTTATATCAATAATCCTAACTTGATCTAATTGACCCAGATTAAATAAATAAATTCAATTCTAGAAAACAAATACATAAATATCAAATAAATAATTTCGATTCTAGAGAACTTCGAGCAACTTCGAAATTTTTTAATGCGTTGCAAATATTCATTCATTACGCCACAGTACAATTCTGTAGCTTTTCATAATACTTGCTCTTTTATCAATCACTTTAAAGTTAAATCATATTTTTAATCGCCATCGCCTAAGTGTTTGTTCACTATAAATGACATTACATCTGTTGTTCTCAGTTCCATATTATGTACTCATTGTACTGTTTGTATCTCATTTTCCTTATACTTACTGTAAATTAAATCTCTTAACAACTTCACCACAGACGAATCTAATACTCGTGATTTTCCTTTGTCCGATTTAGCTTTTCGATTATATCGTCCTTCCTTAATTAATTTGTTCTGGAATTTCTGTTAAGTAGGCGGTTTTTTCCGGTTTCTCCTTCACTTTTTTTAGTATTTTTATCAACATTTAAAACTACTTTTTGGGTACGTTAACATAAATTTTATCTAGAAACTTTCTCTGTAATTTGGGAGCTGTTAATAATCCCCATACATTCCTGTCATTCTCTGCTAGTGCTAGGTAAAGAACCTACCCAAGGCCTAATCATGTTCACGATATTATTTTACCACACCCACTTATAAACACAAAACATCCGAATAATTCACTACAAGCCAAAATATTTATAAATACATAATTACATAAAATACGCTAAAACACAAAGGAAAATATCATGTACTGTTAAAGTGTATTACCCTTTTAAGCTCTCACAATCTAAATATAATGTAAACACAGATCACCAACTATGTTTATTTTATAAAGCACATATTCTTAACTGATGCGGTTAATTTGAAATTCCGTGACACTGACAATATTAAAAATTCGACTCTTCCCCGCTGGGTCGTAAAATATTTTCCATAGGGGCGAATTGGTAAATATGAACAAAATAAATAAATGAATAATTGGAACAGGTGTGTTTTCGTCAGTTTGTTACTTTAATAATTCCAGAACATACTTTATATGTGAATAATGATGTTCTATGTATTAAGTAGTGTAATATATTTAATATTTAATATGTTATAGAGGAGTTAGCTTGAAAATCGACATGCCCTGATCTCCCCTCAATGCTGCTGTCAAGTATAAGCGGCACAGCTTTGAGGTTTTTTATGTGCATTAAACGAATGAAGACAACTATACAATTTTCTTAAGAATTTTTGATAGAATAGTTAAAATGCTTACTGGACGCAATTCAGACATATTTTGAGCATTATTAACCTTTGATAAAAGACTAACTAATGCCTCTTTCCATTGTTCAGGGAAATACCCTTGTTCCAGGCATCAATTCGTAATGCGAGTGAGGTAGTCACCAATTACTGGAAAACTGTATTTTAACATTACTAGGCAAATTTTGTCAGAACCACAAGCATCTGATTTTAGATTAAAAAGTACTTTATTAATTACTTCAGTTGAAGTTATTTTAAAATCAAAATCCACATTATAATTGTATTTCCTAGAACAATAAAAATGTGTCTGAAAATTTTGAATTGTTATAATTTTTTATTATTTGAAGATAAAATAACAAATAACAACTCGTTTTAAGGGAAATTCAATACTCTCCTATTTTACACTGCTGTAGAACTAATGTCTGACCCGCTAAAAGGCAAAGTTTGTCGAAAAGCGTGAGGCGAAAACTTTATAAGCTTTCATTTAGATTTCAATAGCCATTTCTCTATGACGCGCACCGTTTTCAAGATATCAAACCAAACCAAAATAAGTGACTTTCTACATGCCCCCCTGCACCCTGCTCACCTCGTAGATTCGAGGACTGTGTACGTTTACCTCCTAACTACTCGAAACACAGCCCTGAAGTTACAAATTCTGTTCCCAACTATATCCTCTACACCCCCATTTGCACGTTCATTGATTGAACTATTAGTCAATATAATTTTTTATTGCATTCAAAATTGCAACAAGACATTTTGGTTCTTGCAGACACTATATAAAAAGGGCTCCAATGACAAAATTAAAAAGAAATCAATTGTTGAAGGCGTTACTTTGTGATAGTTAATTATGACGATATGAGAAAGGACACTACTTTGTTTCCTATCACTGAATTTATTGTAACATACACGTTACCGCAGATGGACCCCTTGACGTGAAACGTGTGACCCTGTGTATATCCCGCTGGTGGATAGATTTGTACTCTTAGGTGTATGTATGTGTGCATTTACACGTATGTGTGGTACGCATATACATTGTTATCTAGTCTGTTTTAGGGTAGTGCAGAGAGAAAAATAAAGGATTAAAAATTAGAACCAATTAGTCTTGTTTGCAAGTACATCAGTATATTATAAATCTAGAGCTACTGGCTGATGGTTCATCCAAAGCCAAGGGGAGGAAAAAAAATACACGTTACCGCAGTTTCGGTAATTTAGCGTTCCATTTTCATTGATTCAAATGAATGAATGAATTTACAAAGGTCTGTGCATATTTATACTAAGTACTAATTACACTAATCAGATCTTAGAACCAATAAACATTTAGAATTTTAATAAGTAGTAAATTATGTAAATTTAAAATTCTAAATGTTTATTGGTTCTAAAATCTGATCAATTAGTGTCTAGAATGGTGTAATTAGTACTTAGTATAAATATGCACAGACCTTTATAAATTCATTCATTCATTCGAATCAACGTTTGGAAATGGTACATTAAGGTATCGAAACTGCAGTAACGTGCATGTTACAATAAATTCAGTGATGGAAAAGAAAGTAGTGTCCTTTCACATATCGGTGTTAATTTTTACTTTAAATATTGTGCGACTTCAACTTTTAATAACAAAAAAATGTTCGACTCCAAGAACTAAGCCTACCATCCTTTAAGTATTTTTGTGAGCTGAAGCCGAATTTTCAATTTCAAAAATTCTCTACCTCGTAAATAACGAGTAAATCCCGGTTTTTATTGCCAAAATACGGTCTTTGACAATGAAAACTGGAATTTACTCGAAATCTCCTAGGCAGAAAATTTTTTAAATTGATAATTCGATTTCAGCACATGACAGGTTTAGTCCTTGTGGCCGATCATTTTTTTCGTAGACCTGTGTAATGTTTCAATAATGGTGATGTTTATGATTGATATTGACACATTTTTGCCATATTATCAAGCAATTGATCATACTACTTGTTTATCTGAAACACCCTGCATGTGGAAGTAAAGAACAAGTTCGTTTGAAGAAATAACTGTTTGTTCATCAAATACATATGCCAAGGAGGTTTTTTTTTTTGTGAAAATAGCAATTAAGTATTTCACTATTCTAACGTTACAAAACTATTTTTTTTTGTAGATTATACGTCTCTATATTATTTTCACAAATGTTTACTTGAGTTCAAGTAGTTGTCAAACCAATTTACTATAAATATACTTTATTTACGGAATATTTGTATTTTTTTATAAAAAAATGTAACAAATTGCGCTAGAAATAGGCAACACAACACTATAATCATATCGAAACACAGATGTATTGATTATTCAATAGAGTTAATTAGGCCTGCCGCTCGTCGCGTTTGAATTCGTTCCATGAGCTGAGCTGTCCTCGGGTATGCTTATTTGGAATTGGAGTAGCACCACCAAGTACGTAACCATCGTTGCGATAAGCTGAAAATAGAAATTAGCTCCAATTGTAATACTGCAAATAAAAATTCCTGTTTAATTAAAAGGGGAGGTTTTAATGCCACATAAAAATAAAACTGTTTAATAGCGAGTTGTTTTACATATATGTAGGATGGCTTAAAAAATTAATTATGTTGTTTAAGAGTTTGCTAATGAAATCTGCAGCATTGAAATCATTATTTAAATAACTCTTGATTTATTTTGAAAATAGACGATAGTAAACAAGAATAAATTGTTAGAGAATAATCGATTGTTTAAAGAATATTCTTTGTTCTAAATATGAGTAGAGTCAAAGAGAAGTTTTCTTAGCTTTATCCTAAAAGAAGAGAATAATAAAAAATTGTTTAAACAATTAGCAGGTTCTACTGGCAAATTCTTAAGCCCCAAAATTGAATAATTAAGATATGAAATTAGAAAAGACGACAATATTATAATTTGTAACAGAATATAATTACTTAAATCCATTATAATTGTTTAAACAATTTGAAAATTCTGAAAATATTAGTATGAACTAGAATCTAACCAGTTAATAATAATTTTGCAAGAAAGTTGCAAATAGACAATAATAAACGTCAAAAATACGCGATTACTTAATTTTGCTCAATGGGGTCATTTTTGAAACCCTATAAATTGATCTTGAGGGGGCTTAATTTAAAAAAGGAATTGTTAATTCTTATCTCCTGCGCAATTCTGAAAAAAAAAAAGATTTTCTGATTTTTATTATGCAATATTTTCACAATTCAAATTCGCTGAAAATTTCTTCATTCATTAGTTTTGATATGAAAATATTTTTATAATTTAGACAATTCTTTGTTTTTTAATTGGCTAGAACGATTGGTTTGTTAAAAAAGTATATTTTAACTCTAGTTAAAAATTATTTTAAAAAAAAGTGTCACATATTTGCAGCGGCCGGTGGGGTCACTTGCAAGCTTGCAATAATATTATCTATTGCGCTTGATAACTGAATTAAAGTTTGATATATATCCATTCTTTTTATGAAAATGCTTACATTTTATATAATTAACTACATTATCAAGAATTATTTAAATACATTCATAAATAGCCGAATAAACATGAGGTCCCGTTTTTGAAATTAACTGTAAAATTTTAGAATAAAAAATTATAAAAAAAATTTCTCGTATAAAAATTGTGGTGGTTTATCAGTACCTAAAATATTATTTTCGTAGTATGCATATTTTTGAAAGTATAATAGATTGAAAACTGGTGTGATCAAGATTTTCTTAAAGAGTAGGACATTTTTCAATATAACTTAGTGGAACTTCAAAACTCTCCAATGTACATTATTCAAATTTCAGTGAATGATTTAGAATAGAGATATAATGAGCACATATTTTTTTAATTTTTTTCCACTACTCCGTGGCTGAGATATTCGCGGTTAAAGTGAGGGGTTAATACTGTTATGTATTACACCCCCTTGAAACTGGAGATTGATACGCCTATGCCCAATAGTGACTGGAAACTTGTAGAAAGAGATAGAGTTTTCTAGGCTGTGGAGAAGATTCTTGGTTGTTTCTGGATGGATCTAGAGGCAATTTCCGACTATATAAGGCGCGATTACCGGCACAGAGGAAGAAGTTTATTAAAGAGAAGTTTTATAAAAGTGAAGAAGTAGAAAAGCGAAAAAGTGAGGTTAAATATAAAGTAAACAAAGTGTAAAGGTTATTTTGGTTAAATAAGAAGTTTTGTATAATCAGTAAATTATTAAATAAAGTGTTAGTGGTTTACCCCTTGTTGAAAGTATTTAGAACCCACAGATTCATACAGGGTGTTTCCTAAAAGGCGGAATCACGTAACAATACATTTGAATCGTATATTAGCTTCATGGCTATTTAAAGTTATACTATGGCTATTGAGTATTTCTCTTTCACCATGTCATGTTAGGAAAATTATATTGCACTCTCAGTTCAAAATACTTGACGTATAAATACATAAAACATTTGATAGGCGGGCTAGAAATAAGTGCTCTAGGTGAAAATATTCCCAACAACATGTCTTGTTGTCCAGACGTGGTGGATTATTTGTTATTAAATGGATTTACTACTCTTATTTATGACGAAACGGTAAGAATTAAAAGAAATGCCAGGCCTACACCAGCAATGCTTTCGTTAGTTTTTAAAAGTGGTAAACAAAACAGAGGGTTTTGTGATAACAATTATAAAAAAGTCGAGTGGTTAACGATCATCAACAGTTAGAAACAAATTATATTGTTGGAGATGTTTATTATTTAATAAAGATCAATCCTCAATTTGGGGCAGGGCCGGGTTTAATAATTTGCAAAATTTGTCGCGAGGTTTAGAAAGGCACGAAAAATCCCAGGAGCACATTTCATCTTGCATTAAATTCGAAATGTTTGGTAAACAAAATATTGTAAATTTCTTGGATTCTGCACATAAGAGAGAAATAGAAAATGTTAACGAAAAGGTCCGTGAAAATAGGGAAATATTAAAGAGGTTAATAGATGCCGTTATATAGTTATCTTCACAAGAAAATTCTTTCCGAGGACATGACGAAAAACGAGAATCGTGCAATAAAGGAAATTTCAAAGAGCTGGAAGATTTTTTAAAGACTTATGACACAAAATTAGAGAACTATTTGAATAACGCCACTATTTTTTGAGACAATTCCGGTAAGCTTCTGTAGAATGATCATTTTCAACACTTAAACGCATACAAACATTTTTACTAGAAACAAAATGAGTCAAGACCGCCTTTCAAATGTATCGCTTATTTCAATAGAAAAACGTTTTTTGTCAGAATTGAGTAAACGCGATTCATTTTATGATGAAATAATCAACAATTTTGCTAGTTCCAAAAATCGCAGGTTACCACTCATTTATAAAAATATTCAGGCTTTAAAGCAGAGCTTAATATAGGTAGTTGTTATTTTAGAAAAAATATTTATTTGTGTTATTTATTTTTTAGGAAATATTTTTTATAATTCTCCATAATATAGAGTTCCGCGGTTATATTTTTTTTATATAACTTCTTTCTCAAATCTATTTTAATTTCTATTAAAACTTATAATTTTACACGCCTGGCAGTGATAATGAATACAATTTTTTGTTGGTAGAAAAACACTTTAATTTTTTTACCAAAACTATTTTTATTTTTATTAAAAGTTATATAATTTAATTACAAGTGGGATAGTAGGACTCCTTTGGATACCGATACTCGAGTCGTAGGAACGAGAATTTCATGAGAATGATTTTTTCATCGCATCATATTTTCTATTTCCTTTTCATTCTATTCTTTTATTCGTTCTATTCTCTCAAGTCGTGAATCGGTATCCTGGCGAACAACCCACGGCAAAAAAATGTAACGCGCCGTTGTAATACCTCAGGGGTGATGGGGAAATGTACAAATTGTAGGCATATTGCACATCAGTTGTCTTTCAGAATATCAAGCCTCCTCTGCAGACAATATCACGAGCCGCCACTGTTGGACGGTAACAATTTCATAGCCTAAACCTGATATCTTATAACCAAAAACTAAAATATATGTAATATATGCTCTCTTTTATTAATCCCAAGACATTTCTCAATAGATCATACATTATTCAAAAATAGAGTAAGCATAGTATGTGAATTTCATAACAATATATACAGGTGATAATCCTAAAATCAATGTCATATTCTTATAGGGTGAATTCCCCAATGAAACATAATCTTAAAATGATTGTAGGAATCATGAATCCTTACGAAATGTATCTAATCTTTGTACACCACAGAAGCCTTTTATTCGCACAAAAGTGAGAGTAATATCGTGTTAGTTACTTAAGTGCGGATTATATAAGGTAAGAGAGTACTTACCGATTTGAATAAATTTCGGTTGACATCGAAGAATCCAACTAGGGTCATATCAGTGGGGTTCATTTCTGTAGCTTTCAAGAACATATTGATCTATAAAAGATTGACAAAGCATCTTATTATTGTTGAAGGATTTATAACCTCGCAAATTTTAATGAGATACAAAAACTGAAGTAGTTTCTACAAACGAGAAAATACTGTGAATTGTACTGAAACATGTTTCATCAACACCAACACAGTCAACGTCATTGGGAGATTATAAAATTGAAAATATAAAATCCATTTCTAAATTACAACATATAACTAATATGCCTTATTATATCTCCAACTGACTGATCTGCAGGTATTGTTCGAAAAGAATCTTAATCTATAAGAAAAAGACAAGATTCTTTTAAAAAAAATTCCTCCATCCTGTTACATGTGAAACAATTATATAAATATTGCAATAAATCTACTAGCAGCGAAGAGTATAATATATAATGTTCAAGTCTAGTTTAAAATATGTGTAAAAACAAATTTTAAAACATTTAACCAGGTTCTTTATTTGCAGGAAATTTATGATCTGACAAAATAGAACTTCAGAGATTTACAATAGCGCAAGTAATAATAAAAATATCATTAATAATTGCCGTTAAATTTACTCACAGTGGCTTATTTACATTTATCAATAACAATTCGTTACATTGCACCCTCAGTACGAACCCTGGAAGATGCAACGATTTCACGATTCGCTTCACAAACAATAGGAATATGTTTATATCACACTGACTAGAATTGGGCTGGTGTGGATAGGTAGATACTTTAACAATATCGTTCAAAAAAATTTTTAAGCAATAGTTTTCTTTTAAAACTGAATTGTACTAAAAAGTATAAAATAATGTTTATTCAGTGATTACATTACAAAATGGAAACCATTGGGCACTCATAACGTTTTATCACAATGTTGATTGTTGATAAAGATAATATATCATATTTTATGAGTGACCAATGGTTTTCTTGTTCATCACCATTTCGTAATTTAATCACTGAATAAAAATTGTTTTCTACTTTTTAGTGCAATTCAGTTTTAAAAGAAAACCATTGCTCGATAAAATTATTTTTATTTATTTATTTTTTACTTTTTAGTTTCCCGTCTGCCTCATTTTTTATTCAAACCCCATCATTTCGTTTAGTTTTGTCAAACTCTTTCATTTAATACCCATATCAAGGGGGTTGTAAATAAATAGGTACCTAATCCGCCATTTTGTGTTGGGCGCCATATTGGATTTAGAATAACGTCACACAGCTTATTCGATTCTACTTATCATACCCTTTCATTTGATACCCATGCCGAGGGGGTTGTAAAAAAATAGTTGATCCGCCATTTTGTGCCGATTGCCTTATTGGATTTAAAATGACGCCACACAACTTATTGTATTCTACTTTATATACCCTTTCATTTGATATCCATGTCAAGGGGGTTGTCAAGAAAAAGGTAATCCGCCATTTTGTGGCGGCCCCCATATTGGATTTAGAATGACGTCACACAGCTTATTGGATTCTACTTATCATAACCTTTCATTTGATACCCTTACAGAGTGGGTTGTAAAAAAATAGTTGATCCGCCACTTTGTGCCGATCGCCATATTGGATTTAAAATGGCGTCACGCAGCTTATTATATTCTACTTTACACACCCTTTCATTTGTTACCCATGTCGAGGGGGTTGTCAAGAAAAAGGTAATCCGCCATTCTGCGGCGACCGTCATATTGGATTCAGAATGACGTCACACAGCTTATTGGATTCTACTTATCATAGCTTTTCATTTGATACTCTTGCGGAGCGGGTTGTAAAAAATAGTTGATCGGCCATTTTGTACCGATGCCATATTTGATTTAAGACGACGTCACGCAGCTTATTGTATTCTACTTTATATACCATTTCATTTGATACCCACTTCGAGGGGGTTGTCAAGAAAAAGGTAATCCGCCATTTTGTGGCGGCCGCCATAATGGATCTGCCATAATATCGAATATATTGTATTGGGTTGTCTTCAGAACCAAAGTTGTGTGCCAAATTTCAGCATGATTGGATATCGGGAAGTAGTCAATAATTCGATGACCAGATTTGAACATACATACATACATACAACATTTAGAGCTAAAGCAAGCCATTGAAAAACAACTTTATCTTGCAAAAGTTCGTGAAACAATACATTATGTCCCTATTGATGGGAATCAGATGTCGTGATGCACTTTTGATCAGTAATGAGGGCCACTAACACAACCAAATCACGAGATCTGGCGTCGATCAATATTAAATCGTTTTAGGAAGTATTATTTGTTTTGATGCACATTCTTTATTTAAAATTTTGGAACGTTTATAGATAAGTCTATTCTACTAATGACCAAGCGGTTTTTAAATAAAGTTTGAGATATGTAATCAATTACTATTCTTTTATAATATTTAAATTTCATATACTGGGTTGACTCTGCGGTTGGTTCCTTGTGAAACATTTTGTACTATTTAAATTATGTAGAAAATATAGGTACTTCTTAATGTTTCCATAAGTTTAATTTAAACTATACACTTGTTTTGGTTTTTTAGGCCTTTGTCAGAAGTACAGTGAATACAAAATTATAAAATTCGCGTTCGTTGCTTAAATAATATTACATGGTATTAGTAATGAGGGTTGTAAAGTTACAAAAAATGTAATTATAGTATTTGAGCAACGAACACAAATTATATAATTTAGTGTTCATTGTACTTTTGACAAAGGCCTAAAAAGCCGAAACAAGTGTAGAGTTTAAATAAAACAAATGGTGTTTCCATTTGTTTTATTAAAAATTCACAAATTTTGCAATCCTTGCAATCATCGGGATTGGAAATGATAACACCATACACAAAAAAAAGTTTTTCAACTTTTTCAACTTTTTCCGGACTCGGCTTCGCCTCGTCCGGAAATAGCACGATCCACTACACCGCTGTATTTCCACCTTAAATGAAAACTGGTAACTTAACCCCCTGTGATATATGCAACCCATGTTACATTTGCGTATATCAGCCGTTGCATATACGTAGTCTCACTCCACCGCGACACCGCTGCATTTCCACCATAAATGAAAACTGGTAAATTGACCCCCTGTGATATATGCAACCCATATTACATTTGTGTATATCAGCCGTTACATATGGTAGTCTCAGTCGACGGCAACACATTACTTTGAAATAAAGAGACATTATTATTGTCACTCAATTTGTACAACAGACAACCTATATCAGTTAGTTGCAATTCTAACACATCATTTATTTGCAAGCAGGCATCTATTTGTAGCAACCTGTACACTTTTGTGTTCTACCGTCAGCATCGCTGTACAACTTTTAGGTAATCTCCTGACACGGTAGGTAATGTAATTGGCAAGCGCAGTAGCCTAATCGATGGTAGCGTGGCCTTTTCGGCAGCCGTGTACAAATTTTTGCTTTAATAATATAAAGTCATATATTTTCAGTCTGAGACGTCAGACGCGGATGTTATGTAATAAATTTAAGTAAAGGCATATCAAATTTTAATTCGCTACTTATTGATTAATCAGTAAACATTAAATTCAATCGCAAAATAAATCATCTGCCAAGGATATCTTCGAACAAAAATGATTTAGTGTCATTGTAAGTGTTAGCCAGTTTATTAGCATTTTCTAGCTCGAGCAGTGTATATGTAGATGAGCGTACAAATATCGGATGCGCAGTAGATTCATAAAAAATAAAATCGATTAAAACAAATCTCAAGAGTAAGTGAGCCTACTGGTCTTCTCTCTACTGTGCCGCGACACCGCTGTCTTTTGACCTTGAACAAAAACTCGTAACTCTACCCCATATACGAAAACATAAACATTTCCAATGTTAAAAGCATATTTTCTACATAATTTAAATATTTCAATTTCAATTTCTCTAGCTTTGTTGAATATGAACTTGAAAAATGTGTTCTACAACGTTCTACTAAGATTGTACTCATTAGATTACGACATAAAGAAATTCTATAATGCGAGATAACACATTGAATAACTTAGAGTGATTCTCTTATCTGTAAACGTCATTATTCTAGGAAGTTTAAAATATGGCGAAGGTTCTGGTACCAATACAAGCAAATGCATAATTATTGTTCTAGTTACATTTTAATACGATATGAATTACTATGTTTTAATATTTCTTTTGTTTTATGTACAAGGTGTGTCCAAAATAGTTACCCAAAATTCCTAGGCGTACACTGAGAAAGAATGACATTTTTAGAAGAAAACTATAGATTTAATGACAATGTCAAAATTTAAAGACATACGTTGTTTTAAATATGTTCTAAATTACAGCTCCCAGTTATTTGAACAAGTCTGCTATTAATAATTTATTAGGTGCTTACTTTTGGATGAGATATAAATACCGTATGCTGTATTAAAATAACACAGCCCCACAAAAGAAAAAGAAGTTTAGACCCAGAAACTAAACACATTTTTTTCTGTGGAGCTGTGTAATCTACTATTACATTCAACATCTGAAGAAGATACTGTGTGACAAAGCAATTGTTGTGTTTCAAGTATAAATACAAATTTGTGTAAATCAAGCAATTATACATATGTTTGTACTCACTTAAAACAAATATACATAAAGAAATACATGAAAAAATTTAACTTTGTACTTATAATACATTGTACTAAAGTTACCACTGTTTATTTTATTGATTATTCTTTAAATAAAAGACCTTCAACTCCTCAGCTTCTATAAAAATAACTCAAAGTAAAAAAAGCACGTGTTTGTATAATTTTGTGGCTAGATATGACGTTTTGAAACCATTGAATTTAATAAAATTATAATCCACTTCACTATAAGAAAGTTCTTTTTCAATATAGCACTCTTTATAACTTAGTGGGTATTTCAAAAGCGAATGGAATGAAACCACTTCAAAAATTAAGGTCGTCTATTAAAATTGATGTGTATAATTCAGTTGACTTAGGAAGAACCAAATTCCAATGTAACTTTTAATTACGTACTAAAGTAAGAAACAGGAAACTTATTTCTCATTAAGTCAGTTGAATTTAATATTGAAGTAATTTTCTGCTGAATTATTCGGCGGCGCGAAGCACTTTAACCAGACAGCCAACAATAAACTCTAAATGGCTTTAAAACTTTTTATATCGGTAATAATCTGAAACAAGTGATTTATTTTAAATTAGACGGAGGTTCTAGAGGGGATTCAGAACTGTTTACTTTCAGTCCTATGCATCTTTTGGAGATACTTTTAAAATCAGGTCTATATCATGTAAAATTGTCTGCAGATATAGGCTCATCTTCTATTCTACATCCACGTAGTGGATTGGTAGTAATCGTAATAAAATTTTCAAAAATTTTTTTTCTTGAAATAGGTTTAGAATGTCATGAAATATTTTAAATTTGAGGGGAAAAAATCTGTCTGTCTGTCGGTCTGTCGGACTGTCTGTTTGTCTGTAACCTTTTTTGTCCGCACGTTTTCTCCGGAACGGTTTAAGATATTGACTTGAAATTTCGTACACACATGTATTATAACGAGATCTGGAACTGGATTGTTTTTTGAATAACAAGAGCACAGAAACTTGAAATTTGGTGTATATACTAGAAGCCTCGACATTTTTTATAATATTTTCCATCCCCCCACCACCCCCCACTCCATTAATAAAGGGATTGGGTTGATAAAATAAAATTGAGATATTCACTTGAAATTTAGTATATGTTTATATTATATGGACATCTGTAACTAGATTATTGTTTTGGATTATTCTGTGAAGTGTTGGGGGTTAAGTAGGGGTAAATAGGGGAATATAACTACAACAATTTGGGATTTGGTGTATATACTAGAGGCGAGGGCCTAAGGTTTTTTTTATAATATTTTTCATCCCCACCACCACCGCCACTCCCTTATTAAAAGAGTTGATAAAATTAAATTGAGATTTTCACTTGAAATTTGGTACACGTATGTATGTATTATAACGACATCTGAAACTAGATTATATTTTGACATGATTTCATTGAAGGAGTGGTGCCCCCCCCACCCCTTCCACTTCCTTATTAAAGGAATTGATAACATAAAATTATGATATTTACTTGAAAGTTAGTACATGTATGTACTATTATGACATCTGATTGAGATGATGCCGTTGAAGGGGTGGGAGGTGGTAGGTTGTGAATAGGGGAAAATAAGTAGAGCAAGCTAGAAACTTCATTTTTACTTCCACATCCACATAGTGAAATTTGGTACACGTATGTATTTTTTTGTTGTAGCGGAGGAGGGGGGGGGGGGTGTAATTGAGAAAAATCGGTAGAGCAAACTAGTAAGAGCCCAGAAACTTCGTTTTTGGCATATGTGCTAGAAAACAATGCCTAAATTTTTAACATTAACTTGTTTAACAAATCGAAGATGTAACGGTAATACGGCGGTCCAGTAGCGACTTGTGTAACGCTTGGAAATTCGGCTGTTTTTTGGACACGAAAGCGTTCGGTGCTGTTACATCGCATACTTTGATTTTGAATTTGATAAATATTGATACCTAGAATCATATTCTGGCGTTTTTATGTCTTAACGTTGACCGACACCTAGCGTCGTTTTTGTAAAACTTGTGTATTTGATAAATTTTGATATCTAAATTTACATTCTTTCATTTTTACGTTTCCACGCCGACCGACGTCTAGCGTCGTTTATCTAAAACTTGTGTATTTGATAAATTTTCTTTCCTAGATTCGTATTCTTGCAGTTTACGTCTCGACGCCGACCGACACCCAGCGTCCTTTTTGTATAATTTGTGTCTTTGATAAACTTTGATATCTAAATTTATGTTCTTGCATTTTTACATCTCGACACCGGCCGACGCCTAGCGTCGTTTTTGTGAAACTTCTGAATTTGATAAATTTTGATACCTAGATTCATATTCCTCATATTTTTTCGTCTCCACGCCGACCGACGCCTAGCGCAGATTTTGTAAAACTTGTGAATATGATCAATTTTGATACCTAGATTCATATTCTTGTATTTTTAAGTCTCGTTGATCCGGTGTAGCAGCGATGGTATGAACGTGGTATGAACGAATACCAATGCCCTGCGTTGGTCTACGACAAACCGTGGTTTACCTGCACAGATACACGTTTACATATCACGAACCACAATTGCCGAATCTGTAAAATGCGATTATACAGTTTGTCCCACTTTTCACAGTTTAAAATAAATCGATTTATTAATAACTGATCTACGAAGGCGTTACCGTGAAAAGTGTACTGTACTGTATATACATTTCCAGATTGCGACTTATATTGCGCCGTTAGTGTTAGTTCCCAGTATTTCAAATTGATTTAATTCATAATAAGCATAGCTGTATTCCAAAATATTAAAGCATAAAAAACGATCAAACATTTTCACCATGCGTCTAATATTCTGGTGTAAATACTTATATACTTAAATACTCACCTCTTGCTGTGCGTCATCATTCATCCAGTTCAGTTCAACCAAAAGCAACTTCTTTTGAAACTGAACCCTCACCTAAAAAACAATGAATGTGAACAAAATCTATTGGGCTTTTCTTATCACACTTACACAGTTCGATGCATAGTGGGCCTCGTCGCATATAAAAAACAACAGAGCGGTTGCGAATACTGCCGTTATGGCCAGTCCAATATCTTTAACTCCCAGGCCTTCTTGAATCTGAGACATCAACCCATAAATCGTTAGAGTAATAATAAGAAAAAGATATAGACAAAGAAATGTCACTGTATAGCCGAACGCGTTTCCAATGTCCCGAATTATTTTACTCAGCATCATCCACAAGGAGCGGTATTCTGCGACTCTAGTGGACGGTCCGATATTTTTCAATGCTTGCTGAAACTCTTCTGCTAGGAGGGTGGCTGTTTTTCCTATTAAGTCGCAATACATGAACCAAACGCCTCCTACGGCGTAAGTTATTGTATTTATATAACAATATGGAACCACCTGAAACACACGTCACCAATTATACCACAGACTACAATATTAGAATGTATTAACGAGTTAAATGATAATTTAGCTGTCCAATAAAAATGTGTTGGTCTCTTTATGAATCTAATATAGGAAAGTGTTTGATGTAATAAATCACATTTGCCTTAGTCCAAAATTACCACAAGATGGTGTGAGTCGTAAAATATTAAATTAGTTATTTTTTTATCTCACGGATTGAAAATACCTAGCTAGGTTTACCGTTACAATATCTAAAGAAGGGAATAGTCAAGAAAAGTGTGCCACAAGGATCCGTTTTAGGGCCTGTATTATTATAATTGGGTTTTACGATTTATCTGCTTTTCGAAATTGACCATTCTAAAACAAAAGGTGATTGTTGTGTGGGTAGTTCACTTGCCAGTCATCACGTGAAACTTCAATACTGAGGTCAGAAGTGGAATCAGCCATATAAAAACTATGAACTAGTAAAGCAGCTGTAGCAGATGTTGTAAGTGAGTATGACCTCATACACTTCCTTGACAGGCAAGTTCCGATTAAGGTTCAAGTACAAATTACAACAAAATGAACATTATGATTATAAACTGAGCAAATGTTGAACATTAAGGCACTTCAAAGAAACTGCCAGTTAGTAAACAAGATGCTAGACCTTGGAACCCTTATGGACAATCCTTGTAACTGCTAATATGAGAATCGGCGAAGACTAAAGATAGCAAAATCGGCTACTTGCCCGTTTGACAAAGTATGACGAGGCAGGAATATCACAAAACTCACAAAGCCCCACTTGCTAATGTTAATGAACCCAGGAAAATCATCCAAAAATAAATATTAAAAAAATTGAAAAGAATTAATTTGTCCCAAACCGCACTGCAATCTAACTTAGAATTATTCTGTTGGAAAGAAAGATGTAACAACTTCTATGGGCGAAATTTTATCAAAAAATATTTTTCGAATCTAAAAAGAAGTGCTGTAATCTTAAAGTTCTGAAAATCAGGATTTTTTTGCCTAATTTACTCTCTACTCAATAAATTTTACAACAGTCATCAGAAAATACAGAATTTGCTTTAATTACTCTTTAAACTTTTAGTTCAACAATAATAGTTTTTTTTAATCTCGAGAACTAATGCAATAAATAGTATAATTTACTAATTATTTTTTTGTTAAAATAAATTTTTCTGTATTTATTTCCATATAATAATTTATCTCAATACAACTCAATATTTAATGGCAATGACAATATTCTTGATCTAGTATTACACAACAAAAACTGTGATGTATCTCAATCTTCTGATCCGTTAACTAATGAAGATTTTCATCACCCTGCTCTGATCATATCAACTGAAATAAGTACTGTTAAGAACCTTAATAATAATTTTCCAACTAATCATGACGTTAGCTATAATTTCCGCAAATGTGATTTCTCATAATTATATGAAAACCTTCTCAACATAGACTGGTCCTACCTATCTTTTTTTAATGACGTCAATGGTGCATGCACTCATTTTTACAACAAACTTGACTCTGTATTTGAATTTTGTGTACCTAAGAAATCGACTTCTCGTAGCGGCATATATCCTCCGTGGTTTAATGGCAGTATCATAAAAAAAAATAGCCTTAAAGAACGTCTTAGGAGACAGTATGCAAGAACCAGTGATCCACTTATACACAATAACCTCAAAAGCATCAGAAGGGAAATAAAAGATGATACCAATTTAGCCTGCAGAAATTTCGTGCAGAACTCTGAAGATAATATAAAAAATGATCCCAATAAATTTTGGGCTTTCATCAAAAGTAGAAAAGGGTCGGCCAGTGTATCTGAAGAGATGTTCTTTGAGGGATCTTCGCTAAACAATCCCTCTGATACACTAAATGCATTTGCCAATTATTTCGGTCAATCTTATAATGAGTCCTCATTAGATATCGAGGAACATCACATTGAGACCGATATACCTAACAATAACCCTATTGTTTGCATAAACTCTTTCAGTGAAGATGGGGTTATTCGGGCTCTAAAACGAATTAAACCCAAAATG